>OY856409.1:94090221-94660221 GCA_963693085.1 Alisma plantago-aquatica
TGTTCCTAGTGCATATAATTCTACATGTTTGATCTCTTTGATTTGATATATGGACAACTAGAGTTTCTAATTTTCACAATACATATCTTGTGAATAGCAAGTAATCAAGGATGGAAACCCAATCTAGTATGCTTTTACAAATATACATATCTAATTTAGTAGTAAATGGTTGATTGAAATGATTCATGTGATATTGTGGGATTTTATCTAAATATTATTTTATATGCATATATGCTTTGTTTCTGAGATTTGGATTTTCTAACTAAAATACTTGTCATGAAATGCATATGTTGTTACGCTATTGCAAGTGGAGATATGACATGCCCTAGATAGGTATGTTATTGATGCCATGCATAAATGTGAGAAATGTTGAATGAGAATATTATATTAGTAGACATGATATATGTTTGAATACATGATAAGTGTTATATGTGCATGAGTAAGGAGAAACCCTAAGAAAGGGGTAAACAATATGTTAAGCATTCAGTTTAGTATCATCAGTGATTTCAATTCAATAGTCTGTGTAATCATCAATATACAGAGTTAAAAGAGATCAGTCCAAAAGAAAGATATAATCAAGTTACATTAATAATAGTAGCCTTGAACACCGTATAAGTGCCAAGTGGACATGTATTCTATTTATTTGAGTATTTCAGTCTGTCTGCATGAATAGTATGTTGATTTCTCAGTATATTACAGTGTTTTGAATATACTACTCTGCGAAGTTAAGGATGAGATACATGTCGTACTTATAAACATCAGATAAATAGATGTGGTACTATAGAGATACCAGAGTCAAGTATAAGTAAGGAAAAGATACAATATAGTAACATCTTTCCAAGATAATAAAATAATAAACTTAGGGGTCATGAATACCGTAGATTCGCTATGAGAGGTCTGCACCGTAGGGATGAAATGACCTAACCTTGTCAGTGTCCAGTATACAGGGGTCAGAACGTAATAACATGTGGTAGGGGGGACGAAGCCCTAGCGGAGGTCTCCTTAAATACAGAATGTAGTGTCCAACATCAACCAAAGATCCTGGTGGCACTAGGCCAATAGGTGGCTTAACTCTCCTATTATGTGCTCAGGTTAGAGGAGTCCAGTTTTTACAACATAATAGGTGTGCCGATTCTAGAGAGACATTTTCCTATTGTAGACTAGCAACATTCTCAGGCTTAGCATTCCCGACTATGTCAGCTAAGTCTTGTATGGTGAGATCATAGTTCGCTACTAGAGTACACTGCATATGATCAGGGCATAAGCTAAAATATGATAATATAAGTTTTAAAGAGTTTCTTATAAGTAGGAAAGGCTAAGAAAGGTTTGATTTTGATTTCACAGCAGTTGTTCTTTAAATGTAATATTGAATATAGTGAGAATTATATTTCCATACTTGTTTATTTCTAATGATGTAGGCTTCAATGTTATTAGTAAGTTTTTGAATATCTAGTCTTTTAATTTGAAATTACTATCTTGTTTTATTTCAATTATCCAAGAATGATAAATGTTTGACTCATTACTTTAGACTGCATTATTGTTTTACTCATTCACTAAGTGAGTAGGATCACCCCTCTACTCCAAATTTTTAGGGAAACGGTGGGGATTGAAGATATCAGTGCATCAGAGTAGATCTGCCACAAGAGTTAAGTCTGAGTATAGTTAAGTTCAGTCGGTCATTGTCACACTAGGTCATTGTAATGAATTAAGAGAGAGTTGTAAATGATGATGTATAACATTATTCCTCTTTTAGCAATATATGCAAATCAACAAGTCTTATGTGCTTAAAAGTATAAGAAACATAATGAATGTTCATACATGCATTTTTACTATTGAAATCATATTAGAGAAATCAATGTTTAGATTCCCTTGTAAAGTTAGTTTATGTGGTTCAATGCCAGCAAACAAAGAGTTTGAAAAATAAGAAAAAAGTTAAGGGTGATCTTTATATTACGTTAAATCCTCAATTTATGCCCTAATCTCATGATTAGTGGTAATTGTGAGATCAGGGTGTAACAACTTGGTATCAGAGCTTAGGCTGAGTTGTCAGGGACCATTAATTTAGTAAGTTAGAGTCATAAGTGTGGAAGATTGGTAGTGATGTGTCTTTATCTCTAGGAAGTCTTAATGTGTGGATACCGTGGCCCAGTATCTGAATACTCAGATTGACCAGTATCAAGCTACTCTATCTATTCTTATCTGGATGCCCTGACCAGGTATGTAGAGGAAGGATGGAATAGAGAGAAACCCTAGAAATCTTAGGTTTAGGATACCGATAAGTAATGAAGGAGTAAGAGATTAAACATATAAGTGTGATACAACTCTTTCTTTATATTGCTTCTTTGATGGTAGATAAACAGAAATGCTCTTATATGTATGAATTCAGACTATCAATTTGTAGAATATATATGGTTCTTTATTATTGTTGTGTATCATGAAGTGATTCAGTTATTGTTTATATTCTTTGTATCAAGTAGACCAAAAGTTATGTTTGAATGAGTTTTCCCTAAGTGGATATTTTTTCCACATGTTTGAGATTAATAGGAGTTAGTTAATCTTGAGTAGCTCTTGGCTTCAAGAATGTAGGTTCGGCCTGGTCCGGCTGGCAGGATGTGTTACTGGGATCTAATGACTCCTATTAACAATATAATAAGAGTAGACTCTGGATATATTAGACCGACATCATAGTGAGAATGTTCATACACTAAGATGTTGGAACATATGGCAAAGATTAGAATAGCTAAGAATCAGTTGGAACTGATATCTGAAATCCAACTTTGGGGCCCCATATGAGAAACCCTTAATTGGGAATAAAGGAACATGACATAAGGTTTAGAGTAAGTTTAATGATTAGTATTATATGAACTTTAAATATGAAATATGTAAAAGATATGATAAAAGTATGTAAGGGCCAAGATAGTAAGAATCAATCATGAGGAATGGATCATATAATCGTGTACAATGCTTTTATGTACTCCAAAGTAAAGGGAAAATAGAAGAAAAGAGTTAAGTAGACAATAAGTAAATATAAGTGAAGAGTCTTCAAAAGAGTTAAAGTAAAGAGAATTAGATGAACATATAAATCAAAAGACTAGGATAAGAAACTAAGTTAAAACAAAGATAAATGTTGGAAATGATGAGCTTGATTAAGGAATGAGGGTTATGATATAATTGAGAGCATGGAATGTATACCTTTATTTTGAAGTTAATACATTCATCCTTACTACCTTTGGATTCCAAGTCTCTATAGAACAACAAACTAGTTTCTAAAAGAATAACAAAAGTGTAGCTAAATAATTGAATAAGTCATACAAAGGTAGACTATATTCAGAAAGGAAAAACTTGATTGAAAGAGAAACTAAGTTTCACCCATGCATGAGCCATTTGATTTAAAATGAAGGATATGTAATGTATTAAACATGAGGTGAAACTAGTAGAGAGATTATTGATTTAGAATATCAACTTCACATTAGTAGAAGGATAAAAAGAAATATATGCAACATGGTATACATGATCATACACATAAAAGAAGCAACATGATCATAAGAGAAAACTAGAAGTTAAAGATGACATGTGGAATAGTAGTATATGGTAAGGGGATTATGGAAAGTAAAGAACGGTATGAAACATAATGGAGTAATATAGATTATAAAAGAAAGAGGTTGTGAGATTCAAGCAAGTGCTAATTAGTCAAGTATCCTTGTTGATAACTAACTAAACCTACATATGAGAAATGTATTAAGGGAATGTTTGAAGATAAGAATTATAAGTCTTAGAGTCATATTCTCTTTCATATCTTCCTTAATGAGAGAAATGTGGGAATGAACTGATAAGAAAATGAATCATATATGATGCATAACCACCATGGTAGAGACATCTACTGAATGTAATAATGACACACAATATGATGATGAAACCCTAGCAGGGGAAATTGATAATGTAATCTATATGAATGGCCAAGTAAGAGAAAGGAAATTCAATTGATAAGATAAGGAAGACTTTAGTAAAACTTGTGAGATCCAAAGCTTGACTTTCAAATTAAGGGAGCAAAGTCACACCACAATAACGACATGCTACTAATAATGACCAAACCCTAGAATGTTTAGAGTTGTAGTAGTTCAAGGGTTGTCACTAGTGATTTGACCTTGAATACTAGCATCTCTATAAAACAAGATCATGAGATTTGTACTATGAGAAGTAAACTAGCACTGATAGTAATCCAGGGTTTAAAGATAGCTAATCTGAAAGGTAGATAAACAATATAGAAATGATTCGGAGAAAAGAGTAAGATATAAATTTGAAATGTAACAAGTGTGTTTTGAACAAAAGGAGAAATACAATATGAGTGAAGTGCGATATGAGATAAATTCTTGCAGTGATAGCAAGAATGATGAATAATCTATTTGTACCTTGTATGTTTCAATTTTAGGAATGTTTAATCTACATGATTAAAAAGTCTAGCCATAGTAGCCTGGGTGGTAAGAGCTCGGTAAGTCCCAATGAAGGACCCAGGTTCAAACCTCACCAAAGGCACTTTGTGAACGACAATTTATGCTAATTAGGCACGGGAGGGGGTTGACCGGACCACACCCTCTCATGCCTCAAGAGTTTACCATGTCGACTTCGCCCAGGATGGGTTCTCTCAGTCATCAAAAAAAAAGTAGAAAAAAGTAAGTAGTAGTGAATGAGGAGAGAGATAAGAGATAACAATGGCTTTTTGTAATATGTGAATTTGTTTTTAGAAGTATAATTTGTTGAAGGTATACTAAGGGATGTAAATTTTTTTTACATAAGATTTCAGTTGTACATGTGCAAGCAATATGTTAATTAAAGGTGTCTGATAGTTGTAGTCATTCATACCAGTAATCCATCTTAGTATTGTACAATTGTGGTATGGTGATATGGGTTGAATGATGATGGAACAAATGGAGGGTTACCCTGAATAAGGTAGTCTTACCTATTCACTCATATGAATAGAAGGGATGATAACCATATTGTATTGATATGTAACCCTAATGAGGTATAGCTTTTTATACCTAGCTTTAATATAAATAAGTGATGGTAATTGGGTATGAATAGTCCTTGAATGACTAATACAATCATGGAGTACTTTGTTACTATTGTTGAAACCCTAGTATGCTATAACCCGATGGTTAGTCCTTGAATTATGTGTGGGTTCATACTTGAGAATAATATGGAATGTGATGATAATGCTTCACCTTCTACATCCATGATACGATGGGGATGTCGTGAGTAGTATTATACAATTGTTGTTGAATCTGGTCTTCCAACTCAAGACTATTTTTCTATTTGAGTAGCACAATAGTAATATTCAAAACAACATGGTGAACTCTCTTTTGTGACTCAGAGGTAATATAAAACAATAGTACATATTGAGCCGTATGAATTGAGATGGTTGGATTAGATTATCAATGTTGAGGTAACACCTCAAGAGTATGAAAATATTGAAATGGTTGCTTCTCTATCTACTCTGTGATTGATTGTGGCATAGAGAATTTGAAAATATTGAAATGGTTGCTTCTCTATCTACTCTATGATTGATTGTGGCATAGAGAATTTGTTTGTTATCATTGAGAACTATTTTAACATGTTGTGATCAGAAAAGAAATAAAGGACTTAATGTTGAAAACTACATTCAGGTATAAAATACAAGAATGTAATGACATGTAAGATTTCAGAAGCTTAAAATAAACTTTGAACATACTTTGTTTGTGTATTTATGTTTTGGGGACAAAATGTTTTAAGGGGTTGAGAATTGTAATGACCACATTTGAGCTTAATTGGTAAACTAGGGTTTACCTGAATGATTACATGATTGATTAGATTGAACATCGTTTAGACTTGATTAATGATAGTAGATCAATTGTGATGTTTCAAACCTAAGAAGAAACTCTAACTATGATTTTAGTTTGAAGAATTAGGGTTTGAGAAATGTAAACCCTAATCAGCAAAAATTAGGGTTTTGATAGTACATGAATATGTAATTTGATCAGGATAGTAGTGTGGTAAATGATTTGTCATATTTTATAAAAATTTTGTATTTAATTAAATTTTCAATATGATATGGGTAACTTAATCATGCATATTGGAGAAAAATTTCAGAATATGTGAGTGTTCTTTGAATATGGTTCTCAGTCAAACTATACTTCGACCAAAATGCTGACAGAGTGCTTTTTAGTAGTGTAGTGTTTTATTTTTAATTATTTATTAGTAACACCAAATGGTCTGAAATTTTAACTCGAGATCTAAAACTCAATAATAAACATCATGTAAAATTTTAATAATTTTTGGATGCATTTAGGCCTTATCAGTAGATGAATTACAGTAATATTTTTATGACAGAAAATTCAGCTAAAATAAGAGAAAGTATAGTGAGGGGTCAATGTGCAATTGACCCAAGCATCTCAATTGCTCTATATGGCCAACCTAACACACAAGGAGCTCCCTATTATAGAAATAGCTTATAACATCACATTTAGAGACGACATTTATTATCAAAAACTGACGCCTAAACCCTACAATGTCGGCTAATTACAAAGACCGAGATCTATATTTGAAGATCGGCCAGACACGGGTATCACTTTTTATTTAGCATAGGCTCCCTATCATGAACCGACGCCTAAAATAGCCCGCCAAATCCAATTTTTTGAGTGAAAAAAAATTACCCCCAAAGTTTCACATACGACATCGATTTTTTACCTAATAACCGACGCCTAACGACGAAAACATTACCTCCAAAGGTCGTCGGTTTTTGTGGAAAAACTGACGCTGATAAGGTTTCGTGTGTCATCCTCGTGAAAATTTTTAGGGTTAAGATTGTCCAATGGATGTCAGTTTTTTCTGGAAACTGATGTTGATGGATATTAGGTGTCGGTTTCTTAGATAACCGACACCTTTGTTAACTTAATAACCCCCGTGAGAAACAAACTCGATCCCCATTCGCTATTACATCATGAAATTAGCCCATGTTGTCCCCTCTCGACGCCGTCAGAGCTCCTGTAGTCGATGTTGTTGCCGTCGTCGAAGCTCCTGTGGTTGAAATTAGCCCCGAAGCTCCTGTGGTTGATGTCGCCACTGCCGTTGAAGCTCCTGTGCTCTCTTCTTCCTCCTACACGGTCGTAATCAAGTTGTCGCCCCCTGCTCTCTTCTTCCTCCTGCACGGCCGTGGTCAAGCCGTCGCCACCTAATCAAGTCGCCTGATCAAGTTGCCTCCCCTGCTCCTCAAACCGTCGGAGCTCGAGCCTAAGGTCACCGGAGGAGCTGCTGCAACATCGAAGCTTGAACCTGAGGTCACCGGAGCTAGCCTGTACTTCCCCTACTACTAGGTAGGTTACATATCTTGATTTTACTGATTTCCATCAACTTATTAGTATTTACTTATCTACTGATTTGTATTTACTTATCTATTGATTTGTATTTATTATCTACTAGTTTTTATTCATTTATCTACTGATTAGTATTAATGTATTGTTTTAACTTGTTTAATTCTCATGCTTGACCTAATTCAATAAATTTTGATGCATGTTAAAATTAGATTCAAACTTGTCTATTCTAGCATCCTAATTTGATTTGATTATGTGCTTTAAACCTTGAAACATGTGTGTTAAAGATACATTGATGTTGAATGTCAAAATTAACTCACATGTGGGTCTTCTATTTCTAAAATGATTATTTGAACACCTAAATCAGTAACATATATTATTCTCTGTGCACCCAAATACCTTGTGAATCATGTATGCACCCTAAGGTGATTAAATGCCTAAATCTTGACTTGAAATATGACCTAGTATGTATGTCGATATATTAAGCTCTAGTTAAAACTTCAAGATTGACCCCTGATTCAAATCTTTGATATATGGAATCATGGTTTATTTACTGTTTAGTATTTACTGACAAGCATGATTAAATGATGTTACACAAAACTTAGGATATGAATGATGAAACTAGGATTGTAGGTATAAGAATGACAGCACATGTATTTGTTGGCCTAGAAACCCATCCAAGATTTACTCAATAGGAGTAAATCTTGGATAGTCCCCGGTTTGGGACTGTTCTTGAACACCTAATCTCACTTAGGATGTAAGTGTATAATGTGTATTGGGTTTTCAAGAAAATTTTGGTAGCATTTCCCCGTTTGTTCTCTAAGTACATATGTACTTGGAGAACAGCGGGGAAATGCTGCTAAAATTTTCTTGAAAACCCAATACACATTATACACTTACTAGTGAGATTAGGTGTTCAAGAATGGGATAGGTGGTACACATTTATTATATATAAGAATGACAGCACGTGTATTTGTTGGCCTAGAAACCCATCTAAGATTTACTCAATAGGAGTAAATCTTAGATAGTCCCCAGTTTGGGACTATTCTTGAGCAACTAATCTCACTTAGGATGTAAGTGTATAATGTGTACTGGGTTTTCAAGAAAATTTCGGTAGCATTTCCCCATTTGTTCTCCAAGTACATATGTACTTGGAGAACAGCGGGGATATGTACTTGGAGAACAGCGGGGAAATGATGCCGAACTTTTCTTGAAAACCCAATACACATTATACACTTACTTGTGAGATTAGGTGTTCAAGAATGGGATAGGTGGTACACATTTATTAATATAAGAATGACAACACATGTATTTGTTGTCCTAGAAACCCGTCCAAGATTTACTCATAGGAGTAAATCTTAGATAGTCCCCCGGTTTGAGACTGTTCTTGAACACCTAATCTCACTTAGGATGTTTTAACCATTAATTATATATAAGACTTTAATCCCTAAAGTTTTAACCATGCTTAAACTCTAATCTGTTAACCCTAGACCCTAATCTTGTTGTAATATATACTTGTTTTCTCTTTGATCATAGAATGGATAGATCATGGATGTCCATTCACAATTGCTGCACCCCATAGTTTATTTTTGGTCTTGATCAGTTTATTAGATTTGTCGAGGAACATAGGAAACAACCTGGAGATAGGTTCTACTGTCCATGTAGGCATTGCGGTAACAACTTGAAAGTCGGCACTGGTGACGAAATCAAAAGGCATGTCATGTGCAATAGGATTGTACAAGGCTATACAGAATGGCACTGGCATGCTGAGATTTCAAACCCAAAACTAGTGGATGTCGATAGCAGTGCTTGTGTGGAATAAGTTATTGCCTCCAATGATGTAGATGTGAACAAACCAGTTCTAGTAGACATCGTTGATGTGATGCTGGATAGTTGTGGGGTAGAGCACACTGAAACCGATCTACCTCCCATGTTTAAAAACATTGTGCATGATGCTGAGATATAGTTATACACAAGTTGTACTAAGTTTATGAAGCTTAGCGTTGTGTTGAGATTCTATAAGCTGAAAGCTAACAATAGATGGAGCGACAAAAGCTTCACGTCATTGTTGTATTTGTTGAAAGAAATGCTTCCTGAAGGAAACAAGTTGCCAATCTCAACATACCAGGTAAAGAAATTGTTGTGCCCAATGGGAATGGAGGCCAAGAAGATACACGCATGCCTGAATGATTGTGTATTATTTCAAAAGGACTGTGTGGATTTGAAAGATTGTCCAAAATGTGGTGCGTTACAGTATAAATTTACGACTTTGGGGGAGTCCAAAACTGGTTCTCCTGCCAAGGTGATGTGGTATCTACCTATAATATCATGGTTTCAACGCTTGTTTGCCAATCTGATAGATGTAAAGAATTTGAGGTGGCATGCAAATGTTAAGAAAAATAATGATGGGATCCTACGACATGCATCTGATTCCCTACAGTGGAAGAAGATTGATCTATTGTACCCTAAATTTGGTGAAGAAGTCAGAAATCTAAGACTTGGGCTTTGTACAGATGGGATGAATCCATACGGGACATTGAGTAGCCAACATAGCACTTGGCCAGTCATGCTTGTTATATACAATCTTCCTCCCTGGATGTGTATGAAAAATAAGTATGTTATGCTATCGTTGTTGATATCGGGCCCTAAACAACCTGGAAATGATATTAATGTTTGTCTTGAACCTATGATTGATGACTTAAAGAAACTCTGGGGTGAAGGTGTGATGACCTATGATGCTTCACGAAGAGAGACATTTCGTTTGCATGCTATGTTGTTTTGCACTATTAATGACTTTCTAGCATATGGGAATTTGTCTGGATATAGTGTCAAAGGAGCTAAAATGTGTCCTATATGTGCACAATGGCTACGAGTAACATACCCAAGATATGAAACAAATGAATTGCGGTTCACTCCAATTGCATTTCCTGCATTATCAAAATCCACAACCAGTTTGGGTCCATTGCCCCTTAACACTATTAACTTCTTCATCATAGTGATGCCCCTTCTCTTGTCAACTTTTTGGTACTTCTCATCAAGTGCCTCAAGTGCTTTAGAGGGTACATGTGCATCATCAACCTAAAATTTGACAAAATAAACACACTTATAAGATATAACTATAAATGGACATATAGATAGAAATATATGATATATTTTTAAAACTTACATTGTGAGGCATCACATTGGTATCCTCACCATGCTCATCATGGACATCATGGTCATCATACCCATGCTCAGCCATCTAAAAATTTCATTAGAAAATTAAACATTTAGCATTTGACATAACTAGAAGATAATGAAACATTGAAAAATGAAACATTGTATAGTTCACATATACAAATGAAACATTGAAAAATGAAACATATAAAAAATATAAACATGCATGCCTCTAATATTGCAATCGTTTATCAATTAAAAATCCTTCATTGTGATCTCCACGCACATACAAGTCATCATTAGCTTCAATATTTTGTGGTGTTGGCAATCCAACTGAGAATGGACTGGAGTCATCATACTTATTATAGTACTCTTCTTCATCTATAGGATCTTCAATGAACTGTCTTTTACCATGAATAACAACCGACCATTTATCATTTGCAGGATCATCAATATAAAATACTTGTTTCTCCTATGATGCCAATATGAATGGTTCACCCTTCTCACCAATCTTTTCAAAGTTAACTAAAGTGAAACCCAATTCATCCACTATAACTCCTTTGGTGTTATCAACCCAATTACATTTGAAGAGCAGAATTCTGAAATCTATGTAGTCAAACTCCCATATGTCTTCAATGACACCGTAATATGACATTTTAGCTTCACATGGACTCTTATCCTTTGCACTTGCAAAAAACATAGTCGACGCTTGAAGGGTGACCCCACTGTTTTGGATGACACTCTTATCATCTTGGCACTTTGTGTAATATGTGAATCCATTAATGCCATACCCTTCATAAGACATAACATTCAATTTTGGTTTAAAGGTGAGGCATTTGATAGTTTTAGTAATATCATCTGGTGTTTGAGATAGTTGATGTAAGATGTTATCTTCAAACCACTTAATAAATGTCTTGTTATGCAATCTAGCAAGCTACATTGAATTGGCTCAAGGATATTGTCTCTTGATGAAATTGGTATGTTCCTCGATATAAACACTCACTTCGTCCATGTTGTGTAAAATATACACGTGACCTTGTTCCAACTACTCACGGCTGATTACATTCACCCATGATCCCAAAATTCATTTGCCAAATTGCTCCTCAATATTCTTGTCATTACCAGGAGTGTCATTACCACTCAGAAAGTCATTGCAAAAATCCATAACCTCTCTCGCCACATAACCCTCAATAATACTCCTTTCAGGCCGATAACGGTTTCGAACATCACTTTTAAAAACTCTCATGTATCGTTCAAAGGGATACATCCAATGCAAGAAAAATGGTCCCAACATTTTCACTTCCCTAGTCAAGTGGACAACAAGATGTACCATGATATCAAAGAATGAAGGAGGGAAATACATCTCAATCTGACATAGGGTAACAACCACTTCTCTTTGCAAAGTATCAAGAGTATCAGGGTCAATAACATTGCTGCACAGACTATTGAAAAAGAAACAAAGTTTGGTGATTGCAAACCTTACATGCTTCGGCAATATAGATCGAATTGCCACGGGCAATATTTGTCGCATTATAGTGTGAAAATCATGAGATTTAAGACCTATTAACTTCAGATCTTTCATTGATACCAATCTACAGATGTTGGATGAGTAACCCTGTGGCACCTTAACATTTACCAAGCATTCACAAAAAGCTTTCTTCTCCTTTCTAGACAATGTGTAACAAGCGGGAGGTAAGTATGTTCTCCAATTTCAAATTTCACATAATTTTGTTAATTCTGACCATATTCCCATTTCACATAGGTCCAGTCTAGATTTTATCCCATCTTTAGTCTTACCTGATATATTCAATAGAGTACAAATGACGCTATCACAGACATTTTTCTCAACGTGCATGACATTGATACAATGCCTGTCTATCAAAGAACTCCAATAAGGAAGATCCCAAAATATTGACTTCTTCTTGAATAAAGATTTGTCACTCTGTTTGGCCATAGTACATTGTGATCTCTTACCAAATTCATTGACAAAGTCTTTTACTCTTTCATAAACAACCTCCCCTAGTATAGGTTTAGGTGCACTCCGTTCCTCATTCCATCCATTGAATGCTTTGCGCTTCCTACGATATGGATGGAATTTTGGAAGAATCCTTCGATGATCAAGATATACAGTCTTGCCGCCATGTCATAAAGTTCCTAAGGGGAAGAAAGACTTAATATGGAAGGATTTATGCATGAATTATTATTATTTGGAATTCTATTTTGTAGATTACTATTTTTTTAGATACTAGCTAATAGTAATTCTATTTTGCAGAGTATATTTGCGTTGGATGAAAAGCTACATCGTAAATGCATGATGCAATGCTGTGGGAGGGTCCTAAGGAACTATAGGACAAATCTCACTCGAGAATACATAAAAGATGGTGAGAAGAGGAAGAAGTCAGCCACTGAACAGTGGAACTTCCTGGACCTAGAAGAATGGGATGTGTTTGTTGCTTCAAGAAACACTGATGAATTCAAGGTATTAGGTGTAACTCCCTATTTAATTAATATACATTTTAATCACCTATTCAAGATTAACCTTGTGTTACTAACCAAATCAATGTGCATACTAACTAGGCTATCAGTGAGGCGCAAAGAGCAAGGTGTGCACTAAATGTGCATGACCACACAATGGGTCCAAAGGGCTATGCAGGCATTCGCCAAAGACTACATGCTGAGTGTACTACTCAGTCTACTGCTACTCAAAAGTCCTCTGCTATAGGTACCACACCTCTACCTCGTCATGATGTCTAGATAGCTGGGAGGCAAAACAAGAAGGGAGAAATAAAGAAGCCTGCAATTGCTGAGGCGGCTGCAAAAATGGTAAAATACAACTCTTAGAGCAATCATTTGAATATTGATTATTTGTGGTGTTTACTTACTAATTTCTGTGGATGGCGATTAGCAGGAGCTACACGAGTTGAGGAAACAAGGCAATTTCATCCCTGAGGGCACAAGGGATGAATTGACAGTTGCTCTAGGTAACCCAGAGCATCCTGGATGTGTTAGGGGTACAGGTGTTGGTGTGGGCATCAAAGCGTTCTTTGGGCCATCCTAGTGCAAACATGTCCCAAAAGTGGGAATTTCACAAGAAGAGGTAATCTATTCTTTTTTTAGAATGTTACTGTAAAAGGGAATTCAATAATAAGAAGCTAACATTTCTTTTATCCATGTATAGATAGATAAGATAGTTGATAGGAGAGTTGATGAAGTAGTTGATAAGAGAGTCAAGGAAGCAGTTGATAAGACACTCCATGAAGCAATGAGCAAGCGGCAGGCATCTCTGACTGCCACTCAGACAGTACCTATGGCATCGTGCTCTACTCCTACTGTAGAGGTTGGGAGTAATCCTCTAGACCCACCACCTAGCACATCTGCTGTAAGTATTTTTATGAAATAGTAGCTAGTCTTTTCAAGATGATATGTTTTCAAGCTGATATGTATATATGTATATTTCTTTACGTAAATTTGTAGGGGTTGAAGCCATGCCGTCTAAAAAGTAAGGAATATGTCGTTGCAGAGGCGTCGGCTTACCCATCCCTTCCATGGGAAATGTTTCATGGGTCTCCATTACCATATGGTTGGGTTCATGTGAGCCCGCTACATATATTCCCCAATTGGATAGATCTTCTATTGCCATATGCCCACCCAGATTGTGAAACGTTTGGTGAGGAAGAAGGCGGAGTGATATTGTGGCTGAAAGTGGATGTCGTCTATACTAAAATTGTATGGTAAATTTACATTATGTTAAATTGTTAGTGTGTATATATGAGGTGAATTGATCTGAAATTATATATATGTGTGTGTGTGTGTTAAAACGAAGACACCCAAAGCATCTAGGCCTCCACCTCCACCTCCTACATTTCCAAGTTGGGTTCCACAGGACCTACCTGCCCCGTTAGGTCCTAATTGTAGGGGTACGGTAGTATGGTCAAGCGACCATGATATAAATTGCCCTATAACTATTTGTATAGATGCAGATGCTGGAGGTCAATCATACAAAAACAAACTATCTATACAAGTTGTTTGGTTATGATTGGCCGAATACATCTATGACAGAGTTATGGATATGGTGAGATCTTGTTTATACATCCATATACCTTGTGTAGGATTTAGTGATCTGGTTTCTTATATATTAATGCATACGTAATACATGTTTTGCAACTACTTAGACCAGATATGTGCAGATTTTTCATTTGAACATGTAGGATTTTTGATTCCATCTTTGATTAGTCTAGTAGCTAAAGACCCTTTGTCAGTTCAACAATACTGTTGTGATACTTTTACAAATTTTGGTCAAAATAAGAAGACGGTGATAATAGCTCCAATTAATGTGGAGTAAGTTTACTTTTCTTATAATTTTCACTGAAGAAAATTACATTTTTATTGTGGATTTCGAGTTATTAATTTTTAACTTTTTTATCTCTAGGGGTACGCATTGGGAGTTACTATTTATTGTCCCTGGGATGTTCACTGTCTATTATCTAGATCCTAAGGGGACTAAATTTAATCCAACATATGGACACGCAATGAAAATGGCATTATTCCGGTGAGAAATATTTCATTTTTATATCTGTTAACATCTGTTATTACATTAATATTTAATTATGCAATTTATTGTGTTACATTAACATGTAGGGGTTTACATGAGTTCAAAAAGGCTAGAGGAAAGATCCCCAGGAAAAAGAATCAGCCAATAATTTGGGAGAACGTGGAAGTAAGTTCCCGACTCCAATGTATATATTATTTATGTGAACTGTGCTTTATGGACTTTAGGGTTTCTTGGGTGTAAGAGACTTGAGAAATTATTTACTTAAAGTATATGAGAGTGTGTAAGCTCTGATACCAACTGTCAGAGAACCATTCTTACCCCAATCCCAATCCCACTGCATAGACAGTGGTAAAAGGATTGAAGCGTCTGTCCCTGAGTGGCCCAATATGATCTATCACACTGGCATATACAATAAGAAATAAATAACTCAAAAACTGGATATTTAAAAGACATACTAACCCAATATGGAGATATACCCGATTTATCTTTGTCATCAGAGTGTATGAGTGCGGAAGCGATCTTATTCAGCATTGCCTAAAATCAAGAAAATCAAGACACAATCATGCAATTGCACGGTACGCTATCAAAATCAAGCAAAGCGATTTATAACAAAATAGTATACTTGGCAGGACTTATATTCAAAAGAATAACAAGCAATTTGCAAAACCGACATTTATTCAATATGTTTTTCAAGCAATTTGACTTTTATTATGAGTTCCCATTATGATGTAATTCGAGAAGCATGCTTATATAATTTGTGTGACTCTATTACCCCAACGCGATGGGGAAGGTCACTAGGCTCCTTCTCACCATAGGAACATAGGAGGCCAATGTACTAGTCCCACCTCCAAATGAGGGGGTTGATATCAACATTATCAATATCATCATCATTATCAATATACGGGCAGTCATAATGGGCATGCAATTTATGTTTTCATGTTTTTTCAAAATATTGTATAGAAAAAAAGAAGACTAATCATAGGGAATAGTAGTTCATCCAAGTAAATAGCCAAGCATACGGTCAATAGATACATAAAAGTATCTTCAATACAATCAAGGAGGAGTTATATAAATAGCGTACCTTTCACCGAGGATTTTGAGTATAAATCAACAAGTAATGGGTAGACCCTTCGAGTCAGATCCTAATTCACAAGATTGGACCAAGGGTCAAGATCATGATGTTCAGAATATCATGTGTCAATATTCATTATTAGGGTTACACTTTCATATGTCAACCTTAGGGTGAGGTCATCCACTTATAATCAACCAATATTTCAATTTGTCCAACATTATTTCAAATATCAAGTATTTTGAGTGTGGATGACCTACCTAGGTTTTCTAGGTACATGTGTTAACCCTAATTATCCTGGTCAATATGCAAGTCCAAAAATCAAGTCTTTAGATCTTTTATCAAGTTCTAACATCATTGGGGTTCAAGATTAGATCAAGTTCTGATAAGTAAATCTGAGATCAACTTTTAGGTCAATAGATCTAGATATGCCACAATATTTAGATCAATTATATTATCACGATATCATCAAAATTATCTTCAAGGCATAAGATTAATATTCAAAGGTGGTTAAGACAACAAGATTAGATCTGGTCTAGTCAAGTATGATTTCATGTCTCAAGATAATCATCAGAATTAAGATATAAGGTTTTCAAAGTCTAATCACAACATTTGAGCCATTTAGACAAATTAACTAAGCAAGATATTTATATTTAAGTATATCAGTGATAATAGTTTGTAATAAGGTTTCAAAAGTTTTTAAACGATGCACTAGATTTTTCTGGTCAAGATGGACTACTTATTTGTAATTTTTGGAGTTCAGATGCATTAGATATGATTTAAGCAAGATCAGGCTGATTTATTGATTTTCGAGTAGAGAGGGAGGTAAAATACCTTATATTGAAAAAAAGGATGATCGTCAGATGCACCAGGAATGGCCAAGATGAAGCCACATAGGCGGGGTGGCACACTTTGTTTGGGATTTGGTTCAGGCCTTTGATTGACCGATTCACACTTGATTTCTCATTTCAGACCTTGGTTCAACTAGCAATTGGATTGGGGCTCTCCTTCCTGGACCAGCCGGTTCGGGATCCTCTCTTCCTCGTGCAGGTCCTCACGAGCCCAGAAATGAGGTGGAGCAGGGTTTCCGGTGTGGAGCTGCTCCAGGAGCAGGAGTGGGTGAGGGAGGCCGCGAGCATATTGTCCCAGTCCGCCAGCACCTCGCAGACTCAAAGGAAGCCAAAGAAAGGGAGGACGAGGTGAGGAGCATAGACGCCCGATCTGGGCTGTGCGGTGGCGCCGCTTGCAGCAGTAGGTGAGGCCAGGGAAGATAAGGGGTGCTTGGGGACAAAACATCGAGCAATGGAGATTTCTCGAGCAAGGTGCGGTGTCTGCGAGTCATTGGGATCTCTTTTATAGGGTTGGGGCTAGGATTTTAGGGCTGCCGATTTTGGAGCAGCAACCATTGCCACCGAAAAGAGAATGGGAGGCGAGGGGTGAGTTTTTCTGGAAAACTAGTTCCTTAATGGTGGTCAAAGTAGGATTGGATGAGTTTGAAATCATGAGACAAGTCTTTTTGTCCGCTCAGATTTTCAAAAGGCGATCTTAATTGTTTGATTGACCGTTTCAGTCCTATTGTCTCCTCCCCGCAATCAGCGGGAGGTAGAAGACAATGAACTGGCCATTTGATTGGGCCCTGAACTGTGGGAGGGTGGATCCAAGGGCTGGGACTCACCCCAATCCCTTGCCATGGATCAGTGACATGGAAAAGCCAAAAAAGGAGCAAATAAAGGGGGTTTTAAACCTGTTAATTTCAAGAAATCGTAGTAATTAGTAGGAAACTCCGATTGATCTCAAATTTGGAACACAGATTGAAAAAAATGTAGAGAACATATACAAAAAGTTTGGGAACCAAAATATAAAGTTTGATGGATCAATTTGATCTTTTGGACAAAGTGATCAATTAAACAAATATAAGATGTTATAATGTATATAAAATCCACATTGATCACCATATTTTGGATTTGAGTCTCAATAATGCTTATGAAGATAAGAAAAATATATTGGGTTCCAAAGTGAACATAAAGAGGGCAAAATTGGAATTACTTCATATAAATGCTAAAATTTCACTTTGTCACATCCTTCCCTCCTTAAGAAGGAATTTTGTCTCCAAAATTCAAAAATAACCTCAAAATTTTGGATCATTCAACCTAATTCATGTCCTCAAATATTGAAGTGTCCTAAATTATAAAATCAAAATCGTGTCCTCAAATTTCAAGTAATCTAATGATTATAATTGGGATTCCATGTTCCATATCATAACCAACTTGGTACTAACACCATTTTCATCATCAAGCAATTGAGTATCAAGATCAACGCATATATTGTCCAAAGTCACTATATGAGTCATAAATATGGAAAACATCCTATTGATCACAAATTTGGAGAGATCATATTTTAGGTCAAACAAATAGAGTACTTGAATCAAGTATACAAGGTGACTTTCAATCCCAATATATCAGGGTCCTAGCTTCTCCATTGTCCTAGGTGGGGTTATACGTCCATGATTTGAGATTTCATATTTCAATATTTCCAAACAACATCATACTTTAAATATCATGATTTCAAGATCAAAATCAATGGGGGTCCCACCCTAGTCCTAATGAGAGTTAAACCCTAGTCATAAATCGAGAAGGTTAAAATAGTCATCATTTCAAAATTTCAAAATTTTGGGATTTATGAAAGTCATTATTTATATATCGAAAGTGGTCTCAAGATCCATATCATGTTTCAAAAATTTTTACATCAATATCAAGAGTTGAAGTTTAGCTATCAAGATCAAATGTATAATTATTCCAAAGCTAGGGTTTAGATTCCTATTTAGACCTTAGGGGAGATCACTCATCTATATCAATTTTGAGTAACAATATTCAAGCAATATTTGATCAACATATCAAAATTTCATTATCATGGTTTCCAAGGTTGATTAATGATCTAGACCTAGGTCTATCTAGTAAATTAACCACAAGCTATTGTCATATATCAAGGTCATTATTAAATCACTATTCAAGATCGAGTATCAACCATGGGTTCAACCTATTAGGCTTAGATCAACCAGTCTAAATCGGGTGAAAGGGTATACCTTTCCAGACTCTAAATAATCAACAAGGTGAAAATTTAGAGGTAGTCAAAATATGGATGTGACCTAGGTTAGGGGAGTCATGAGTCAACTACTACCCTAATCTAGCACATTACTTACATTGGTCACGATCCACTGATCTTATTCAAATAGGGAGAGTATCAAAAATTAAATCATATATATCAAAGTCATAAGATCAAAATTCAAGATAATAGGGCAATAATGTCAAAATTTGCAATTATTTACTTTCATGATCAAGGTAGCCATATAATTTGGAAGTTGAGGATTTGAATTTGACATTCGAGTAATTAGAGCATAATAGTGTAAAATCTAGTACCATAATCATCATATCAAAATCGAGATTGCAAAAAGGCATCAATAGTCAATATGAAAATTGCTTTTTGCATCATAGTCTTATATTATGATTTTGTG
The DNA here is from genome assembly GCA_963693085.1 of Alisma plantago-aquatica. Taxonomy (NCBI): domain Eukaryota; kingdom Viridiplantae; phylum Streptophyta; class Magnoliopsida; order Alismatales; family Alismataceae; genus Alisma; species Alisma plantago-aquatica. The sequence goes on from OY856409.1 coordinate 94,109,853, forward strand.
AGTCCTAAGCTTAGTCACTTGATGTCTTAGTCATGATATGTATCAAATAGGGTACAATTTTGCTTAACTATGTTTGAGGTTTAATCAATAATAGGGCAACATGGACATTAATCAAATCGAGACCTCATCAACAATGTGGTATAAGGTATAAGTCCTTCTTATTTCACCATATCATAATTATCAATGTTTACCTCAAACATAGCCAATAGGTAGTCAAGTTTTGGTCAAATTTGGTTTTCATGAAGAGGCCATACATGAATATTTGGTTTCAAAATTAATTAATCAAAAACAAGTTTTCAAATTTAGGTCAGATCATGGCATCAACTTTCAGATTTAACGATATTCATTATTCCCATTCATAAGCTACCCATAATCGAGACATCATGTGGTACAAGGTCACAAGAAGGGACCACATGAGGGTATGAGAAGACTACCTAATATTCATCTACATGGGTGGCTTAGGATAGTCCTTAAAGAAGAGATGAGATGCTAGAAAACTCTCTAGGGTTTCACAAGAGAACCTTTAGGTCCAGTTCAGGATCAATTGAGGCCAGGTAGAGCGGGGGATCTCAGCCACCGTGAAGACAGATAGGAGAAATTATGTCAGGACCCCGAGCCTAGACACCTTAATTTTCACCATTATGGACTTTAGGGTTTCTTGGGTGTATGAGACTTGAGAAATTATTTACTTAAAGTATATGAGAGTGTGTAATCTCTGATACCAACTGTCACGGAACCGTTCTTACCCCAATCCCAATCCCACTGCATAGACAGTGGTAAAAGGATTGAAGCGCCCGTCCCTGAGTGGCCCAATATGATCTATCACACTGGCATATACAATAAGAAATAAATAACTCAAAAACTAGATAATTAAAAGACATACTAACCCAATATGGAGATATACCCGATTTATCTTTGTCATCAGAGTGTATGAGTGCGGAAGCGATCTTATTCAACATTGCCTAAAATCAAGAAAATCCAGACACAATCATGCAATTGCACGGTACGCTATCAAAATCAAGCAAAGCAATTTATAACAAAATAGTATACTTGGCAGGACTTATATTCAAAAGAATAACAAGAAATTTGCAAAACCAACATTTATTCAATATGTTTTTCAAGCAATTTGACTTTTATTATGAGTTCCCATTATGCTCTAATTCGAGAAGCATGCTTATATAATTTGTGTGAATCTATGACCCCAACGCGATGGGGAAGGTCACTAGGCTCCTTCTCACCACAGGAACATAGGAGGCCAACGTATAAGTCCCACCTCCAAATGAGGGGGTTGATATCAACATTATCAATATCATCATCATTATCAATATACGGGCAGTCATAATGGGCATGCAATTTATGTTTTCATGTTTTTTCAAAATATTGTATAAAAAAACAGAAGACTAATCATAGGGAACAGTAGTTCATCCAAGTAAATAGCCAAGCATATGGTCAAGAGATACATAAAAGTATCTTCAATACAATCAATGAGGAGTTATATAAATAGTGTACCTTTCACCGAGGATTTTGAGTATAAATCAACAAGTAATGAGTAGACCCTTCGAGTCAGATCCTAATTCATAAGATTGGACCAAGGGTCAAGATCATGATGTTCAGAATATCATGTGTCAATATTCATTATTAGGGTTACACTTTCATATGTCAACCTTAGGGTGAGGTCATCCACTTATAATCAACCAATATTTCAATTTGTCCAACATTATTTCAAATATCAAGTATTTCGAGTGTGGATGACCTACCTAGGTTTTCTAGGTACATGTGTTAACCCTAATTATCATGGTCAATATGCAAGTCCAAAAATCAAGTCTTTAGATCTTTTAACAAGTTCTAACATCATTGGGGTTCAATATTAGATCAATTTCTGATAAATAAATCAAAGATCAACTTTTAGGTCAATAGATCTAGATATGCCACAAGATTTAGATCAATTATATTATCAAGATATCATCAAAATTACCTTCAAGGCATAAGATTCATATTCAAAGGTGGTTAAGACAACAAGATTAGATCTGGTCTAGTCAAGTATGATTTCATGTCTCAAGATAATCATCAGAATTAAGATATTAGGTTTTCAAAGTCTAATCACAACATTTGAGCCATTTAGACTAATTAACTAAGCAAGAGATTTATATTTAAGTATATCAGTGAGCATAGTTTGTAATCAGGTTTCAAAAGTATTTTTAAACGATGTACTAGATTTTTCTGGTCAAGATGGACTACTTATTTGTAATTTTTGGAGTTCAGATGCATTAGATATGATTTAAGCAAGATCAGGCCGATTTATTGATTTTTGAGTAGAGAGGGAGGTAAAATACCTTATATTGAAAAAAAGGACGGTCGTCAGATGCACCAGGAATGGCCAAGATGAAGCCACACAGGCGGGGTGGCACACTTTGTTTGGGATTTGGTTCAGGCCTTTGATTGGCCGATTCACACTTGATTTCTCGTTTCAGACCTTGGTTCAACTAGCAATTGGACCGGGGCTCTCCTTCCTGGACCAGCTGGTTCGGGATCCTCTCTTCCTCGCGCAGGTCCTCGCGAGCCCAGAAATGAAGTGGAGCAGGGTTGCCGGTGTGGAGCTGCTCCAGGAGCAGGATTGGGTGAGGGAGGCCGCGAGCATATTGTCCCGGTCCACCAGCACCTCGCAGACTCAAAGGAAGCCAAAGAAAGGGAGGAGGAGATGAGGAGCACGGACGCCCGATCTGTGTTGTGCGGCGGCGCCGCTTGCAGTAGTAGGTGAGGCCAGGGAAGATAAGGGGTGCTCAGGGACAAAACATCAAGCAATGGAGATTTATCGAGCAAGGTGTGGTGTCTGCGAGTCAATGGGATCTCTTTTATAGGGTTGGGGCTAGGAATTTAGGGCTTCCGATTTTGGAGCAGCAACCATTGCCGCCGAAAAGAGAATGGGAGGTGAGGGGCGAGTTTTTCTGGTAAACTAGTGCCTTAATGGTGGTCAAAGTAGGATTGAATGAGTTTGAAATCGTGAGACAAGTCTTTTTGTCCGCTCATATTTTCAAAAGGCGATCTTAATTGTTTGATTGACCGTTTCAGTCCTATTGTCTCCTCCCCGCAATCAGCAGGAGGTAGAAGACAATGAACTGGCCATTCGATTGGGCCCTGATCCGCGGGAGGGTGGATCCAAGGGCTGGGACTCACCCCGATCCCTTGCCATGGATTAGTTACATGGAAAAGCCAAATAAAAGAGCAAATAAAGAGGGGTTTAAACCCGTTAATTTCAAGAAATCGTAGTAATTAGTAGGAAACTTCGATTAATCTCAAATTTGGAACACAGATTGAAAAAAATATAGAGAACAGCTAGAAAACGTTTGGGAACCAAAAGATAAATTTTGATGGATCAATTTGATCTTTTGGACAAAGTGATCAATTAAACAAATCTAAGATGTTATAATGTATATAAAATCCACATTGATCACCATATTTTGGATTTGAGTCTCAATAATTCTTATGAAGATAATAAAAATATATTGGGTTCCAAAGTGAACATAAAGAGGGCAAAATTGGAATTACTTCATATAAATGCTAAAATTTCACTTTGTCACAGGGGGTTTTAAAATATAATTGGAATGTTAATAGCGATAATGACTAAAGAATGTTTATACATGTGTGAATGTGAAAATGAATGGAACTCCAAGTTTCTACATGAATGTTTCTACATGTGTAAATGTGAAAATGAAAGAAATTATAGGTTGCTACATGAATGTTTCTACATGTGTGAATTTGAAAATTGAATCGAACTGTAGGTTGCTAAATGTGTGAAAATGAATCTTGTTAATTTTGCAGGTTTGTGGCCTGTTGTTGGATGATATCAATGGATGTTGTAAACCTATAGTTCAGAACTGAACTGTAGGTTCTGCATCCTGCGACCAGCCATATAGCATGCCTACAAACTGATAAGAAAGAAAAAATCCAAACATAGGCGTCGGTTATTAGTCAAAAACCGACAACAAAGGATTACAGCGTCAGTTAATAGAAAAAAACCGCCACCTAATGTGGCCAGACAACACGGTGATATGGCATCCGTTATTACTAAAACACTGACACCTATGATGTCGTAGATGGTGCCCTTTTATGGCATGAAGGGTTAGGGTGTTGGTTTCCCTACTAATAACCGACGCCTATAGTGCCCCTGTTGGCACCCTTTTTGTGGCGGGAAGGGTTCTGGCGTTGGTTTCCCCACTAATAACCGACGCCTATAATGCCCCTACTAGCACTTTTTGGGTGGCGTGACGGTTTCTGGCATCAATTTTCAAACCGACGCCTAAGGGTTCACCTTTTAGCGTGGCCCACATATGTGTCACTTTTTAATCGTCGCCAAAGGCCATAAATAACCGACACCAAAGGTCAGTTTTGTACTAGTGGCTCTCATAATTTGTGATTCAAATCATAGAAATGAAATCCTAAAGAGAGATGGAGAGTTAGGGTTTGAGAGGAGAAATTGATGGAGATGCTGACCTAGGGTTTTGCGGTCCGAGGAATGATGAAATCATATAAGTTTAGCTTCTTTGGATATAGTTTCATGGTGAATCTTCTCTCAGATGTTAAGATTCTATCCCTCCCCTGATTGGATTAGAAATCATATCAAATCCAGTCCTTTTCTCACTCTTTCTCTCCTAATCTTCAATTCTAGGGTTTCTGAGTTGAAACAAAGAAGAAAGTGGTGATTGCTAGGGTTTTGATATGGATTTGAGATTTTCAGATATGAGATACATTTTAAATTTGTTTTACAGCTTAGGGTGAGCGGGTAAAAGAATATTTTAGTCAATTGTACTCAATTAGATGGTTTTAATTCATATTCTCGATTTTCTTTTTTTTTTGTCGGCAAACATGCGGGGGCTTTTTTGTATTTTTTGCAAAGGTCTGTACAAAACTTGCTATCTTCCAAAGAAGGAGAACAACTAAAGTAACAGAAAAGGCAACGAATAATGAAAGAATCAAGAATAAATGTCAAATCATCATCTGTGATACCAAGCCTCTGAAAAATCTTCTGAGTAGACTATGGATCGAACCAGACTTCATCCGGACCTCTTTCGCCATGGAACAAGTAAGTTTGTTGGTCTTCTCAGAAAGAAAACATCATCAGATAACAAATCAACCAACAAGGCTGAAAGCATATGCAGAAAACAACATCCTCCTCCTAGGATCAGCTGAGCCACTCATAGCAGCCAAAAGACACAATCTCAGGCATGTCCAGATCCAAGAAATAGAGAAAGAAGTCCGTCCTTCTCCAAATCTCAACTCAGCTCATTAACAACCTTCTTAATTTTCTTCATCAGGTTCTACGGGTCAATGGCAATATCATAATGCTTCCTCCTATTTCCTTCAGCCCAAATAAAATATAAGACAATAAACCCAGTTAAGCACTCATCTTTCGAAGCAAAATTCCTAAACTCTGTCAGACAATGTGGGATACTCTTAATGAGACCCCCATATAAGCATGCCTTCTAGATTCTTTCAGCATACATACAGTGGAAAGATAGATGATTACTATCTTCATAATAATTTTTACATAGCAGACACCTAGAAATGACAATGATCCCAAGTCTCCTACTGTAATCTTGAGTCGATAGCTTATTGAGATAAACTTTCCAAGCGTGAAATAGGTAGTTCTTAGGAACCTTGCACTTCCAAATCCACGATAGAAAGGTACTAGACTCACCCTTTCTCCTGGTAGCTTCCCATACCTCCTTCAGACTGGCATCATTGTTATCCATAAACGTAATAGAATCGTTATCACCAGTCCTTATATTATGACTCTCGATGCAATTGTAGATCATCATTGTTGCTTTAGAATTAGGCAGAGACCAATTTCCATTAGAAATAATTGTACTAATAGTAGCTTGCACACCAATACCAGAGGTAATAGGTTTGAAATTCTTGTCCCAGTCTGAAATAAACTTACCATGCACCCAAGGCACTTTCCAAACTTTAAACTGAGAATTATTTCCAATATGAAATTTAACACAATTCAAGAGAATATCTCTAACAGCTAACATCTTGTTGAATAACCAGGAGAAGATAGGTGAAACTTCCACACTCCAGAAAGTCTCCTTGCGGAGGTATTTGGCATTAATCCACCTCACCCACAAACTTTCCTTATTTTTGGCCAGATCCCTGGCATTCTTGACAACACAAGCTTGTGTCATCTCGCTACATCCTCTAATCCCCATGCCTCCTTCAGAAAAGGGAAGAGTGACTTTATCCCACGACACCATATGAATATTATTTCTTCCTTCAGATTTTCCCCATAAAAAGACTCTTATGATTTTATCAATCAATTCATTGACTGAAGAGGGGATAGGAAAAGACACTATCCAGTGTAAGTAAAGAGTAGACATAGTGGACTTGATGAGCTCCAACCTACCTGCAAGACTCAATAAATTTGTTTTCCAATAATCAAGTCTTTTCTTGAGTCTGTCAATGATAGTGTGACAATGTTTCTTTGTCATCTTGCCCAAGAATAACAGAATGCCCAGATAATTCAGATCACTAATCTCTCCTTTCTTCATATTTATAATCTCAAGGATGGGACCAGTGTTGGCATTTTTGCTAAAGACTATCGCACTCTTATTTGAACTAATGTGGTAGCTATATGGTTAGTGATTTTAACGCCACTGAAATATACCAAGATTGTGGACTATGTCTTGTGATGGTGGTTATCGATACGGTACAAAAACAAACAATTACTCTGAGACAATTAATGGAATTTTAAAGTGTGCTCGCAATCATCCCATACAAGCCCTCATATGTAGCACATATTATCGGTTGGTCGCGATGTTCTTTAAAAGGAGGAACTCTGCAACATCATTAATTGGCCAATTCACCGCGAGAATAGCTTATAAATTGGAGAAGTTGGAGCAGGAGGCAAGGAAACATCACATTAGTTGTCGAGTAAATGAGTTATAATTCACTGTCAATGATGTGTCAGGCAATAGTTATCAGGTGCATATTCTGCGAAATCCCTATCCTTCACAGTGTACATGTAGTAAAACACAAGTTTATCATATCCCATGCTCACATGTACTGGCCTGCACTAGTTTCATACACTATGAATATTTTCAGTTTGTCAGCAACTCTGCATTCTCTTTAGTTGCTTTCATAAACATTATAAAATCGTCTGCAAAGATTAAATGAGATACATAGGAATAGTTTTTAACTTTGATAGGTTGTAGAGATTGGCGTTGAACTCCCTTCTTCATAAGGATAGAGAAACCCTACATCACAATCGCAAACAAAAATGGCGCTAATGGATCACCTTGCTTGATCCCATTAGCAGGACAGAAAGTATTTGTGGGCTCTCCATTCACTATAATTTGATATGTGGTTGAATTGAACATTGCCTCAACCCATCTGATCCACCTCAGAGGGAACCCCATTCTATACATAACAGAATATAAGAACTTCCAGCTTACAGAATCATATGCTTTAGTAATGTCTACCTGAATACACATGTTGTTAGACTCCCTGCTAAAATCACTTAACAGTTCATTAGAAAGGAGAGTGGCATCTTTCATAGATCTACCACTAATGAAGGCGTATTGACAAGGATCAATAAGAAAAGGTAAAACCACTTTCAGCCTATTTGCCATAACGTCCGAGATAATCTTATAAAAGGTGTTACAGAGAGCTATCGTCCTCCAGTTAGTAATAAGAGATGAGTCTTGACCTTTAGGAATAAGCGTAATAAAATACTTATTAGCCTCTTTGAGCATAGAGCCTTTAGCAAAAAACTCCTTAACTACCGCAAAGGTGTCATCACCAATAATGCTCCACGCAGCCTTAAAGAAGCAGACATTAAAGCCATCAGGCCCCGGGGCCTTCTCAGAGTCCAGACCTTTTACTATAGCATTGACCTCATCTCTGGTCACTGGAGCCAAGATATTATCAGCTCGAATAGGAGAAAGGGTATTACCATCCCAGCTACCTTGCCAGACATCCCCAATAGACTTGTTATTAATAAACAACTTCGTGTAAAAATCCTTGATATCCTCTTTGATGTCATTATAATTGGTAATCCTGGAATTATCCACCAACAGACTCTTAATACTATTCTTGTGCCTTCTCATTTTAAGTGATGAGTAGAAAATTTTGGATTTCATGTTTCCCTCCTTCAACCATTGCACCTTCTACTTCTGTTTAAGAAGAGATTCTTCTGCTAGTTTAGCAGCCTTAGCATCTTTCCTTAGAATATTAGCAATGTTTCTCTTGTCAGCGTTCATAGGATCAAGGTCTGCAACCTTTTGAGCTTCATTATCCTGGGCCCTAACCTTTTTAGCATTATCATACAAGTTGCCAACTGAATCCTTATTCCATTTCAAAAGTGTGTTCCTGACATTCTCCAGTCTTCTATACAAGACGTACATCTTGTTTCCATCTACATTTAGGCTCCATGCCTCTTTAACTTTGTCCTGGAAATCCTTCCTATGAATCCACGCATTGATAAACCTGAAGGGGGATTTCACCTTCCTAGGGTTTCCGACTTTTATAACTATTATCCTGTGATCACCAATGGAGCAAGACACCAATTCCCCCAAGTATTCCTCCATCGTGGAAATGAAATGAGTATTATGAATCACCCTATCTATCTTAGAAGTAATGAAGTGATCTCCACTTTGCTTGTTGTCCCAGGAGAAAAATGGACCACCCAAGTTCATGTCATAAAGCCCGGCATTAAGAAGACAAGAATTGAAATCTTCCATCGATTTTTAGAAGGAGGTTGAATGCTTATTCTATGGACTTCAGACCTAACTGCATTAAAATCCCCTAACAGGACCCAAGGTTCATCAATATAATTATTAATCTTTTCGATATCTTCCCATAGTTTGGATCATTCAGCATCTCCATTATGACCATACACAACCGACATCAGAAAGGAGAAATTATCAATAGTAACTTTAGTTAGAATAATCCGATCAATTTTTTCAATAACATCAATAGAACAGTTCATGTAAAGAATGAATATTCTTCCAAATAGTGTGAATTGTGGTTTGTAATGTATCTATACTCAGGAAAAAATCTAGTCATATGATAATTAACTTTCTATTTTCTCATCCTCATTTCAACCAGAATCACAATATCACTTGCCTCCCTTCGTAGCTCTTCTTGGACTGGTCCTATCTTATTGTTCAGACCCCTAACATTCCAAGATGAGATCTTAAAGGAAGGAATCATTTAATAACTTGGGTTGTTGTGCTGACAGCCTCAGCTTTATTTATCTCTTGTGGGGTAGTTGAATTACCTGCCTCAGAACGTGTGAAAGATAGGTGACGTTCGGGGTGAACTGCTGAAAATTGAGTGTCCTCCACTCTGTTAAACATACTAACATTCAATTTTCCTTGACACCTGGGGGGATCTTTATAAGAGTGAACCTTTTTAGCTGAGTTAGAAGATGCTTGGGAACTCATATCACTTCCCAAAGTTGACGTGTAATTATCTCCCCGGGGCTTTGGTGTGGTAGGTCCAGACACTTGAGCATAAACCATAGTACGCTCATTTAAGATCAGTTCAATTCCTTCATTAACTTCCTTCGACAGCCTGAGATCCTCGATAACTAGTATTTCTTCGAGTATCTTAACTCTTTCTCGATTAATTTCTTCCTCATCCTCTATTTGCTCAATAAACATCGAATCTACATCTTTAGTACCAATAGGAATACCATCGAGCAGGTTCTCGGCGTTATTCTTCTTCACTTCCCAAATTTTCCTGGATGCTACTTTAATAGAAGGGTTCTTCTTCTTAACATCCAACTTCAAATGACATTCCTCATGGCCAAACAATCTACATTTAGAACATCTATAGGGTATCCATTCGTAGTCAAGTCTGATCGTATGCTCTTTCCCTTCATCTCTACATAGAGTAATGCTCTTCGGGAAACTTGAATTTATGTTCACCAAGACCTGGATTCTAGCCATATCTAGATGCCTAAGAGAATATGTTGCTTCATCCATTTTAATAGGTCGACCAAGAAAGGATCTGATCCTGCTAAAAATTCTGCTATCCCATAGCTCAATTGGAAGATCTAGAATGTCGACCCAGATCGATACATCAGTTAAAACTACTCTGTTCTGAGCGTCTCCGGGCACCCATTTCCTTAAAATGACAGGTTTTCCTCTAACAAACAATTCAGCCTTGAGTACCAAATCCAGATCTGATTGATCATCGAATCTGATTAGAAAGAACCCCGCACCCCTATCATATACTTCAAAAAAACTTCTGGTTTGCCAAATGTTGTCAAAGTAGCCTGCCAGAGTAGGAAGATGTGGCCAAAAGTCTATCACATAACCCAATAAGCACTTGCTCCACCTGTTAGCATTCTCTTCCTCTTCTTTACCAGGATAAAATATTCTTCCATTAAATACCAAGACTTCAACGTTCTTTAGATCTAGAGCACTCCTGGGAGATCTCAGGCGTATTGTGTCCCATCCTCGCGGAGTACTCAAGAAACCACATGATAGATCAGGAACCGAATCCATTGCGAGATTTGTATCAGCCACAGCCGCATTTAGATTTGCTTCCCTTCATCGGTGAGCTTCTTGGGAAGGTGGATGGTGGGATGTCGTTGCCTTACTATCTGCCTTGTCACCCACGCCAGTGAGAGCCGAAGTCTCCATCTCGTATAGTTCAAACCAAACATTAAACCAAAAATAAGGGAGATCCCCATATTCTCGATTTTCCCTAGATGACAATAAATGAAAGGAACTATTCTTGAATTTAGTTTATAGAATACTTCAATTCATGTTCCAACTATGATCTAAAAATATTTATGTGATGACATGGATGTAGATATCCATGTATCTTGAATACTACAAAATTAAGAAGTTTATTGAGAATCTTCTGAAGATCTGAATTTTCAAGTTATTCGGGTGCTTGAACAACATTATAGCTGAAATTCGGATTTATGTTTATATGATCTTACTTATGTTCCTAGTGCATATAATTCTACATGTTTGATCTCTTTGATTTGATATATGGACAAATAGAGTTTCTGATTTTCACAATACATATCCTGTGAATAGCAAGTAATCAAGGATGGAAACCCAATCTAGTATGCTTTTACAAGTATACATATCTAATTTAGTAGTAAATGGCTGATTGAAATGATTCATGTGATATTGTGGGATTTTATTTGAATGTTATTTTATATGCATATATGCTTTGTTTATGAGATTCGGATTTTCTAACTGAAATACTTGTCATGAAATGCATATGTTATTATGCTATTGTAAGTGGAGATATGGCATGCCCTAGATAGGTATGTTATCGATGCCATGCATAAATGTGAGAAATGTTGAATGATAATATTCATATTAGTAGACATGATATTTGTTTGAATACATGAGAAGTGCTATATGTGCATGAGTAAAGAGAAACCCTAAGAAAGGGGTAAACAATATGTTAAGCATTCAGTTTAGTATCATCAGTGATTTCAATTCAATAGTTCATGTAGTCATTAATATACAGAGTTAAAAGAGATCAGTCTAAGAGAAAGATATAATCAAGTTACAGTAATAATAGTAGCCTTGAACACCGTATAAGTGCCAAGTGGACATGTATTCTATTTATTTAAGTATTTCAGTCTGCCTACATGAATAGAATGTTGGTTTCTCAGTATATTATAGTGTTTTGAATATACTACTCTGCCAAGTGAAGGATGAGATACATGTCGTACTTATAAACTTCAGATAAATCGATGTGGTACCATAGAGATACCAGAGTCAAGTATAAATAAGGAAAAGATACAATATAGTAAGAGCTTTCCAAGAATAATAAAATAATAGACTTAGGAGCCCTGAACACTATAGATTCTCTGTGAGAGGTATGTGTCGTAGGGATGAAATGACCTAACACTGGCAGTGTCCAGTATACGAGGGTCAGAATGTACAAACAGGTGGTACGGGGGATGAAACCTTGGTGGAAGTCTCCTTAAAATATAGAATGTAGTGTCCAACATCAACCAGAGATCCTGGTGGCACTAGAGTACAGTAAAGCCAATAGGTGGCTTGACTCTCCACCTGTGTACTCAAGTTAGGGGAGGAGTCCAGTTTTTACGGCATAATAGGTGTGTCTAGGCCAGAGAGCCATTTTCTTGTTGTAGATCAGTGACGTAGTCAGACTTAGCATTCCCGGGTGTGTTAGCTAAGTCTTGTACGGTGAGATCGTAGTTTGTAATGAGTCTTCATATGTAGAGTACATTGCATATGATCAGGGCATAAGCTAAAATATGATAATCTAAGTTTTAAAGAGTTTCTTATAAGTAGGAAAGGCTAAGAAAGGTTTGATTTCAATTTCGCAACAGTTGTTCTTTAAATGTAATATTGAATATAGTGAGTATTATATTTCCATACTTATTTATTTCTAATGATGTAGGCTTCAATGTTATTAGTAAGTTTTTGAATATCTAGTCTTTTAATTTGAAATTACTATCTTGTTTTATTTCAATTATCCAAGAATGATAAATGTTTGATTCAGTACTTTAGACTACATTGTTGTTTTACTCATTCACTGAGCGAGTAGGCTCACCCCTCCACTCAAAATTTTTAGGGAAACCATGGGGATTGAAGATATCATTGCATCAGAGTAGATCTGCCACAAGAGTTAAGTCTGAGTATAGTTAAGTTCATTCGGTCCTTGTCACTCTATGTCCTTGTAAAGAATTAAGAGAGAGTTGTAAATGATGATGTATAACATTATTCCTCTTTTAGCAATATATGTGAATCAACAAGTCTTATGTGCTTAAAAGTATGAGAATCATAATGAATGTTCATACATGCATTTTTACTATTGAAATCAGATTAGAGAAATCAATGTTTAGATTCCCTTGTAAAGTTAGTTTTCAATGCGAGCAAACAAAGAGTTTGAAAAACAAGAAAAAAGTTAAGGGTGATCTTTGTTTTACGTTAAATCCTCAATTTATGCCCTAATCTCATGATTAGTGGTAATTGTGAGATCAGGGTGTAACAAGAACACTTGAGGCAAAATATCTAATATACCAGGAGATGGATCCACATAGTCGCCAATCTTATTGTTGCCTTTTTGATGAATTTTAGATAACCTATCAACAACTACATTCTTCTCTCTACACACATACTTCATTATCCTTCTCCTTTTAGTAGCTTCTAAATCCTGAGAGGCCGTCGAGCAAACTTAGTGTAAACTTTGATGTCAACTACAAGATCCTGGTCACTACCAAGCAATCAATCTCTACAACCACACTACTTAGCCCTTTCTTATCTATAGACCCTAATGCCATATGAAATCCAAAAATTTCTACTTTTGTGACATATTTCGTATTGATTCTCTCCACATATCCTACACACCTCCCGCATGTGCTATCACAAGCCACTAGTACAATATATGCATCCTTCTAATCCATAATAGCATTAATATTAAGCTTCAAGAAATCTAGTTCATGAGGATCCCATGAGCCCACTTTGCAAACCTTCTCTACCTTCTCCTTGTCCCACCATATCATGTCATTTAGGCTTATAGCTTTTTGATGTAGGATACTGGTGATCCCTTGTTTTAAACAAATTCTCAAAAATATGTAGATTGCTAGATATAGTTGCAGGTCATTAAAAAGATCCTTTCCTTACTTTCAGATTAAGTGATTTTCTTCTGAAACTAGTTGTCCACATCATTTGTGCAAAAGAGTGCATCCATTCAATGAGTCTTTCAAAAGCTTTTCCATATAACTTGGGCATAGTTGTTGTAACATCTCTAGCCTGGGTTATGTTTGAACACTAGGTGTTTTGATTAAGAAAGAGTATTATATTCTTAATCCTATCTTGTGAAAAGTAATTAGGTCTCATGAGTAACTTATGCTTCAATTTTGGTCTTGTTTGGACAATGTTGAAGCAATGTTTGCTTATCTTGGACTAATGTGCAAATTACCCAAGTTGAGGGGTTTAACTGCAAATTGTGCATGATAATATGTTCCTCGTATGTTAAAGAAACATGAGAGTAAAAATGATGCTGAGGTATGGCTTATGGAGGCCTGAATACCAAGGAAGAGCTGATAAAGCAATGTTTGTGCATGAAAACCTAGTTTTGGTGTAATATGCAATTTACCCAAAACCTAGGGTGCAATATGTAATTTACCACTTCAATAAGGTCCCTAATGATTCTTGTCATCATTTAGAACAAAGAAAATGAGAGGGGCACCTCATTTGAATTAAGTTGGAGGAGAGAGAAATCTTGATATTAAAATAATCAAGATTAATGCCTAATTGAAACCTTAAATCAATTTAGGGAAAAAATAAATGTATTAATTAAAGGGCCTTCAACCAAAATTAAAATGGTTGAAATCAGATGTGTGTGGATATCCTTGAGCCTTGCAAGGACCACGAAAATATCCATGGGAGTGGATAACTCACACACAATTTTATAAGAAAAAGAAAACCCACTCACATATGGATATTAGTATAATATAATCTAAGGTGCTTAATTTGCTTTTCTTTAAATTGAAGATAATTGAGAGGAATAAGAGGTAATTTGGATAGCCTCGTATCCAAGGAATCAAAGGGGGAAGAGGCGGCACCAATTTTGGAATTAAATGCACTTTAATAATGCATTTTCTCTCTCATGGAATTTCTTATAAAAAAGACTCTTTCCTAGCCCAAACAAAGGCTTTTTCGTCCCTTTCTTCTTCCCTTGCTTTGGATGAGCTCAAGGGAGCATACGATCATCAGGAGAACGAGCTCCAACCAGTTGGTAAGTTCTTGACCTTGGTTCATCACGATTCCATGGTGGAAATTGAAAATAAATTATGGATTTCTTCTTAATCCGATCTCCTCTTCAACCCTAGCCAACTTTTTTCATCCAAAAGATTGAGGAAGAGCCTAGGGGGAGTTGCAAAAGCTTCATCCACCATTTTTGGAGTGATCTTGGAGCTTTGGAGCTCATTTTGAGGTGGGTTTTATAACTTGAACCCTTGATTTTATTATTGCAATCAACTCCTTATCAATTGGTGATCATTTCTACATTTCCGAAATTAATTTTGGTTGATTGATGCAATTTCCAAGGAACTCACAGTAGATCTCGTGAGTTTGCAGATTGCTGATTATGACATCATCATAAGCAAGCACCTCACCAAATATCAAAGCCAAACAGTTTCAATTAGTTGCTCATGCGGTTTTACCAAAATCGTTTGAGAGCAAACGGTTAGAAACCGTTTGGAGGCAAACAGTTTCAAAACCGTTTGAGGGAGTTGACCAAGGGATGATCATTTGAGATTCCTGTTCATAATTATTTTGGTTGATAACCCACCAAATTTGAGGGATTAACTCCAAAGGAATCGTGAGTTGAAGGCTAATCAATTAGGTAAACCTAATTGGATTAAGTGCTGAATTTTTAGCTTGATTAATTCGACTTTTTGGGCAAACGGTTTCAAAACCATTTGAGTGAGTTGACCAAGGGTTTAAAGTTTGCGATTTCTGTTCCTAATTATGTTGGTTAATGACTCACCAAATTTTAGGGGTTAATTCCCAAGGAATCATGAGTTGAAGGCTAATCAATTAGGCAAACCCTAATTGAAATTAGTGCTGAAATTCCAATGAGTTGATTTGATGTTTTGGGTTGATTAGCCCAAACGGTTTCAAAACCGTTTGGGGATCACACAAACGGTCTCAAGACCGTTTGGGGGTCACCCAAGACCGTTTGGAGGTCTAGGGTCAAGTATGGATATGTGTTTGAAGATCCAAAGATGTGGTATGAACCCTAATCGGCTAAGTGCTGATTTTGCAAGTGATTGAGATGATGTTTTGGGTTGATTGGCCCAAACGGTTTCAAAACCGTTTGGGGATCACCCAAACGGTTTCAAGACCGTTTGGGTATCACCCAAGACCGTTTGGAGGTCTGGGGTTAAGTATAGTTGACCAATTGAAGGTCCAAAGGTACCAAATCACTTTGCAATTAAGTGTTGATTTGTTGATCAACTCGATAGACCAATCCTTGATGAAATTCCACTAGAATCCAAGGATTGGATGAGCCAAACGGTTTCAAGACCGTTTGGAGCTCATACAAACGGTTTCAAAACCGTTTGGTGGTCACCCAAGACCGTTTGGAGGTCTAGGGTTGAGTATGGTTAGGTGTTTGAAGGTCTAAAGGTACCAAGTTGATTTGCAATAAATTGCTGAATTGGTGAGCACTTCAATGATCCAAACCCTAATTGGATGGCTTGGATTTGAGTGATATGATGGGAAAACGGTCTCAAGACCGTTTGGAGGTCATCCAAACGACCTCAAGACCGTTTGGGGTCAGGTCATGTCCAATTTGGATGATGGTTCAATGGTTTCAAAGTAACCAATCTCACATTGAATAATGTTGTTGAATCATTGATTCCAAACCTTAATTCAATTGAATCAAACCCTAATTTATGACCAATTGATGGTCAATTGAGGGTCAAATCAGTTGAATGTTGACCTATTAAACTCAATTGAAGTATGAGTATAGGTCCAATTGATGATTGGTTCCATGAATTCAATGATTGAAGGAATCAACATTGGAAACCCTAATTCAATTGGATATCTTATGTAATGGAGGTCCAATGTGATTGAATCTTTGAGAATTAAGATGATGAATGTTGTATTGATCCAATGATGATTAGCAATGATAATCAATGAAGTTACAAAGGTTTAAACCCTAATAGTACCCAAGTGATTAAGTACCAATTAAGGGATGAATCCCTAATTACTTATAGGATCAATGCCTTGGTATACTATGTAATCATTATTGTATACTTTTGATTGAAGGGTGGATGTGACCTAATCAAGTTGAAAGGATAAAAGTATAGAATTCATATATAAATATGATTCATGAGATTATCTCTTGTAGCACGACCGTGTAAGGTAGCACGGCCGTGGTGAATTCACTTTGCACGACCGTTCCTGGCTGCACGGCTGTGGTACTCTATGCTTGACTTAAAGTTGTTTTAAAAAGAACCTAATATGGTATTTTTGTTAATTCCTAACTTAAGGATGAGTCCATATCATTAAAGATAGTTGGACGATTCTTATTTGGAATCTATGCACTTCAGGGTAAGAGTGATAGGTTGGTGGATGAAAGGATTAAGATGGGAAATACCTTAATCCAAGATAAGTTGATAACTTAAGAAAGTTGGGAGTAATGAGGAAAGTAATACATCAAAATATGAAACACTTCACAGTTAGAATGTCAAAGTTGATATAATTTGATAATTATGAAATCTTAATGTGAGATGGGAATCCCTAACCCTAAATTGGGTAATGGGACATGAGAAACCCCAAAGTGATGTGAATAGTAAGCCCTAACCCTATTAAGGGAATAGTGGTGTTACTATTATATTATAAGAGATAAAATGATTAGATGTTGCCTAGTGATAGGTGACAAGATGTTTTTAATGGCCTGGAGAGCCATAAGGTTAATTGTTACCTAGTGAGAGGTGACAAGATGTTTTTAATGGCCTAGTGAGCCAAATGGGTATATGATGCCTATTAAGAGGTGACCAGATGTTTCATGGGCCTTATGAGCCATGAGAATAATTGTGGCATAATGAGAGGTACTAATATGATTATAAAAGTTCTTGTAAGAAAAGTTAATGTTTTAATAAATATAATAAAAGGAACCATTGTATTAAATAAAGAATGTGAAAAGCTATGAAGGCTAACCTCAGGGCTCAGAGCCTAGAGAAGGATGTGATAATCAATGATGAATTATAGGGATGAATATCCCAAGATCCATGTAATCAGGTTTGGTTAAGTCCAATACCTGGGAGAGGCTCAATGCCTTTATTCAGGGTTGGTTACAGACCAATGCCTGGCTGTGTAATCAAGTTTGGTTAAAGTCCAATACCTGGCAGAGGCTTAATGTCTGTAATTAGGATTGGCTAAAGTCCAATGCCTGGGTGTGTAATCAGGATTGGTTAAAGTCCAATGCCTGGCTGTGAAATCAGGATTGGTTAAAGTCCAATGCCTGGCTGTGAAATCAGGATTGGTTAGAGTCCAATGCCTGGCTGTGTAATCAGGTTTGGAGAAATCCAATACCTGGCAGAGGTGTAATGCCTATAATCAGGATTGGTTAGTGTCCAATGCCTGGCTGTGTAATCAGGATTGGTTAGAGTCCAATGCCTGGTTGTAAAATCAGGATTGGTTAAAGTCCAATGTCTGGCTATGAAATCAGGATTGGTTAGAGTCCAATGCCTGGCTGTGTAATCAGGTTTGGAAAAATCCAATACCTGGTAGAGGTGTAATGCCTGTAATCAGGGTTGGTTAAAGTCTAATGTCTAGCGGTGTAATCAGGTTTGGAGAATCCAATACTTGGTAGAGGTGTAATGTCTGTAATCAGGGTTGGTTAAAGTCCAATGCCTGGCAGTGTAATCAGGTTTGGAGGAATCCAATACCTGGCAGAGGTATAATGCCTGTAATCAGGGTTGGTTAAAGTCCAATGCCTGGCGGTGTAATCAGGTTTGGAAGAGTCCAACACCTGGCAGAGGCTCAATGCCTGTAATAATGACATAGGATTGGTATTAACCCAATGCTTGTATTAATGATATATGAATACATGGTAGATGTAATTTCTTATCTGTTTAGCAGATTGGCTAAGGCCAACATATTGAAACAAGAATGTATCATGGGTTACATATCAAGTTAATGAGTGTCACAAGAAAAGTTTAACATGATGGTATAATATGATGAATAAATGATATACATGTCATTCCTATTCCTTATTAAAAGAATAGATGATATATTGCTCTATCATAAATAGTTTCAATGCTTTCAAAGTTGAGAATGCTTTAAACTGCTTACCCTCTGCTCAATTTCATATCTTTAAACTGCAATAACAATATTTTGGCAGAGAGTTATATCTCCCGCTCGGGCAATTTACAATTGTCTCACCCCGTGGGATACAACATTTTTAGGTGGACGCGGACAAAGAGGCAGATACTCTTTTGCAGGAAAAGAAAAGCAACAACTTGGACAGTAGTGAGATCTCAAGTGGAGGCACTGACTGCCAAGTTATGTAGCTAGAAGTCCTATGTGTCGTCTCTGTACTCTCAGGTCCTCGAAGTTTTTCGTCAGTGTTTTTGATAAATCGAACTAAGGTTTTTTCTTGATGCCTCGAGATTCATATGTTGTCTGTATATAATGTTTATAGGGTAGCTGATGATGTAGTCTCTGAAAAGAGATGGTACAGGTTATGTACGTTTGAACCAGAATGTAAATGTTATACAATGGTTCTTGATGGGAAAGATTTCCTATGTATGGATCTCTTTACAAAAAGTTTTAATTTTTAGTGATTTTCAGTAATCCGCTGCAAATAATTCGCTTCCGCTTAAGTAAATCTTGTTTTTGTGAATCGGTCATTACAATAGTGGTATCAGAGCTCTAGGTTTGCTGAGTCTACAGAGACATAGGACTAAGGTAGTAGAGTATGTTCTGGTGTCATCCAGTGTATCTAATAGTGTCTTCTGCTCATGAGAGAGAAGAAGAACTTAAAGATGACTGGGTCACATGAAGAGGTTGCTGTTGAGAGCAGCAATGTTGCACCAAGAAGAAGTGCATGGGAACAGGCAAGAGAGATACAATTGCCTGAGAATCCCCTAGCTGATCCATCTATGATTAGAAAATCCTTCTTTAAGTATTATTGTTGGAGAATTTAGGGTAACAGTACTATATATAGTGGATCAAGTATTGGCAGTGTAACTTAGATTACCAGCCCCAATGATGATGTTCTAGATATCAACAAGATTTGTAATTAGCATCAGCAGGTTGAAGCAAAGGAAATGATTGAACTTTCCTTGTTTAGTCCTATGAGGACTTATGTTTTGCATGGTAAAACATTACAAATGTTTTATGTTGTTCTTATCTCTATAAGAAAAGATGTGGTACAGAAGAGATGCCTGGATAAAATCCAGGGATGTTAAACCTTATGCATGTGATAATATGAAAAGAAGGAGTATGATAGCATACAAAGTGCATACTACTTAATCTCAGTATTTATATACCCTGGACAGGTATACAACTATTGATTATAAAGTGGGTATGGAAACTCTTAGATTGTTGTCTTTTTTATTGCCCTGATCAAGTAGTCATTCTGAGACAATCTGATGAGTATCATGAAATCAGAAATCTGGAATGAATAAATGTGTCATATCCTGAGTATAAGAAAGAGAAACCTTAGATAATATCAAAAGAGCATGTGTGTATGAGGAATTAAAAGTATACTCCTCATAAGATAAGAACATGAATAAGGAGATGATACGTGAAGACTAGATAGTATGATGAATAAAATACATTTGTCTTCCTTTATCTAGATTTCGGGAACGAAATCCTTATAAGCGGGGGATGATTTGTAACATCCCTGACCTGGGTTATGTTTTAACCCTAGGTGTTTTGATTAATAAAGAGGATTATATTCTTAATCCTATCTTGTGAAAAGTAATTAGGGCTCATGAGGAACCTATGTTTCAATTTTGGTCTTGTTTGGACAATGTTGAAGCAATGTTTGCTTATCTTGGACTAATGTACAAATTACCCAAGTTGAGGGGTTTAAGTGCAAATTGTGCATGATAATATGTTCCTCGTATTTTGAAGCATCATGAGAGTGAAAATGATGCAGAGGTATGGCTTATAGAGGCCTGAATACCAAGGAAGAGGTGATAAAGCAATGTTTGTGCATGAAAACCTAGTTTTGGTGTAATATGCAATTTACCCAAAACCTAGGGTGCAATATGTAATTTACCACTTCAATAAGGTCCCTAATGATTCTTGGCATCATGTAGAGAAAATAAAATGAGAGGGGTTCCTCATTTGAATTAAGTTGGAGGAGAGAGAAATCTTGATATTAAAATAATCAAGATTAATGCCTAATTGAAACCCTAATTCGATTTAGGGCAAAAATAAATGTATTAATTAAAGGGCCTTCAACCAAAATTAAAATGGTTGAAATCAGATGTGTGTGGATATCCTTGACCCTTGCAAGGACCACGAAAATATCCATGGGAGTGGATAACTCACACACAATTTATAAGAAAAAGAAAACCCACTCACATATGCATATTAGTATAATATAATCTAAGGTGCTTAATTTGCTTTTCTTTAAATTGAATATAATTGAGAGTAATAATAGGCAATTGGGATAGCCTCATATCCAAGGAATCAAAGGGGGAAGAGGCGGAACCAATTTTGGAATTAAATGCATTTTAATAATGCATTTTTTCTCTCATGGAATTTCTTATAAAAAAGACTCTTTCCTAGCCCAAACAAAGGCTTTTTCGGCCCTTTCTTCTTCCCTTGCTTTGGATGAGCTCAAGGGATCATAGGAGCATCAGGATAACGAGCTCCAACCTGTTGGTAAGTTCTTTACCTTGGTTCATCACGATTCCATGGTGGAAATTGAAAATAAATTATGGATTTCTTCTTAATCAGATCTCCTCTTCAACCCTAGCCAACTTTCTTCATCCAAAAGATTGAGGAAGAGCCTAGGGGGAGTTGCAAAATCTTCATCCACCATTGTTGGTGTGATCTTGGATCTTTGGAGCTCATTTGGAGGCGGGTTTTATAACTTGAACCCTTGATTTTATTATTGCAATCACCTTATCAATTGGTGATCATTTCTACATTTCCGAAATTAATTTTGGTTGATTGATGCAATTTCCATGGAAATCACGGTATATCTCGTGATTTTGCAGGTTGATGATGATGACATCATCATAAGCAAGCACCTCACCAAATATCAAAGCCAAACGGTTTCAATTAGTTGCTCATGCGGTTTTACCAAAATCGTTTGAGAGCAAACGTTTTGAAACCATTTGGAGGCAAACTGTTTCAAAACCGTTTGAGGGAGTTTACCAAGGGTTGAACGTTTGATATTCCTGTTCATAATTATGTTGGTTTATAACCCACCAAATGTGAGGGATTAACTCCAAAGGAATCGTGAGTTGAAGGCTAATCAATTAGGTAAACCTAATTGGATTAAGTGCTTATTTTTTAGCTTGATTAATTCGACTTTTTGGGCAAACGGTTTCAAAACCGTTTGAGTGAGTTGACCAAGGGTTGACCGTTTGATATTACTGTTCCTAATTATGTTGGTTAATGACTCACCAAATTTGAGGGGTTAATTCCCAAGGAATCATGAGTTGAAGGCTAATCAATTAGGCAAACCCTAATTGAAATTAGTGCTGAAATTCCAATGAGTTCATTTGATGTTTTGGGTTGATTAGACCAAACGGTTTCAAAACCATTTGGGGATCACCCAAACGGTCTCAAGACCGTTTGTGGGTCACCCAAGACCGTTTTGAGATCTAGGGTCAAGTATGGATATGTGTTTGAAGATCCAAAGATGTGGTATGAACCCTAATCGGCTAAGTGCTGATTTTGTAAGTGATTGAGATGATGTTTTCGGTTGATTGGCCCAAACGGTTTAAATACCATTTGGGGATCACCCAAGAACGTTTGGAGGTATGGGGTTAAGTATAGTTGACCAATTTAAGGTCCAAAGGTACCAAATCACTTTGCAATTAAGTGATGATTTGTTGATCAACTCGATAGACCAATCCTTGATGAAATTCCACTAGAATCCAAGGATTGGATGAGCCAAACGGTTTCAAGACCATTTGGAGCTCATCCAAACGGTTTCAAAACCGTTTGGTGGTCACCCAAGACCGTTTGGAGGTATAGGGTTGAGTATGGTTAGGTGTTTGAAGGTCTAAAGGTACCAAGTTGATTTGCAATAAATTGCTGAATTGGTGAGCACTTCAATGATCCAAACCCTAATTGGATGGCTTGGATTTGAGTGATATGATGGGCAAACTGTCTCAAGACCATTTGGAGGTCATCCAAAAGACCTCAAGACCGTTTGGGGTCAGGTCATGTCCAATTTGGATGATGGTTCAATGGTTTCAAAGTAACCAATCTCACATTGAATAATGTTGTTGAATCATTGATTCCAAACCTTAATTCAATTGAATCAAACCCTAATTGATGACCAATTGAGGGTCAATTGAGGGTCAAATCAGTTGAAGGTTTACCTATTAAAATCAATTGAAGTATGAGTATAGGTCTAATTGATGATTGGTTCCATGAATTCAATGATTGAAGGAATCAACATTGGAAACCCTAATTCAATTGGATACCTTATGTAATGGAGGTCCAATGTGATTGAATCTTTGAGAATTAAGATGATGAATGTTCTATTGATCCAATGATGATTATAAATGATAATCAATGAAGGTGCAAAGGTTTAAACCCTAATAGTACCCAAGTGATTAAGTACCAATTAAGGGATGAATCCCTGATTGCTTATAGGATCCATGACTTGGTATACTATGTAATCATTATTGTATACTTTTGATTGAAGGGTGGATGTAACCTAATCAAGTTGAAAGGATAAAAGTATAGAATTCATATATAAATTTGATTCTTGAGGTTATCTCTTATAGCACGACCGTGTAAGGTAGCACGGCCGTGGTGAATTCACTTTGCACGTCCGTTCCTGGCTGCACGGTCGTGGTACTCTATGCTTGACTTAAAGTTGTTTTAAAAAGAACCTAATATGGTCTTTTTGTTAATTCCTAACTTAACGATGAGTCCATATCATTAAAGATAGTTGGACCATTCTTATGTGGAACCTATGCACTTCAGGGTAAGAGTGATAGGTTGGTGGATGAAAGGATTAAGATGGGAAATACCTTAATCCAAGATAAGTTGATAACTTAAGAAAGTTGGGATTAATGAGGAAAGTAATACATCAAGATATGAAAGACTTCACAGTTAGCATGTCAAAGTTGATATACTTTGATAATTATGAAATCTTAATGTGAGATGGCAAACCCTAACCCTAAATTGGGTAATGGGACATGAGAAACCCCAAAGTGATGTGAATAGTAAGCCCTAACCCTATTAAGGAAATAGTGGTGTTACTATATTACAAGAGATAAAATGATTACATGTTGCCTAGTGATAGGTGACAAGATGTTTTTAATGGCCTGGAGAGCCATAAGGTTAATTGTTACCTAGTGAGAGGTGACAAGATGTTTTTAATGGCCTAGTGAGCCAAATGGTTATATGTTGCCTATTAAGAGGTGACCAGATGTTTCATGGGACTTATGAGCCATGAGAATAATTGTGGCATAATGAGAGGTATACTAAGATGATTATAAAAGTTCTTGTAAGAAAAGTTAATGTTTTAATAAACATAATAAAAGGAACCATTGTATTAAATAAAGAATGTGAAAAGCTATGAAGGCTAACTTCAGGGATCAAAGCCTAGAGAAGGATGTGATAATCAATGATGAATTATAGGGATGAATATCCCAAGATCCATGTAATCAGGTTTGGTTAAGTCCAATACCTGGCAGAGGCTCAATGCATGTATTCAGGGTTGGTTATGGACCAATGCTTGGCTGTGTAATTAGGTTTGGTTAAAGTCCAATACCTGGCAGAGGCTTAATGCCTGTAATCAGGATTGGTTAAAGTCCAATGCCTAGCTGTGTAATTAGGATTGGTTAAAGTCCAATGCCTGGCTGTGAAATTAGGATTGGTTAAAGTCCAATGCCTGGCTGTGAAATCAGGATTGGTTAGAGTCCAATGTCTGGCTGTGTAATCAGGTTTGGAGAAATCCAATACCTGGCAGAGGTGTAATGCCTATAATCAGGATTGGTTAGAGTCCAATGCCTAGCTGTTTAATCAGGATTGGTTAGAGTCCAATGTCTGGCTGTGAAATCAGGATTGGTTAAAGTCCAATGCCTGGCTGTGAAATTAGGATTGGTCATAGTCCAATGCCTGGCTGTGTAATCAGGTTTGGAGAAATCCAATACCTGGCAGAGGTGTAATGCCTGTAATCAGGGTTGGTTAAATTCCAATGCCTGGCGGTGTAATCAGGTTTGGAGAAATCCAATACCTGGCAGAGGTGTAATGCCTGTAATCAGGGTTGGTTAAAGTCCAATGCCTGGCGGTGTAATCAGGTTTAGAGGAATCCAATACCTGGCAGAGGTGTAATGCTTGTAATCAGGGTTGGTTAAAGTCCAATTCCTGGCGGTGTAATTAGGTTTGGAAGAGTCCAACACCTGGTAGAGGCTCAATTCCTGTAATGATGACATAGTATTGGTATTAACCCAATGCCTGTATTAATGATATATGAATACATGGTAGATGTAATTTCTTATCTGTTTAGCAGATTGGCTAAGGCCAACAGATTGAAACAAGAATGTATCATGGGTGACATATCAAGTTAATGAGTGTCATAAGAAAAGTTTAACATGATGGTATAATATGATGAATAAATGATATACATGTCATTCCTATTCCTTATTAAAATAATAGATGATATATTGCTCTATCATAAATAGTTGCAATGCTTTCAAAGTTGAGAATGCTTTAAACTGCTTATTCTCTGCTAAATTTCATATCTTTAAACTGCAATAACAATGTTTTGGTGGAGAGTTATATCTCCCGCTGGGGCAATTTACAATTGTCTCACCCCCGTGGGATCCAACATTGTTAGGTGGACGCGGACAAAGAGGCAGATACTCTTTTGCAGGAAAAGGAAAGCAACAGCTTGGACAGTAGTGAGATCTCATGTGGAGGCACTAACTGCCAAGTTATGTATCTAGAAGTCCTATGTGTTGTCTCTGTACTCATAGGTCCTCGGAGTTTTTAGTCAGTGTTTTTGATAAATCGAATTGAGGTTTTGGCTTGATGCCTCGAGATTCATATGTTGTCTGTATATAATGTTTATAGGGTAGATGATGATGTAGTCTCTGAAAAGAGATGGTACAGGTTATGTACATTTGAGCCAGAATGTAAATGTTATACAATGGTTCTTGATGGGAAAGATTTCCTATGTATGGATCTCTTTACAAAAAGTTTTAATTTTCAGTGATTTTCAGTAATCCGCTGCAAATAATTCGCTTCTGCTTAAGTTAATCTTGTTTTTGCGAATCGGTCATTACAGCTGCAAGCCTGAAGGGCATGGAGGGTTGTTTATTCCTGAGATTTGCATTTTTTGCATAAGATATCATCTTTGAGGTGTTAGGTTTTCATTCTCATTCGTGAGCAGTGTTGTATGATGCTCGATTCATATTAACACCTTTAGTCAACTTGCCACTTTGATCTTCAAGATCTCCTTCCAAATCTCTAGCATAGTGATATCCTTTGGTTATCGCAATACAACATAAGCTGTCTTTGTGGAGTAGTTTCCATCAATCATGTAATTCCACACAAATCATATCTTCATAATTGTTATCAGATGGGACCATGATTTTAGTAATCTCCTTTAAAACCTCCTAATTAAGCCACTCATCAAGAAACCCTTTGTTCCATTGCCCTTCAAAGTTGATGGTGTTGCTCACCTACAAATCCAATAGCTCCTTTATAATTGGTTTTATCGTATAGTCCTTAAAAAGTATACCCAGCTATACCTAGTAGTACTTCCAAACTTTAGTATTTGTGCCACTTGGAAGTAGAACAATAGAGTAATCAACAATTAAGTTCTTACCTTCAAAGGCAACTCTTACTAGTTTAGACACATCAACATTCTTCGTATCAACACATGAGTTTAATTTCTTTTAAATTCCCTTACACCACATAATACTGAACAAGTTCACCCCACATGGACTTTATGGCCAGACCTCAATTCTTCATTGGATTAGTAACTTTTTCATGAAACAAGTGACATAGGATGCATTTTGTAATTTCCTCTTCATATAAATTGCTTAATAAAACCAACAACCATATCTCCAATATTTAGAGGGATAATTGTTGTTTGCATGAAGTAGGTGGGAATGGTCGTGAGCTTTTCAATAGCCACACACACTCTACCAATCCAGGAGAGAGTTCTTGATAACTAGGTTTTGATTCTATTGGAAACTTTGTCTAATATGTCAAAATGAGTCTCATTACTAATCTTATAGTGGATAATGGGTACCCCTTAGTACCTTCCAAGGACCTTTCTATCATGGAATGAACTATTGTATTGTATGTTAGTTATATCTAACTTTGGAATCCTTCTAGGGAAAAAGATTCTAGTTTTTGTTATAGAATTCATTTGCACAGACATCTCCCTAAACTCTTAAAGGAATTTCCTTATAGTCTTCATCTAGTCTTTTCTAGCATAAGCAAAGAGTATAAGGTCAGTAATGAAACAAACATGATCTATGGAGTGTCTAGAAGCTCCAAATCTTAAAGGTTTCCACCTATTCGGTCAAAAACAATCCTTAATCATCTGACATAAGCTCTCTAATAATAACACAAAGAGGTAACTGGATAGCGAGTTCCCTTGTCAGAGACTCCTATTGGCTTTAATATTGCTCGACTATTTTCTATTCCAAGCTATTGAAGTTGAACCTCATACGATTGACTGCATGATGTAATTGCTTATGATGGCCAAAATGTCCATCCAATTAATCTTGGCTTCAAAAATTTCCATGACAACCAATCATATGCTTTGGTCAAATTGACCTTAATAGCCATCATCTTTGCACCTTTTTTCCTCCTCATGTTATGATTCATCTCTTAGATAAGGACTATGTTATTCTTTATTCTTCTAATAGGGACAAAATGGCTATGCTACAACAATATCCAATTTAGTATATATTGCTCCAAGCATTCAACCATCACTTTGGATTCCACCTTGAGCACAATATTGTTGGGAGAAATTGGTTTCATCCGCTCACATTTCTCTGGTCTGGTCATCTTAGGAGTGAACATAATTCTGGAGTTGCAAATCTTGTAATCCAGTCGTCTTCCCTTCAAAGCGATCCTCACTGTGATAGTCATGGATTTTCCAACTACATGGATTTTTTTTCTACAACAATGAGACATTGGCTCAATCTTATCCAGCGGATTTATAGTGATTCAAGTTTTTGATCAAAGCATATATCTCCTTTTTGGTCAGGATATCATCCAACAAACAACTTTTCTCCCATGTTTGGCATTTGAAGACACCAATGATGTCATTTTTTTTATTTATTTTGATAATGATCGGGTCAATAAGGGCCTTCCCAAAGTGTTCTTCCACCATATTCTTCAATTTGTTTTCCTCAATAACCCAGTTTCTTTCATGATTATTCAAAGTGCTGATCGAGTTTCTCAATTTATATGATTTACCCAGATGTTATAAAACTTGGTATTATTGTCACTATTTTTCAACCACTCACATGAGCTTATAGCATCTCGTCTTCCTCTTCTTTCCTTAGAACTAGCTCAAATTCAGACTTCCTTTCCAAGAAAATATTTTTTTTCATCACATCATAATGATCAATCACATCAAACTAGAGTTGTTTAATGTTTTTAATGACTATGTCGTTGTGGTGTCTTTAATTTTCCTTTGGCTTCACATCCTAATGGTTGATATTTTCCTTTACAAGTTTAAATGCATCACTTAAATCCATATATTTTTTCATGCTAGTTTCCAACATTCCAGAGAAGTTTTCTCTTTGTTCTAGCTGGCTCTAACCAAGAATCTTATTTGAGTTCTCCTTCTTTTAAAAATATTTACAAGAATCATGCAATGGTTAGGATAAAAATGCGGTAGGTGTTCCACAACCACCTCGATATATTATTGAATAAATAGTCATTTGTAGCGGCTCTATCCAACCTCTCTCGGTGCATATTATTCTTATAGGTATGTTTCATCCCCCAAAGTATCCAAATCAGTTAGAATTGCTTCCACAGAACATGGCTTCATTTGAATGGTAAAGATTACTTCCCATCTTCTCACTAGAGTGGGTAGTAGTGTTAAAATCACCCATCAAAACCCAAGGTTCTTGAATGTTCTCCCCATATCCACTATATGTTTCCAAATAAACTTTGTAGGAGATATGTGGGGGTTTGTGTACACAAACGTCGCCATCCAAAAATTGTTGATCCTATAGCTATTGCAGATTTCAACTTGACAACAAATAGAGTTCTACCAGATGCATGTACCTCTTGTGAACCCTCTTGCTTCCACATTGTGGGAGTTCCTAAAACACAAACTCTTCATAGTAGTCGTGGAAAAAAATTTGCACTGAAGTGTGGGTTCATGATGGCAACCACTTCTAATATTCTAGTGTTCATAAAACCTCTTCGGATGTTACATGTATCGACATTACCAATCCTTTTACATTCCATCATAGGAGGTCTATCACAGAAACAAATGAAAAGGATTGGAGAGGGGATGTTACTTTAAGAAATACGAACCTCCTCATGGACCTCTTGGTCACTGTTATCTTCCTTATCATTCAACCTTTCTTATTCATCTATGTTGACATCTTTTGTTTCCCATATAAGACTTGTTCTTCTCTATTCATGAAGGATCATTGGTCTTGACTTCCCCTTTCTCTTCATTTTGGTTCCAGTTACTTTTATCCTCCTTCCTGTTGAATTATTTCCTTTCTTAAAATGCCCAATAGATTTGACAACTTTGCTTGTGACGTTGTTGTTTGATTCATTTACATTAGGCTCTTCTACATTGATTTGTATTTTTGCCTCTTAAGTAGATTCTATTATTTCAATGATTAAATCAATATTAGGATTTAGATATGTATGGGATTCTTCTTGGATTTCATCTCAGTGTTTTACTTCTTTGTAAGTGTTGTCGTTCTTGTTGGTCTTGTTAGATATATTAAAAAATTTCTTATAGGCTTTGTAGTTCCTTCTTTACATGTCTTTTTATTTTTCCACACCTTATCTGGTCATTTTTTGTGTTCCATCATTTCTTTATTCGCAACATAATCCCCCCCTCATTATCTTGCACCTCCACATGCTCCTCATTCTCCAACTCTGAAAATCTATTCTTTGGTCCTGGTTTAGGATGTGTTGATTATGGAATCTCACCTCACATTCTATATCTCATCTTAATCTCCTAATATTTCCATAAGTCTCTACTTTTTGTTCATAGTATGTACCCACCCTTTGGTTAATTCTTCTCTCTCCACTTTCTAGAATAGGAGTTGGTTCTTCCAGGGTGGCCTCTTTATAGTTTTTTGAGATATGACTTTCTTTGTCACACTTGGCACAAACCCAAGGAAAAGCCTTCATATTCACCTTCATATTCTACAATGCTAATAAGTATAATAGGAATGAGCTGTGAGGTTGTGTCAATATCCAGGGAAAGTGGAGCAAATTTACTTCGCATTATGCACACATACATGCATTATGCGCACATACATGCATTATGTGCACATACACATAATGTGCACATACACACATGCATTATGCGCACATACGCATAATGCGCACATACGCACACGAAGTGAACCCCTCATGAAAACGAGGGTTATCACTTCAAAATGCATTGTCCCTCAACTGGCATCTAAAACTCATCTTCCAGCTCGATCTAGACGCATTTGAGGCTTTTTTTAGCAAAACTCAATAACTCAATAACTCATAACTTGAACTCTGAGTTATAATGACAGTGTGTGAGTCAACTTTCACCAATCTTCCAAAAGTCAATACAATGCATTCAAACATTCTTGGAACATGCATACGTATGGTAAGGTTTAAAATTCATACCCAAGAGAAAACACATTCTGGATATTCCTTTGTTGTCATTAAGGTGGGATAGCATTAACAAAAAAACCATGTTACATATGAATATCTTTCAGGGACCCCCTGTTAGAGCCATTTCATTATCATTTTCATGAAAACTACATCATGAAATGGCCCATATCAAGCCTGTACATGTCGAATCTACCCTTCAAACTCCACAATTAACTTTAGTCAATCATGTAGATGTGGATGTCCAATCTCTATTCCAACCAATTGGACAACAAATGTGTCATGGAACTGTTTGTTACCCAAATCCTTATTCCAATTGACTACATAGTCAATGGCGATAGGACCTAGGCGTCCGTCCCTAGCATGGTATTAACAAGAGCAAATGCAGAAGCACAAAGTCTTAGCATACTGAACAATAAACTAAATGCATACACCAATAGAGAAAACTCAACATGCAACAAGGTATACATTACACAACTTGCATTATATTTATTAATTCAAATACATATTACATGAGTCAAGATACAAGTCTCAACATGTATAGTAAACTTGGATCTTTTAACAAAAGGTACACTTGTAAAGCTCATCAACCTGAAACTTCCCAAGCTAGCCCTGAACCTAAAAACAAATATACGTGAAACGAATCAATATACAAGGTGATGAGTATGGGGCAGAAAGATATATATGTACATAAGCTTTCATATTTTGAAAAGAAAGTGCAAAAGTAAACAAACGTGCGAGCAATGTTGTTTAGCAATTCAAAACTCATATTGACTCCAATTTTCTCTATTATACCAAACATCATCATTATCAATATCCTCATATTAAGGCCTTTGACCTGCTTCCTCTTGGAAGGGTCTATAAGGTACCCGCTTCCCATTGGAAGGGTCCTTTAGGGTACTCATTATTAGCTACCCTTCTCATGCATAAGGGACCTCAATGACCATCGTCAATTGAGCAAACCCTTTTATCAACATAGTTTACAATAGAATTTCTTACTTGAATTATGTGAGTAAGGTTATAAAACCATGAGGCAAACGTTGAGTACTACATAGCAATACTACATGGCAATATTGAACAAGTAATCAATGAAGCATACAATACATGTCATTTTAAGTAAGAAAGTAGTAATCATATAACTAGATAAGACCCATACTTGGTTCAAAGATTCTTAATTCAACTTCATGTCCAACTAGCCATAAGAAGCACCTAATTGACAACAAGATTACATGTGCATATTAGATTCTCATCATTAACCCTAACTTAGTTACATTTTAGGGTTTATGTCATGATTAAGTTCAAGTTTCTTATTTATCCATGGGTTGATCTTTTGAGAGGTCTAGGGGTCATAATAGAGGCGAGGTTTAAGTCTCATGTCATTATGAGGTTCCATGTGTCTTATGTGTGCATCCCAAGACTTGGGTCACCCTTTCACATAACAAGGTCAAAAGGCTCACAAATAGAGCAATTAAGTTCAAGTAATCCTCAAAGTATAGGGACAAGCATAATGGATGATTTAGGTCAGTAAGGTATGAACATATGGAATCATATACCCATATGATAGGAAGTCCATTAGAAACTAGACATACTAGTCCAATCTTAACAACGTGCAAGCTAGCATCAATATGGGTCACTTAAGCCATTAGGGATCAACATAAGGATTATGTAAGGACATCCACATCAAGGAATCATTAGGTGAGAGAAAATTCTGGTTTAAGAGGATGGAACATAAGTTTATGATTCATGGCATGATCAAACACAAGAAACACAAAGCAAGATATATATAGGAGCAAACTAAGTTGTGTCTAGAGGATTCGAGTCTAGTAGGTGCTCTATTGAGCAATATAGCAATTGGGGGATTCAAAGTGTTGTGAAGAGCTACATGATATTGAAATCTCAGTTGGTTAGTGATTTAATTTCATTTAAGAGCAAGGTTAGAAACTTAGGGTCAATACATCATTAAAGTCTCAAAACAAGTCACATGATGGCAATTGATTTAACCATAGATCAAAGATTATGATTAGAATTTCATTAGGCTCAAAAATGACCCTAAATTACTTCTATGATGATCAGTGGGTAGGACAAGCATCAAGGTCTCAATATTGAATATGGTCCTACACTACATGTGGTCAAACATGGTCAAAGCTTCATGTTTGTCAAACTGGAAGAACTACAGGTGGATGCAAGGTCTGAAACCATGCTCGTCAAGTATATCTCGTTGAGTAGATACATTTTCATATATAA
Source organism: Alisma plantago-aquatica (assembly GCA_963693085.1). Lineage (NCBI taxonomy): Eukaryota > Viridiplantae > Streptophyta > Magnoliopsida > Alismatales > Alismataceae > Alisma > Alisma plantago-aquatica. The sequence goes on from OY856409.1 coordinate 94,142,585, forward strand.
AACGTCCATTTTGACCCAAGGGTTGCAAAGTTATCACATTTTAAAGAATTGTTTTGAAACTTAGGGAGGAAGGGGGTTTATACCTTATTTAAGAAAGGATCAGATCTGCTTAGTTTCCTGGGCCTTGGCCGCCCACGAATCTGCTCATGGGCCTCCGGCCAGGCTGGTCCTAGCCCAAGCGGTGCTTTCACTTCTTTCCGCTCCGTGTTGTTCCCATCGGAACAGAGGGGAAACATGGGAGTCGTCCCCTCCCCAGAACGCTGGTGAACTCCGCCTGGAGCTCAAGCTCGCAGCCAACAGTCTTTCACGAAGGTGGTGGAAGTTCACCTACAACATCCCTTTGGGGTCGGGAAAGCCACCGGACTCCCTAGCGTGAACCTGCCCTAGCGACCACCTCTGCCCCTACAGTTCCATGGCGGCTGGAGGGAGGGGTCGGTGTAGCCACCGTGGTCGCCGCCCGAATTTCTAGGGCTAGCGGACCCGGCTGGCTTCCTGCTTCGTCTGTTGGCGCTCGCGAAGTGAGGAGAGGTGGCTCTCTTCCCCACTATTGTGGCGTGGGCGACGGCAGGATGGAAAAGAAGGGAGCAGGCGCAGCTATAAGGGCATGTGCCCAAGCGCCACGGTCAAAAGGAGAAGAGAATCGGGAAAAGAAGACTAGGAGATGAAGAGAGGCGTTATAAGGAGTAGCTTAGGGTTTTTGAGGGGCGTGTGTGTGTAGTTTGACTACAACCTAAGGTCTCAGTTCACTGTTACCAGATTTGGCACAGTTGCCGGAGGAGGGAGAAAGTTCCTTCGGATCTTTCCCAAAGACGAAGGGTAGTAAGCACAGAAATATTTCAATTGGGTTCATATAAGATCCAAGTATGCAACATTTGATCCAATAATAAAAGTCTCATAACTTTATTTAGGGAGGTTCGATTTATGTGATTCTTGCGCCCTTGAAGAGATAATTGAGCCCTTAACAACATAAAATTCATTAAGGAAAAAGGTTGATATAGGCATAAGATTTAATTTCACTTACAAGAGGGATACATATAATGAATGGTACATAGTTCAGTTTTGTCAATTAATGTCACGTGCTTCCAATTCGATTTTTGATGTGATCAAAGAGGGTTTCCAAACATTTGGTTTATGAAATTTCTATCAACCGAGCAAAAGGCCACTTGATGAGAGAGGAGGATACCAAGAGAGAGAGAAAAATGAGGTTGTCGCAAAATGCTTACGGGCATGGTATAACTATATCATCTTCTACTTCTAGTATAACATCAAGTGTGTGTTTACGCTCTATCTCACCAAGCTTAACATCTCTTATGGAGAGCTTGTCATCAAAAAGTTTCTCCAGGAAGAAGTTACTACTTTCAAATCCCTTGATCTCCCAAAACCATTCTAAAGATATAGGTTTTTTTAGACATCCAGTCTGTGGTATCCCTTCACCCTCTCATTAGGGTTTGTTTCCTCCTGATTAGCTCATGCTCATCTTAGTTTTGATCACATTTTTAGTTCATTTTTGCACTTAGATCCCTTGGATTACCTTTGATTTTGTCTCTATATAATTTTCCCTAGTTTTATGTGAATATGTAGGATTTTAATCAAATCTATGGGCTTCCATGGCAGCATTGAGCTTCAACAGATGTACACCAACTTACACCATGGTTTTCCCGTTACCGACTAGCGGGCTGGATAAGTTTTTGATGATTTAAACTCGACATTCTATGATCAAACCCCTCTCCGGTCTAGGTTTTCATCGGCATCAACCCTCACATCAATGATAATAGCCCCTCCCCTATGGGTTTTTTTTTCAAAATTGAATGAGCACAAACCACCTATCACTTCGGACCCCCATCAGCCATGCTCTTATGGTTTAGCCCAATAAAAATCCAAGATTACCAGCAACTGATGAAGCATTAACATTCAGACGCCAAATGGACCAAGGCCCAAGACTGATGAGATCTCATCCCCCATCGAATGATGAGATTCAAGGCCCAATGGGATCAATGTGTTGATGCCTGATGGCTCTACTGCAAGCTACCCCTAATGGGAGTCTGCTTGACGAGCGGGCTAATCCACCCCAACACGTGGGAAAACTCCATCAACTGACTACCTTCATGTGCACTTTGCCTCTAGGGGACCCCAAATTCTATCGAGCAATGGTGCTAATACACCCATCAACTTATGACCAAGCTTGACGGTGCTTCTACACTAACTGCCGACCTACACCCCAAAAAAGACTTTATCAAAACCTATAAATAGTCCATCCCCACCTCCATTTTGGGGGATCTCTTCTCCTCGATGATGCAGTAAGACTACCATACTTCAACCAGCCTAAGAAGAAGATCTACATTGACCCTCTGTCTTGACACTTGTATGGTGCTTTACTTGTGTTTCCATTCTAGCTCCACTTCACCAAGGCCCAAATTCTTATCCACGAAGGTGGTTAGATAGACATCGACACTTCCATCCCTCCATATGTTACTTCTTCTGTGGTGATTCAAATCCCAAGGAGAGAAGAATTAAGGAAGGAGGAGCACATTCAACACATGTCATTGGCGTTCTCCCCTTACCCTGATTGGAAATAGCCATTCCATCAAGTCCAAGGGTTACTTCTTCTTACATTGATCTACATCTCCCCTATTGTTGAAGATGATGGCTAAATCTTCCATCTCCCTTTCTCGTTCTGATCTCATCATAAAGAGAGAATAGTCCTTTTTGCTAGGGTGCATGGATTATCCCTGTTACCTTCGCTTACATGTCCACTTTTAATGTTTCATGGCTTGTATATAAATATTACAATTGAACATTAATTGTTTAATTGCATGTTTAGTGGTTTAATACATGGCTTTGATGATATATTATAATCCTAGGTTGTGAGAAATTCAATGCTTAGGTTTTGAATATTGATTAACTTTGTTGACATTCAGATGAGAACTTCTGAAGGGATAACCCCATAGCAGTACATACATGACATGTGAGTAAAGAAACATAATTCTCTTGGAAATATCTACACGATTTTCATGTACTTAAAAGATGAAAACTTTCCTTTTCTTCAATTGAATGGTTTTATAAAGTCTAGATATGCTATGGATGTGTTTGTGCAGGTAGAGGTGGTGAAACTCAATTCCATATCAGTGGCTTCCATCATTCATCTAGAACTAGTGATAATTTTGTGCTTTTACTTTCCTTTGTAGTTAGTTTAACTAAATCTAATCAACTTTTGGACCTAAATATTAGTCTTAGTTCAAATGGATATGACTAGAAAGGTTCTTAAAAATATTGTCCCTTGGGGTTCTATCCTTAAATATACTACAATAAGACTTGTATGCTTGCAGGTGGTATTATGGCAGTTTTTACGGTAAAAACTAGGGATTTATCTATCTAGTGAATTTGTTAGTGTGATAATTTTCCATATCACATTTTGGGATTGTTTTCGAGGACAATGGAATCATCTAGTTTAATCTAGTTATGTTAATATTAAGATTTTAATAATACCATTGATGTTATTTCATATTCACTTGAACTTAAACATTATACAACCATCTAACTTGTGGAAAATCTCTTCTTATTAGGTACCACAAACTAGTGCATGTGATGCTCCACCAACATCGGCCTTTAATCAACCTTTGATCATGGGATAGACCAAAATTTCCACCATCATAACAAAGAGAACCAAACTAGAATGGCTGAGAAAAAAATCACATGAAGGGTGAACCTAGCCATTGCATCTCAGAGAGAGAGAGAGGTTTATACAAGAAGCTCAAACTATCATTTAAGAGGAAAAACATATAGCTCAAGCTATTGTATAAGAGTCTGAGCAACATATGGAACTTAGGATTTCTCAATCCCTAAGGCTATCGATGTTTGACATTCAATACAACCACCTTCTACCAATGCCCCAAACTTTGAATTAGGATGAACTGGATCATGTTGCTACAGAGCAAATTCCTTTTTAGGCAAACAAAGAGAAGATTGTCAAGAGTATATCTTGAAGTTTGTCAACCTATGTGTTATGAGTAAGCAAAATGGAGTTTGTGATGATGTTGTTAGACTCTGGTTTTCAAATATTCACTTGCAGAAAGAGCCATGAGCTGGTATAATTCCTTGTCAAGTAATCACATCACCATGTATGAACAACTTCAAAATAAGTTCCTTGATAAATTCTATCTTCCTTCTCTCAAATACACCATCAGAGGCCAGATAATGGAGTTTACAAAAGTCCTAGGTAAAACTCTAGAAGAAGAATGGGAAAGATACGACAAGTTGATCCACAAGTGTCTACACCATGGTATCTCTAAAAAATAGCTCATCGAGTTTTTAAATAGAGGTGTAGAGGATGATACAAAAAGTTTCTAGACACCTCATCGGGAGGAAATTTCATGCATCAAAGTTTTGATAGCGCCTGGAAGGTAGTGAGACTTGGAGCTAAAAACCAAGCCACCTAGGGAAGATTTGTAGGTAAGGGAGTGCTAAAGGTAGCTATTGTAGAAAGTAGTTCCAAGTTGAAGTATATCACTAAATATGTAAATGTACTAGCACTCAATCAAGATATCCTTGAGACATACTTCAATGCCTATGCAAGAAAAAAATTGCCATCATGATAATAGAAGTTAAGGCAGTAACAAAATTCTATTGAGTATGTGAAGGCATTATACACTCTACCTCATGTTGTAACATTCTTTTCGATGTGCTAATGAGCAATGTTGCATCTCAAAAAGACAAAAATCAAATGGAGGATTTGAACTCCATCTGTAGTACTCCTGGTCAAGGGTGTTATACTCCCAATAAAAATAGAATCAATCCTAGTTTTCAGTATGGAAATCCTCCTACTATAGAAGAAAACTATCAATAGCTCGTACATGATAAAAATCAAGTTTGGGGTCCTCAGATTCCAGAATAATCAACAACAAAATATCAAAAATCAATGAAACTATAGAGGTACCTTCCAGAACAAGAACTACAATCAGTACCAGAATCCTAAGCAAGTTCCTCAATAGAAACCAAAGGGATAACATATTAATGCTCCTTCATCTGATGACAAACTTCCATGCATCAAGAAGATCTTATAGTCACAAAAGATGATGATTGCAAATCAAAAAGCTCATTAGAAAGATAATGAATCTCAATGGGCTCAGTGGTCAGCAAATCTTTGCCCCCCTGCAAGAGCATTTGCAGGACAACTAGAAGATGATCCCAAACACCAAGAACAATTGAGGTATTTTACAACATGACTAGGGAAAGTATTTTACAAATGCATCTACCAAGACCCATGTTATTGGAATAGACACGGATGACTTTGAAATCATTCAAGAATTAGAAGTACCTAATTTATTTTCAAAAGAAGCAATAATGTAGAATGAACAAGTTCAAGAAGTTGCAGTCATCAAAAATATGATAAGAACAATATAGAATAACTAGACATCATAGAGAAGAGTGTATCTGAACCAATTACACAAGTCTATAGGACTCATCCTCCATTCCAAGCCTATCTAATGTAGATATGGCCTAACACTCATTGTATGTAGTTCAAGGATGCAATGAAAAGCTTCATGTTGATGTCGCTTTCTTAGTTGCCTTAGTAGAGATACTTGCATGGTCCAAGTATTTGGAGTTGCTTCTCACAAGAAAATACATAACTCGGGAATATGAGACAGTTAATCTTTCAAGAACAATAATTGATATAATCTAGAATAAAATGACAAAGAAGTAGAAAGATCCATGCTCTTTCAGGATCACATGCCACATTGGTGACTCTACATGTAAGAAAGGATTAGCTAGCCCCGAGGTCAACTTTTATTTTATGTCCAATAGCCTATGTTAGACTCTAAGATTTTTAGAACTACTCCAATCTAGCATGAAGATACATCCCGCTAACTCTCTAATGACTGTTCCGATGGGAATCATTGAGGATGTCCCAGTCAAGGTGGGAAAAATATTCTTATGTTCCATTTGATTTTTTTGTAATGGACACGAAGGAATACCTTAGATACCCTCTTATTTTTGGATAACGTTTCCTTGCCACAACAAGAGTGTTAATTGAGTAGAATAAGGCACCTTACTTGTAAGGTTAGGGAAGCAAATCCTTGAATTTAGGGTTTTTGAAAGCATGAAGAGACCAAGCATGCAAGAAGCAATTTTCTTGCTAGATTGAATAGAAAAAATGTCACTCCTCATACAAGAGAATAGAGAATATTAAGACTCTCTAGAGATTGTCCTCATTGATCCTAAAGCTAGTGAAGCTATTGATAAACAAGTAAGGAAGTGCACACTTTATGTTGATTCAGCAAAAGAAGACCCAAAAGTTGAATTTGAAGAACTTAAGGAAGCCTATCTTACCGAGGACCAGAAAAACCACCAAAGGCCCCTGATATGAAACCTTCACCAGAAGGGCATAAGTATGTCTTCCTAGATTATCTGAAATTATACCTAGAGATAATCAATTCTAACCTGATATCTAACCAGGAAGACAAACTATTATCTGAACTAAGTAAAAGGTAAAGAGACATAGGCTACAAGATTAGTCATCTCATCAGAGTGAATCAAACTATATGCATGCACAACATCCCCATGGTGGAGGACCAAAAACCATCTGTAGAACACCAACATAAATTCAACCTAAACATGAAGGAAGTGGTTTGCCTTGAAGCCGTGAAGTTTCTCACCTCTAGTATCATTTACCATATTTCTAACTCATTGTGGGTGAGCCCAGTGCAATTTGTTTAGAAGAAAGGAGGCACCATGGTGGTATGCTATTAAATTATACAATTCATTCCCATTCACACCGTCACTAGGTGGAGGATATTATTCTATTATAGGAAGTTGAAAAAATCTACACACAATGATCATTTCCCATTACCTTTCCTAGACCATGTTCTGAAGTGTGTAGCTCATCAAAAATACTTCTTCTATCTTAATGGTTATTTTGGATTATACCAAACTCTGATCCACCCAAAGGACCACAAAAATACTACTTTTACTTGTTCCTTTGGGGCCTATTTTTTAGGGGAAAAAATGCCCTTTGGGATCTGCAATGCTCCGACTACATTTCGATGTTGTATGGAAGCCATCTTTTCCATATTAACTAAAACTATTATGGAAGTCTTCATGGATGATTTCTATGTCTATGGTGATCCATTCGACTCATGCCTAATGCATATCTATCTAGTTCTCCAATTTTGTGAGGAAGTGCATTTGGTGCTCTATTGGGAGAAAGTTCATTTTATGGTGAAAGAAGGCATTGTGTTAGGTTACAAAGTCAACAACTAAGTAATCAAAGTTGACAAGGCTAAGATAGAAGTCATTGCTAATCTTAAACCTCCAACCATAGTGTAAGAAGGCAGATTATTTTATGCCATGCATGCTTATATAGATGATTCATGAAGGACTTTTCTAAGATAGCTAAGTCGATGACAAATACACTACTCAAGGATGTTGAATTTCGCTTTGACAAATAATGTATAAAGAACTTCAACAATCTGAAGCAAGCTCTTATATCAACTCTAATTATTTAGGCACTAGACTGGTCACAGTTATTTGAAATTATGTGTGATGTCACTGATTATGTTGTGGGAGTTGTTTTGGGCCAATGGGTAGACAAGAAACACCATGTTATCTTTTATGTCCAAAGTCTCTTGATGAAGCCCACAGAAATTATGCAACTATTGAGAATGAATACCTAGAAGTTATGAATGATCTTGATCAATTCAGATGTCACCTTGTGGGCTCAAATGTTATAGTTTATACTAATCATGTTGCAATTTGATCTATTGACAAAGAAGGATGCATATTCTTTTCCTACAAGAATTTGACCTCGAGATTTAAGAAAAAATGTACATATAATGTAATTGTTGACCATATGAGTCGCATTCACATTCATGATACAAAGATTGTCTCCATCAGTGTGACTCTCTACTATATTATCAACTCATGAAAGTCTCATTTGCCATTACGTGGTATGAAGATTTTGTAAACTATCTCGCCACAAATATTATTCACCTAGAGTGTACCGTCACTACAAGGAATAAATGCATGCATGATGTCCTACAATATTATGAGGATGAACCATACCTCTTCAAGTTATGTGTGATGGTCTCTATTAATGTTGAAATCTAGAGGAGGAAACCCATATAATCTTTGAACAATTCCACTCAGGCTCTGCTGGAGGCCACATGAGTTCTAGAAAGATTAGACTTAAGGCCCTACAATGTAGATTCTTTAACCATCAATATCTAAGGATGCTTACAATTTTGTTTTGTCTTGTGATAAATGTTAAAGGTATAGAAATATACAACTAAGATGGATGAAATGCCCTTGATGATCTTGCAAGAAGTCGATTTTTTTTATGTTAGGGTGTGGACTAAATGGGTAAAGTCAGCTTTTCATATGGATTATCATATATACTGTCTCTAAATGGGAAGAAGATATACTCACAATGATAAGTACTTAAAAATTTATTCTCAAACTATTCAAGGACAACATCTATCCTTGTTTTGGAGTACCTTGCATTGTCATATATGATGGAGGTTCTCACTTTATGGAATGAAGTTTTTAAACTCTACTGAGGAGATATGTTGTGCATCATAAAGTATTTTTTCCATATCACTTGTAGACAAGAGGGTATGCGGAAGTGTCAAAACCACCAACTCAAAGAAATTTTGGAGACAATTGGTAGACAAAATATGAAGGATTGTTCCAACATAATCAATGATGCTTTATGGGCTTATGGAACAACATTCAAGACACCTACAGGACCACATTTCATATTAATATATGGAAATCCATGCCATCTCCCTATCGAACTAGAATATAAAGTATTGTGGCCAATTAAGAAACTAAACTTTGATTTGAAGAAATTGATCAGAACAGACTATTGCAGATACAAGAGATTAAGAAACTCATATTCACTACATTTGAGTACATATATTGTTGGCTAAATTGGACATTATTATAATCCCTTTATTTTGATGATGACAAACATTTCATTCTTGTGGATATAACATGCTACTTGAGTGTTTCAGGGATAAGCATATAAGGTGGTGGATAGTGAAGACTTGGAAGATCAATTTGCTAAAATTGCTTTATTTTCATGATTGTAATCAATGTAAAAACTTGTACAAGTTTATAATGTACAAGTACTTAGATATCATGTAAATCAAGCGTTTAGATCTTCCCTATCCACACACAACACTTAGATAGGTCATCCCTAAGTGATCATCACAATTGTATATTCATTTCTTACACTTAGCATATGAGTTAAAGTTTTAAAACAGAGTTGGTCTCAGTCGACAAACTTCTCGACCGAGATACTCTCGGTCCAACACTTTCTCGACCAAGAAACTCCCAAGTCTAAAGAACGAAAATCTTAACCTGCTAAAAGCAATCATAGGGAAAGGCTTGATCAAAGTGTACTTCGACCGAGACAGTATCTCGAGCAGGTTCTATAGCCGTTAGACTTGGTTATATAACTGTTAGAGTTAGTAGAAAAAGTGGTTGGAAGTTGAGTTGAACGTTGCTCCAGACTCACCCTCAGTCGACAATTTCCTCGACCGAGAGACACTCGGTGGACAAACTCCTCGACCGAGAAGGTGTATGTCTGCACTTTTCAGAAGTAATTAACTAGTCGTTACTAATGCAATTAGTGGATACCTATTGGCTAGTTAAGCACTAAGAACCCCGTAGAAAGTGTCTAGAACGTCCCTAAGAACTAGTAGGCCATTCCTATAAATTGGACATGCCTTAGGACACCTAAACTAACTTGAGTATACAAATTGCATATACAATGCACTTGATATCACATTGTAGGAAGCCATTAGCAAAGCTTTCACTTGCAAAACATTTCCACAAGCTGTGAATTTGTGTCCTATAGGTTGATATATCATATCCACTATACATTCACGTTCATCCATTTTGGTTAGGCGATCAAACGGTTGATATAGGATTCAAGTCTTGTGCTACATTGGTAAAGTTGTACTTTCCTACTTCTTTCTTGTTCCTTTTTATTGTTTTGGTTCTCCTTTTCTACTCCTAAGTTGGAGGTTGCAGAAATGAGGTTGTTGGAGCTTCTTCAGGTGGTGAAGGTAGCTCAGCGTGACTTAGGATTACTTCAAGAAGGCTGTCTCAATGGGAAGCTACTTTAAGATGAAGGCTACTTCAAGGGGGAGCTTGGAGTTACTTCAAGGAAGGCTGCTTCAAGGTTGGTGAGACTACTTCTAGGTGAAGGCTATCCTAAGGGTGAAGGTATTTGTATCTTATGTAACATCCTTGCAAGGCAATAAAATACAAGTGCTTTCAAAATCCCAATTGGAAACAATTGGGTAGTGGACTGACTCTCTTAGTATTTGCTAAGGGTGGAACCACTCTAAATGCCGTGTCTCCTTCTCCAAATTTTCAATTTTGGTTGCTTGGTTGAATTAATATCAAAATTATTATAAAACCCTATTCATCCCCCTCTAGTAGTTTTCTCATATATATATATATATATATATATATATATATATATATATATATATATATATATATATATATATATATATAGAGAGAGAGAGAGAGAGAGAGAGAGAGAGACAGACAGACAGACAGAGAGAGAGAGAGTCGGGCTAGAATACACTTGAGTGTATTTAGAGCAGAATACACTCAAGTAGTTTTTCATGATGCAATATTTTTTTCAAAAATATAATCCATTGATTATCTTAATCATCTTGTGAATAGCTCATACGCAAAATTTGAGTACATTTGGAAATTTATAGGTCATGTTATAAAGACCGTAAAAATTATACATTTAAAATTAGTTTCACACGTTGATTTTGTTGCCCTTGGATGAATGACTTACACTCACCCAAATAGGCTCAAAATTTGTATATAGCTTAGTTATAGTATGACGGTAAAGATCAATGGTTTACATTTTGCAAAAAATAGTCTTGATATGCAAACACACTTGAGTGTATTCGTATGATCTGTACACTCGAGTGTATTCTATCCTGACTCTCTCTCTTTCTCTCTCTCTCTCTCTCTCTCTCTCTCTATATATATATATATATATATATATATTGATAAAAATTATGCCATGATGATCATATGAAGATGAAAGACATAGAATTTGGATATTACATTCTTCTTTTCAACTCATAGCTTAAATTTTTTCAGGTAAACTTTGGTCACGCTGGTCTTAGCCATAAGTATTAAGGCACCTCTACCTACTTGGTTCCTTCATCTTATGGACCGAGAAGCCTGGAAAGTTTTTGGCAAATGGACAATGTTTGAAGAGATATTTTGCAATTATAGAATGAATGTTGAACTTCATGTCATTCTCTCATAACCTGATCCTCCACCTGACAAATGAAATCAACATTGCGAGCAGATGATGTAAAATATAGGCACTATCTAAAGGCAATCCTCTATTTACTTTAGTCTTTGCTCTCAATTTTAGATTAGACAATTTTAAACTCGTTAGATAATGCATCACAACATGCAATCTTAAGTTATGAATATTCCTTTTTTATATTTCAGATGAAGCAAAGGATGCTGATAGGATTGCAACCACATCTATACGTTCAACCAAAATTATTTTTCCCCTCCATCTCAGATTTAATGCTTGCTCGAGATAAGCAAATTTCAAAGTTTGGGGTGGAGGATAGGTGGCATGGACTCTACTTTCCATCCACACCAATCTATTTTAGACTTAAGATTCTGTCATTATATTTTTTATTCCTATTTGTTGCAGACTTAAAATTGCATCATTGGATTTTGAATTATTTTTTTAATCAAACAATGTCTTTATAATTTATTTCTAACTAATGAATCTTTTTGAATGATCAAAGTCATTATATAGCCGTCTAGTTTCTTTTTCCATGTAATTTTACATAATTACACATCTCTTACGAATGAATCTTTTTGAATGATCAAACTTCTAAAACTAACCAATGGATAAATCACATTGTGAATCTTATGAGTCCTTACAATATGATCCTTGAAAAAATGGCCAATATCAACATAACTGAGAGGGATCGAACACATTGTGCCTCCTACTTACTAGTGGAACAATTGTAGGGAATATCCACTTGATCCCCATCAAGTCATTATTTGAGTATAGTGTGACAAGCAGAATAAACTGGTGCATTAAATTGTAAATCTATTTGCATTGTGATCAAAACTATCTTCTACATTTCTTCTTCCATTTTTGTACCCCTCCATCCATTATAAAGAAGTGAAAACCCACAAAAATTGTTCCAAACCCTGAGTTTATGGTGGCACACTCCCCTTTCTATCTTCTTCTTCAATAACCCTCTCTATGTAATAGGGATGTACTTCCAAAAGTAAAGGAAAAGATGCCAATCTGCACACAACAAAATGCAATATCAAGTTGAATAGAGGAGAGATTCAAATATGAAAAAATGCAATCAATGTAATTATATCCATAAAGTAAAATCATGAGTTGAATAGAGGAAATATTTTCTACTTCCCTCCATACTTCCATTCATTCCCTTTTCCACCTATAGGTTCAATGAATGTCTCAATTTAAACACTCTCTTGAGAAATACTAGTGTCATATCAGACACACACTTGTTGTTCTATGGGTCTCTCCAAACTCTGATGAAGCTCTTAGACATGCCCGATGTTGGAAACATTAGAGAGGAAGTATTCCTGGGAACAAAGATAATGTAAGATTCACCTACTAATCTTAGGAAGTTGAGGCACTTAGCCACTATTGACAGCAACGAAACTAACGTGATGTGAAGATGAGGCAATCACAGCGTAGAAGGTATTCATTGACGATCATTTCAGATTTTAGGTTATTCAAGGATGAGAAACACTTAAGTTTGTGGCCTCTTGATAAATGCATACTCATCTTAGTTTTAGTCACATTTTTAGTTCATGTTTACACTTAGACCCCTTGAATTACCTTTGATTTTTCCTCTATATAGTTTTTCCTAGTTTTTTGTGAAAATGTAGGGTTTTGATCAAATCTATGGGCCACCATGGTAGGGTTGAGATTCAACATATGTACACCAACTTAAACCATGGTGGTCCCGCTAATTGAATAGAAGGCTCAAATATTTTTTTATGATTTAGATCAACATCATATGATCATCCCTTCGTCGGTCTATGTCTTCATTGGTCTGAGTTTCCATCATCATCAAACCTCACACCAATTACAATAGCACCCCCCAGAGGGGGTTTGTTTCTAAATTGAAGAGCGTCGATCACCTATCACATAGGATTTTGTCATCATTTCTTTAATGGTTGATCCTGATAGAAACCCAATATTAACAACAACCAATGAAGCATTAACATTTATACCCCCTATAGCCCAGGACAACACTGACGGGATATCAGCCCCATTGATCGATCAGATCCAAGTCCCGGTGGGATTACTATTTTGACACACGATGACTCTACTACAAGCTACCCTTGACGAGAGTCTACTCAAAGAGCGGGTACATCAACCTAGGATGAGTGGGACGGTTCGTTGAATGATGTCCATCCTATACATGACACCTCGATGGGACCCCATTTTTTGTCAAGCGATGGTGCTTCTACACCCATTGATTGATGGCCTATCCCAAAGGTGCTTCTGCACTGACTGTCAACATGCACACCAACAAAGGCTTTGTCCCATCCTATAAATAGTCGACCCCTACCTCCATTGGGATATGTCTTCTCCTTGAGGATGTTGCAAGGTTGCCACACTCTGTCAAGCCTAAGAAGATGACCACCATCAACCCTCTTCCATAAACACCTCTATGGTGCTTCAGCTTCATTTCCATTCTAGATTCCACTTCGCCAAGTTACATATACTACCCACGGAGGTTAGATAGACATTGTTGTCATCACACCATCTATTTCTCCTTCTATGATATTTCATAGCCCAAAGAGAGAACAACCAAGGAAGAATGTGACTCCCCACGCCACACAAAAGCAAGATTACTCAAAACAAAGTGCAAAACTAATATTAATCAACCGAGTTGTCAAAAGACATAGGAACTTAAAACCATTATCACATATACACCTCAAGTGGAAGGATATCACATCGGAGTCCACAAATTCCACTTGTATATATATATATATATATATATATATATATATATATATATATATAAACACCTATGAAAAGATTATTACATAGCACTTCTTATTGGCCCATGGGCCAAAATCTATGCATATAGCAACTGGTTCACATACATACATGCTATATCTATACAACAAAGGCATATTGCCAAAACATCGTCCGATATATAATGTCTACAAAATACCCCCAAGGATATAAGAGTACATGGATGATACATAGGACTCTACTACAAAACACTAGCAGCAGACCCAACCTTTACTCAACTACTTCTCTCTTGTTGCTCAGCCTCAACAACACGATCTCTACCTCATCATGTGCGACCAGCTAAAAGATGTGGAAACCCACGGGTGAGACCAAACATCCCAGAGAGAGATATAACTCTCCGCCAACGTCTATTAAAATCTCAAGTATATTAAAGCAGATGGGTAACATACTTATCATGTTGAGCAGATTCAGCTAAATGATATGTATTAAAATGATAATACAGATTAAGAAAATAAGAAATTACCACTAAGCAGCATAACAATTAAAACTATAAGAACAAATATGAAGAACATGTAAAACATTTGATTTCTTTTACCGCATTATAATTCAAGAAATCGGTACAAAGATAAGGCAAAGGGGCCATCCAATGTGAAGCGTATTTTTACCCTAAGCAAAATATACTTCACTATCAGTTACGTCTTTTATTTTCCCTAAAGATTTGAGTCATACCACTAAAATCCAACCAACCATTGTGAAGTACAAATTTGTGCCACAAAAGGTCTATGGATGATCTAGAATCCATGACCTCTCCAACACCTCTTGGTCAGTATAAAAGAAACACCACAGAGACATATCAGTCAGCTGCAAATAGCGATGTATAGTCAAGTTGAAGGATCAAATCACACATGGCCATCCTTAGAAAACACCTAGTCCAGCTTGGTACATGTCTTAGCACTAAAAGAATAGGCTCATGCATGGCCGTTCTCAAATAGGGGCATACAATTTAATTAAATTGTTGCCTATCACATATCACAAGGAGAACAACTCATGCATGGCCGTATCACACAAAGGGCTAGGTATGACCACAATCATCCTACCCAACATGTCATTGTGGATGCAAGGAGATACTCGATTTGCACCCCCACATATGCAAAAATATGCGCTCTGAGTTTCCTATAGGAATGACTCATTTCACCATCCAGTAAGTTTTGACACTGGAATGGATCTATGGTATAGGGAACCTACATGATTAGGGTTTTCCTTGATTAATTAGGCCAATTGTGTGTCTTTTAGCATCAATCAAAATACACTACTACAAAAAATGTTTTTTACAATAGTTCATTTTTCCATTTTGCAACAAGTGTTAACCATTGTATTAGATCATGTGGTCTTACAGGGGGTGCTTTATAAAACATGTGATGTGCATGTTGTAATACATGTACTTTATACAATAGTTGAAACATCTTGTTTTTTTATGAATGACCCATTGTAATATGGGTGTTTTATACATCATGTGGTTCACCTATTATAATATATATTATACAATAGTTGAAGCATGTTGTCTTTCACTAAACACATATATTTTGTTAGGAGTATTTCTTACAACATGTGGTGCACATGTGGTAATATATATTATACTATAGTTGAAGCATGTTGTCTTTCTCTAAACACACCTGTTGTGATAGGGGTATTTTTTACAACATGCAATGTGCCTATTATAATATATATGTTTATCTAACAGTTAAAGAATGTTGTCTTTTAATAAATATACCCATTGTAATAGGAGAGATTATACAACATGCAGTGTGTCTGTTATAATGTATGTATTTTATATAACAGGTGGTGCATGTTGTAGTTCACTAGACAACATATTGTAATAGGGGTCTATTTTCCAGACACACCCATTGTAATAGGTGTAGAAAACACAACATGTGTTGTTTGTTGTAGTATCACACCTTTTACAACATATCATTAACTATTGTATTTGGTTAGAGTTTGACAAGTCATATCAAACCAATTTTATTGGTCAAATTAACCATATTTTTCTCCCCTTATTCATTTCACAAACAAGAACAGTATGGAACAAAATTTTCATCAAACCTTGAAAAAAACTTGCATTGTATTCAATAAATAATCAATCATCTAATACAAAGATTCAATAATATAAAGTAGCAAGTACGCACTCTAGAATTGAACTAAAAATTTACTAGAAAGGTTTCACACATTGGTCTGTACTAAAGAACATATTTCTCCCCCTCATGTCACATAATATGATGTGTGCTCAAGAACACACACCACCTACTCATTTAGGACCTCATTGATCTCTTCTTGGTTGATGCAACGACCAATATATTTTGAATAATACTGTAATCATATGTCAAATATATTAACAAATTGTCATTTATTGAATGTATTTGAAAATTTGAACAAACTAAAAGAATATAATGGTTAGTAGCTTACACATTCAAGAATATTTCTAATTCTCACATCAACGATATCTATCATGTACTTCAGCACATAATACCCACAATCTATGTTGTTTGGATACTTTGGACACTGTATAAAATAAATATGAGATATGTAGAAAAAATTATGATGTGCTAATGGTTCAAGATTATTCCAACATATTTTCTCTTGAACTACTAGGTATATCCAACCAAGAGAGATAAAATGTGAGACCAACCTTACATATAGAATATTGCATATATAATTAATATTGTATCCATTGACATTAACATAACTGAGAGAGTTGAATAAGAAAATGCGTGAACATTTAGATAAGGGTACTAGAATAACTCAGAGTTGAAGAAGAAAGAACATAAATGTTAAGATATGGGCTTAGTATGACAGTGAGATAATTTAATAGGAAATAGTAGAGTTTGTGAATGCATTTTAGTTGGGTCAATGCGTGAGTGAGATAAAAATACTCTTAGCTTCCAATTGGTTTGGAGCTTGTTATATTTAAGACTTAAAACTGAAGTAAAATATATATAACTGAAAAATGACATAACTTGACATGATGATGAATGGTTGATCAACTCATGTTTAGGATGCCTATGTTCTTCTTCATGGTTATCAGTCTATATTACAAAATTACCCTATATGGAACTAAAGTACCTCTCTATGGTATCTAACTACTTCTCTATGCAACAACATGCCTCTACGGCTTGAAATCCTTCACTGGACCAGCATTCCTCTTTAGAGTAATTTTCCCCAAAAGAGGGTGGTGTATAGTGCTTCTAATGGAAGAAAGATAATAAGAAACATTGGTTAGTGTTTAAGATGGTGTTTATTTCATATAGAATATCATGGTTGGATTGATGCATTTAAGATATGGATCTATAAATATGATGCATCTTACATATGGATCTATGATGTGACCATGTCCATAACACAGTAAATGGTTACTGTTTTATATCATATTAAACTACATGTCCTAGTCAAGTTAGAATTTATTATGAAACTACTAGACAGGACATGATTGAACACATATATCTCATATTTTTAAACATCTTACTAGGAACACGATTGACAAGATTTTGAATAGTTTCTTATAAAATCACCTTGAAGTGTAATAAAGTAGTAAGAGTAATTGTTTCTCATATTTACAAACATATACATTTATATTCACACCAAGTTTTTATTACTCTCCAACTTTGTCCTTCTTTGTGATGTGAATGATGAAATGCCTTAGTTTTGCTTTTTTTTGTAAGTTTAAAAAATGGGTGTTGTCCACTTCTTTTTCTAGGAAAGACATTTAAGACATACGTAAACATCATTATCATATAGTTCACTACCACACCCAAATATTTATTTACTACCTTAAATTGGATGCATTGTCTTTTGTGCTATTATTTTTTAATCAAAAAATATGTTCCATTAAATGTGAGAAACTCTATTAAAAATAAATTCTAACACTGTAATATTCATATTAAAAATGTTTTACGAGCTTGCAAGAATATGTAATTCTATCATCGTATTATTCATTATATATAAGTTCAAAAAAATTAAATAAGAAAATTGATCACATCAACATGCACTTCTCATATCAAATTTAGAAAGGTTTATTGGAAACAATAAATCTAACATTAAAATTTCAATAACTTGTTGTATTATTCTACTTCATTACCCATAATATAAATGTGCAAATTGCCTTGGGCTAAATATTCTTTTTGAATACACATGGTAATTTTACTATATTGGTTTTACAATATCTCTATAAGTCGATTATTGCCATGTTGATGCCAAATTTACTTATCATTGGATTTGATAGATATTCTTTCTAAAAAAGTTAATATATTTATCAATAATTCATCATATGTATAGAATGAACAACACAAATGGAGACCTTAATGGTTTGTACTACTTAGAGTTGTGCATGGCTACATTATTTTATGTTTCTACTATTGTTGGCACGTCACTACCATGATATGGTTTACTTTTTAATTTGATTGTTTAACTATAATAGTGTAAAGATTATATAAATTGTTTTGGACATGTGACATATGTGATAGTATGCTTTTATATATGAGATGCACTTCCATTTATATGGTACTCAAATTATTGAAGATAATATCTAACCCTCTTGATTCCCCGGTGTGCACCATTAACCACATTTTAGTAAAATTACTAATTAATCTTTATCAATGACTTGCATATAGTCAAATTTACCCAAAAAAATAAATTTTCTCATGAATCACGTGGGATATCATTTGTTTTCAACAACTACTACCACAAATGTACCTCTTGCAAAAGGAGAAAGAATAATATTTTTTGGGTTGCATTCATTACACTTTATGAATAAATGTAAAATATATATTAATAAGAACTTATGATGTGGGAATATATATATATATACATATATGGTCAGGCTATAATATACTCGAGTGTATAAATTGCACAGTACACTCAAGTGGTGCTTACATATCTACATAATTTTTTTGACAAATCTAAACCGTTGATATTAATTTTTGTTAACAAATAAAGGCTACCTACAAATTTTGGAGCTCATTTGAAATTCTCTAAGTCACTCTTTCATGACCAATAAAGCCGACACACAAAACTAATTTGGATTATATAAATTTTTTCACCTTTAGATACATGACCTATATGTATCCAAATGAGTCCAAATTTTATATGTAGTATGTACATATGATATTTAAGAGGATCAATGGTTTAGATTTTCAAAATAAATAGTGCATGACGAAAGATGACTTGAGTGTATTCAGTCTCTGGTAAACTTGAGTATATTCTAGCATGACTCTCTCTCTCTCTCTCTCTCTATATATATATATATATATATATATATATATATATATATTATAAATTCACACATATTTGAATGCATGTGGTTCACCAAACATATTTTATTTTCTCCATTCATTTCTATTCTAGATTAAAAAGGGAAATATGGATTAAAAATATTAATTCAACTTTCATATATCTTAATCCATGTATATATTATCTATAAAACACGATAACTGATTATCCTTTCTGTATCAACATATGCAAGATGAGCAAGAGATTCGTGACTAAAATACTATTCAGATATTGAGTCTACCTATAACATTTTTTCTTGTCCATTATGATGAGTATGATTTTAGTCCATCTACACTCAATCGAGGAATATCTAATATGGAAGGAGAAATAGATCATTAGCATGAAAATGGGATCTGAATATGTAATATACAATCAAAATAAGGATATTCCTCAATTTCTACCTGGAATAATCAGGGATAGAGATATTGTGGCCCAGTCATGTGAAGTAGAAGTGAAGATAAGAAGAGATCAATATAAATAATTTAACAAGGGTAATGAACAAAATTTTGAAGTCTTTATATGTTAATCTCCTATCTATGTGACCTTCCATACCTAAATCTCATTGTCAACAATTTATTAAGTAGTTCTATGTACATTGTTGTACTTATGTGTCTCAATAGAGTTGTCAACATGAATCACTCATTCCTTCAAGTATATCAAAAACACCACATAGTGGGCAAGGTCAATAAGATATGTCAAAAAATCAAACAGGCCCAAAATATATCAAAAACATCATGTAGTAAAGTATATCAAAAATAAAACATAGTACAAAAATCTACAAAATCAGCAAGAAATTAAGCGCACCCAAGAACTATGATATTTATATATGTAAAAAACTAGCGTCCATAATTGAGTTCCATTCATTAACAAAGGTAAAATGAAAAAATGTCTTATACCAACTTCCAAATAAGAAAATAGACCTTGAATTCAGAAACTACGGCAACAAAGTCTAGCTTTTTACATTGTTGACAACAAAACATTTGTTAGTTGGTTGAATTGGTATGTTTGTTTGTTTTTTTAGCCAGATCAAGGGTCAAAATATATCTAGAGCATGAAGTGGTAAGGTTAATAGAAAAAACTAAGAGTTTATTTAAGCTAGATTGGATTAGATTAGGGCATGTCTTTTTGTGCACATCGTATTAAATCCAAACAATAAAGTTGTATTCAATCCCTTATCGCTGGTAAAACTTTAAATAACAGAGCCATTCAGGATTCATAATCTCATTATCTAGACCAGCTGAGTTTAAGTCCCAATAGGATTTGGAAATATCTATTCAAAATAATTTATGTTTTATATGCTATTTTGTCTTATATGCAACACTGATAATCATCCTAGAACTAGGTTGAGTTCCTAAACATTTGAGACTAAAACCAGACTACACTAATTCTGACTAATCCATATATGGACTAACCGAAGTAACTCTATCTAGTCCCAGTTCATTCTCAAACAGGGGCTAAAATCTCTATTTCATAGTAATAACGACAGACCTCTCCTGACCATGAGAAAAATTATTAGAATAAATTGTTGACCAGAAAACCATAGAATTGAGATGAAGAAAATGACAAATACAATTTCACAACCACTCTAATATGAAGTATTATCATAGTTTAGAAGTGAGAGGGGTGAGGGAGATAGAGATGATGAACATACCAAAACAATTCCATGCTAGTTTCAACCAAAACTACTTTAGTCGTGCTAATCATTTAACCATTTTCTGGCGTCGGTTGCAAGCACTCCAATATGAGGACATTTATGCTTTTGCAACCGTGCTATCTTCTATCAGCCCTAAGTCCATGCTAAGCATGTATTCAATTTCTGGTTTCAATCATCACCAAAACACTGACCTCCGCTATTCGTCCTTCCCTCCGAAGTACTGAACTGGACAACTAGATTGATAATGATTGCAATAGACAATTTGGAGGGCTAGATTGTATAGTCGGTGATTTGAGGATGATAAAGCATTGTGAACCGAATATGAGGAGACAGGAGGTAGCTCATTTTCCTTCCTCTCTTACCCTTTACGATTGTTATGTGTGCACCTTTCCTAGTCGCTTCCTTTGCGGAAATTCTATTGTTGGGATGCACTGGACTGATTTAAATAAAAAGTTTACCCTAATCTCATTGGTGTTCCCTTATGAAATTGACAAAGTGTGCAATCCATCAGTTATAAAAAGGACGAAGTATATATTCGATGCCAGAACCAATGTATGTGCTAGTAGATGTAATGTATACCAGCTCAAATTACATAGTGTTTGGACATTGGGTCAGTATTGATTAGATTTTTTGTTGTGTAGGCGGCTTTTTTTTCCTTATATAATTTATTGAATTAAAAGTAAGAAAAATGACTTACAATACAAATGTAAAGAAAAAACCAACTAAAATATAATCTTTCTATAATAATTTTTATATTTAACATATAATTTGGAATAAGATACATATTTACTAATAGGTTTTCATAAACAGACAGTTGTTATGATATTTATAGTCGGTCGGTTAATTAAGAGTTTGCAATGACGTTCGATTGACAGAGAATGTTAAAATTAGAGATGTAACTGTTGACCTAGAGGTTATACATTACCTATATTTTGATAATGACTTAACCATTCCATTTATATGTATCTAATATGTGGGTTTAAGATAGTTTGCAGGCATTAGGTACATGAAAAGGATCCAAAATCCAAAGCCCTAGAATGGCTCAAGTTCAAGTCAAAATGGCTACAAGTGTGCTTTTTGGGATTTCTATGAAAACGACCTTAGAACATCTATGTAATCACTTGTAATGATGAATTGACTTGTAACTTAGATGAGAAAAATGTTTGGGACAAAAATCACCAAGTGCTAATCACTTTAGATGTGAATTAGAAAATTGATTACAGAGACTTGGTCGGTCGAGTTTCTCTGACTTGAAACTCGACCGATCAATCCTTAGTCAATTTTCTGCAGATTGCATCGATCGAGTTGTGTTTACACAGAACTCGAACGATCATGTAACTGACCATTTCGAGTTCAAATGGTCAGTCGAGTTTTGTCAGGACAAACTCGATCGATCATTTGAATATCGGTTTTGACGTTTACTTGATCGATCGAGTTACCTTTATTAAAACTCGACCGATTGCACTGTACGGAATTTGCAGAAAAAAGTGATGTGACTGTTGGTGAGTGTTTTGAGCAAAAATAGAGTCGTTTCCTTGAGCAAAAAATGGATATTTTCATATCCAAGTGTCCCACAACTTAAAAGGGCACCCTCAACTATAAATAGACCCTCTTGGAGTTCATTCCAAGGCTGATCATTCATTGCAAACTTGGTGCTAGAATAGTTGAGAGTGTTCTAAGCCTTTAAGCCCCTTTCTCTCTCTACCTTCAAGTGAAATTCGTGAGTATGAGTGAGATAGGTTCCTGTGTGAGAGAGCTACTCCATGTATTGATGTAAAGCTCTCCTTCTACATCTTCCTACCTCCATTCTCTTTGAAGAAGAAGATTGAAGAAGCTTCTCCAAGTGAAGGAGAAGGTGTTGCTGTTCTTCAAGGTTGAAGAAGGCAAGCTGCTCCAGGTCTCCAAGTGAAGGAGATAGGTGCTCCAGCTCTCCAAGTGAAGGAGAGAAGCAAGGAAACACTCAAGGAAGATAGGTAATCCCTTGAAGGCAGAAGACTTGAAGAAAGGAGTGGGAAGTCCATGGTGATGGATGAAGACTCCTAGGCTTCAAGTGGGTAAGCTCCTTCTACAGGTTGAAGATCTTTACTTGAGGTACTAAGCCCTTGGATGTGTGGTTTTTGTATCTTGTAATCTTATTGTGGAATATAAGAGTACCAAGATTGAAAATCCTAGAGACTAACCCACTCTAGGTAGTGGACTGACATTGCTCCTAAGTTTAGGACATGGAACCACTCTAAAGCACCTATCCAAGTGTTAGCTCTTCCTTGTCTCTTATCCTTGCTTTGAATGCTAGATTAAGACATCAAATTTCTGCATTGGTTTGGTCTCTGCACTTCATATAAATTGGTGGTCTAATTTGTTTTGTGAAGTTTGTGAAGCTCTATTCACCCCCCCCCCCTCTAGAGCCCATTGATCCAACAAGTGGTATCAGAGCAGGTCTTCTCCAAGCTACTTCAACAAGTAGGAGAAGATGGGCGATTCGGATCTTGGTTCACTTAACCTAGAAGGAAGCTTCTCCATGAGACCTCCAGTCTTCGACGGCACCAACTTTCTCTATTGGAAGAAAAGGATGCAATTCTACCTCCAAGGTGTGAGCTATGAAATATGGAAGATTGTCCACCTCAAATATGAAGATCCAAAAGGGGACATCACCACATGGACTGAAGCTGAAATGAAGCATGCTCAACTCAACGCCAAAGCTGTGAGCATCATCTACGCTGCTCTTACTCCATTAGAGTTCAACCGGATCTCTTCTTGGGACATCGCATATGAGATATGGCACAAATTGTGTGTCACCTATGAAGGAACCGAGCAAGTGAATGAGGCCAAAGTCTACATGCTTGGTGGTCATCTAGAGAACTTAAATATGGGTAAGAATGAGAGAGTGGATGATATGTACACTAGGCTCAATGTCATCTTGAATAGTTTGACAACCCTTGGGAGTGTGATGGATAGCGGTATTATCAACTCCAAGATCTTGAGATCTCTTCCTAAGAGATGGGAGCCTAAGGTTACTTCAATTGAAGAGGTGTACAACCTAAGTGAGTTGTCAACCGAGGAGCTAGTTGGTAACCTCCAAGCCCATGAACCTAGGCTTGAAAAGCAAGAAGAGGAAGAGAAGAGAGAAGAAAAAGAGTCTAAGAAGATAAAGGGCACAGCCTTCAAAGCACAAATTGAAGAAATGGTCTGGAAAAAACAACTCGCCTTGAAGTCTCCCAGCCCTTCCTCAAGTGAATATGAAGGTTCCAATGAGCATGAGGCAAAATACTCAAAGGGGAAACACTTTAAGAGCAAGCCCTCCTCTTCAACTTCAAGATGCTATGGGTGTGGTCAAAAAGGCCACTACAAGAGTGACTGCCCAAAGGCCAAGAACAGCCATCACAACAGTAGCCACAAGAAAGACAACGAGTACAAGAGAGAAGCCAAGTACAAGAGGAAAGACAAGAAGGAGAGAAGATCCAAAGATGCAGCTCATGCAGTGTGGGAGGAGTCATCCTCAAGCTCCTCAAGCTCTGAAGATGGAGAATGCCATCTTGCCCTCATGGCCTCCACTAGTGAAGATGTAAGTGAGGTAAGTGAGGTAAGCAATGTTAATTTGCATGAGCTATCTAAGGAAACTCTCATTAATATGTTAAATGAATGCAAATCCTCTTTTGCTAAATGAAAGTCTAAAAGGAAAAGATTAGGGAAGATAATTGATGATCTTTATGCTAAAATTGATATTCTTGATCAAAATGAAAAATTGAATCTTGAGAGCATAGATTCCTTGAAAGGACATTTTCTTGACCTTGAACTTCAATACAATGGAGTAGAGGTTGAAAATGGTGTTTATCTTAAAGATATTGGAAATCTTAAGATAGATAACCAAAAGTGCCTAGATGAGCTTGATATTCTTAAAACTAAAAATGTAGAACTCAAGCTTATTGATGATTCTAGGAGAGATGAAGTCTATTCTTATCAAAGAGAGATTGTTGTGCTTAAATATGAAAATGCCAAGTTGCTTGCTCAAGTTAATGATTTATCTTCTAGGCCTGTTTTGCCAAGAAATGAAGTTGCTAGCTTATCTTTAGAAAAGGATTCCCTTCTTACTAAAGCCCTCTGTCTTGAGGCCGACCTTTTGTATGCTAGAGATGATCTTGCTAGTCTTTCTAATACTGTTATAAATCTTAGTGATGATAATGCTAAGTTAAGATCTACTTTGCAAAAGTTTCTATCCGGAAAGAAATCCCTAAATGATGTCCTAGAACACTCTACCAAACAAATTGGTACTAGTGGTTTGGGATATGATGGGACTGCTCCCAAAGGTAAGAAAAAGAGCAAGAACAAGGGTAAGAAGAAGAGTGTGGAACCTCCCATTTTCCATGGAGAGACTTCCAGCTCTAAGAACCCCATGGTTTGTGTTCATTGTAAATGTGATGACCATTACTCCACTTATTGTCCTTACAAGCCCAAGGGGACCAACCCAAAGATGAAATGGGTCCCCAAGCTAACCATAGATCCCAAAGTTTGAGTTGGGTTCTGACATTCTTCTTTTTTGCAGGTCAAAAAGAGATGGATTGTTGATAGTGGCTGCTCTAAGCACATGACTGGAGAAATCAACCATTTCAACAAGTTTGTGAAAAAGAAAGGAGGATCGATAACCTTCAGGGATAATAAGAAGGGTAAGGTCATAGGTGAGGGTGTTGTGGGCAATGAGATATGTATTAAAAATGTGTTGCTTGTTGTTGTCCTACATCACTATTTGATTAGTGTTAGTCAACTTTGTGACAATGGATATCTTGTGTTGTTTACTTCGTTAGAATGCTTGCTTCTAGATTCCCTCTCCTCCAATGTCATACATAAGGGAACTAGAAATGGTAATATTTATGTTATTGTTCTTGATGCTCTTAATCCCATACTTGATAGATGCTTGGTTGTGGATAAAAATGATCTTTCTCTTTGGCATCGTCATTTGGGTCATGTGAATTTGCATCAAATGAAGAAGTTGGACAAAAAGGATTTGGTTCGAGGACTTCCTAAATTGGATTTTGATAAGGATGAGGAATGTCAACCTTGTACACAAGGGAAAAAAACCAAATCCTTCTTCCAATCCAAAGGAGTCATGAGTACCAAAAGAGTTCTTGAACTTCTTCATATTGATCTATTCGGACCAACGAGAATGCAAACGCTTCATGGCTCCAAGTATTGTCTTGTTATTGTTGATGATTTCTCTTGATATACTTGGACTTTCTTTCTCATTTCAAAAGGTGACACTCTTGATGTTTTCTCAAGTTTTTGTAAATGGGTTGAAAATGAATCTTCTTTCCGGATTTTTCTATCTGCAGTGACCATGGGGGAGAATTTGAAAATAATCTTTTCAAACGCTTTCGTGAAAAATCGGGTTACTCGCACAATTTCTCTTTCTCTCGTACGCCTCAACAAAATGGGGTAGTTGAGAGGAAGAACAGGTCTATTTAAAAGATGGAGAGGACAATGCTTCTTGAATATGACGTTCCCAAGAAGTTTTGGGCCGAAGCCGTTAGCACCGCCTATTTTGTGCAAAACTAGGTTTTTACACATCCGTCTTTGAAGAAAACCCCATATGAGCTGTGGCGTGGTAGAAAGCCATCCATTGATTTCTTTCATGTTTTTGGATGTCCTTGTTTTGTTTTAAAAATGAAGGATTCTCTCAACAAGTTTGATCTGAAATCTTATAAGGCGTTCTTCCTTGGCTATAGCACTCCAAGCAGGGCTTATAGAGTATTCAACATTGAATTGTCTAAAATTGAAGAATCTATCAATGTTAAGTTTATTGAAACTAACCCTGTTGTTGGCAAACATGTTGTTGATAATGATGTTGTAGATGATTTGATTCCTATCCTAAAAGATCTCAACATCGAGAATAAAGGTAAGCAAGTGATAGAAGAAGAAGAATAAGAAGAAAAGAAGGATCCCACTCCCCGCTTTGTAAAGAATCATCCCAAGGAGTTGATCATTGGCAACCCTTTTGAGAGAATGAGGACATGAGTTGCTCACATCAAAGAACAAGCAGATAGTGCCTTCATCTCCCAACTAGAGCCAAAGAACATCAAAGAAGCCCTTGGTGATGATGAGTGGATCCTAGCCATGCAAGAAGAGCTAGAGCAATTCGAGAAGAATCGTGTGTGGACCCTAGTGTCAAGACCAAGTGATAGAAAAATCATTGGCACCAAATGGGTCTACCGCAACAAGCTAGATGCGCAAGGAAAAGTGGTAAGAAACAAAGCAAGGTTAGTAGCACAAGGTTACAACCAACATGAAGGTATTGACTTTGATGAAACTTATGCTCATATTGCTAGATTAGAATCTATTTGTATGCTACTTGCCTTTGCTAGTTACAAAAATTTCTTGTTATATCAAATGGATGTTAAAAGTGTGTTTTTGAATGGTACAATCGAGGAGGAAGTATTTGTTGCTCAACCTCCGGGCTTTGAAAATAACAAGTTACCCAATCATATTTATTTGTTGCAAAAAGCTCTCTATGGACTCAAACAAGCACCTCGAGCTTGGTATGAGAAACTAAAGAACTTTTTGTTAGATAACAGGTATGTCATGGGCAAAGTTGATTCTACCTTGTTTCTAAAACACACTTCTAACCATTTTCTTATAATTCAAATATATGTTGATGATATCATTTTTGGCGGGACTGATCTTGATCTTTGCAAGGAGTTTAGTTCTCTTATGTAGAGTGAGTTTGAAATGAGCATGATAGGTGAGTTGACCTTCTTCCTCGACTTTCAAATCAAGTAAACAAAAGAAGGAAACTTCATCAACCAAGGCAAGTACACAAGTGAACTACTTGAGTGCTTTGGGATGGAGAACATGAAGCCGATGGATACACCCATGTCAAACACCACCAAACTTGACAAAGATGAAGAAGGTGAAAAGGTAGATGAGAAGCTCTATAGATGTATGATTTGAAGTTTACTTTATTTAACTGCCTCTAGACCTGATATTATGTTTAGTGTGGGCTTGTGCGCTCGCTTTCAATCTAGCCCTAAGAAGTTGCATCTTATTGTTGTTAAGAGGATTTTGAGGTACTTAGCCAAAATCCAAAATTTTGGACTATGGTATCCTAAATTAAGGAATTTTACTCTTAGATCATATAGTGATGTGGATTATGTAGGGTGTTTGGTTGATAGAAAGTGCACAAGTGGCACTTGCTTCATTCTAGGACCATGCTTACTATCTTGGTTCTCCAAGAAACAAAGTATAGTGGCATTATCAACTATTGAAGCTGAATACATTGCAGCCGGGAGTTGTTGTGCACATGTCCTATGGATGAAGCAAATGCTCCAAGACTTCAACATATTTTTTGATGCTTCTCCTATCTTTTGTGACAATACTAGTGCAATCAATCTATCTTACAATCCTATATTGCATAGTAGAGCCAAGCATATAGAGGTTCGCCATCATTTTCTTCGTGACCACATTGCCAAGAAAGATATCTATATCACACATGTGGACACAGAAAATCAGTTGGCGGATATCTTTACAAAACCTCTAGCTAGAGATCAATTTAATTTTATTCGATCTAAACTGCTTATTGTTGATTTGAATGATCTTGCCATGCGATCTAGCTAGTTGTCTCTTTCCTATATGCTTTCCCATGTCTATCTTCACCTTGTTTTGCCTATATATGCATAATTGTGCCTAAATTTCCTGTCAACATGCTTCGTTTTTGCTTGCTTTTGGGTTTTTATCAAATTTTATGTTTTATCGCTAAATAGTGCCCAATGATGAGCTAAATGTGCCTAAGTATGTTAATTATACATAATAGAATGGAAAAATGAATTTAATTGGTATGTATATGGCTATAATCTAAGAATGTGACTGTTAGGTCAGGTTGACCTTCGGGATTTTCCACCCTGGAAAACTCGACCGATCAGGAGCCGAGAGCAGTTCTTCAGTGGACCGTTCGGTCGAGTTTACCACACACAAAACTCGACCGATCCACAGGATGAGACAACTTAAAAGTTAGGATCGGCCGACTATTTTCCCTTGCAACTAGAAAATAGTCGACCGATTCCTTGCCTCTAAGCCCTAAGCTCTCACAGCCAACCCTAAACCTCCTGTTCCTAGCCCTAGGGTGACCTAGCAACCCCGTTCTTGACCTCCCCAGGCGCTCGTGGTGGTGTTTCTTTGGCGTTTGAGGTTTGCTTTTGCTCGTGTGCACATTTTTCTTATTGTTTTCATTTCCATGGCTTCCTAAAGACAAAAACGTGCTGCTCCCGGCAATGCTCAAGCCTCTTCCTTGACTAATCTCTTGATTCCTTTTGATAACACATCCTTTGTGTCTCTTGAGGTGGTAAATCGATACAAGGATCTTCTTCCCCGAACTCCTTTTCCATTTCGCCCCTTGCTTAACCCAAATTATTTTCAAGAGGTTATTAACTCTATTTCGAGGCTTCTCGCCAACCATTACCTATCTGCCCTTGTGATCGAAAGTGACTTCTTTAACAATCACATGTCTAGCACTAAGGCAATACATGAGTTCTACGCAAACTTGTGTTGGAACTATGATTCGCTTATCTCCCCGCTGAATACTGAAATAGTTCTTACTTCGATTATCGCCGATCGCCGTTTCCAAATCTCCGAGGCTACATTAAACATTTTTTTTGCTAGAGACGAGGAAAACAACACTTGGTGTAAGGAGTATGGAGATTATTTCGTTCTTCTTGACCCGGAAGGTTTTTACAAGCACCATGAATTGATGCTACCAGACATTCATCATTTTTTAAAAAAATCGACGTGGCCTACAAGAAGAAGTCCACCCTTCCTTCATCCTCTCTTGACCTACGGAGATGCATACTGGCTTTGGAGATTAATTGTAATGTCCATCCTAATCGAAATCAAACAGACATTGCAGAAAACACCGCAGTCATTATGTATTGTTTGCTAAACAATATCGGTGTCAAATGGGCCAGATATATCTTACACCACATGAATTGTTTCGACAGCGGCAAGAACACCAAAGGCACCCACCCTCCCTACCCAGCTCTGATTTGTGGTCTTTTCAAGTTCACCACTGATAAATCCCTCTTTTCCGATTTCCATTACTTGGTTGCTAGAAAAGGTGTTTGTATTAGTGAGACCATTCTTCATAAAGTTGTCCCTATGTTTTCTCCTACCTCTAGTGCTTCTGCTTCTGCCTCTGCCTCAGTTGCCCCATCCTCCTCCACCCGTGCTCCACCTCTGCAGCCACATCCTCGACCCAGTTGTGTGTCCTTCTGTGCATCCAATGAAACCCTCCTGGGATATATGATGCATGAACAGGTGTACAACTGATAGGTTCAAGAACACTTGCACCAGGATCTATGTTCAATCATGTCTACCATGAACCTATCATGTACGTCACCCTATCCCACCTACCAGCCATACCCAGGTAGTGCTTATCCTTCTTATGCATACGAGCATTACTTCCCTACTCCCGAGCCTTCCGCTACCGCTCCTCCACCATTTGCTACTGGTAGTTCTGCTCCTGTCATCCTGTCGCTGCCTACTGGCCCCCTGGCCACCCTGCTAGCCACCATGGGTGACTCTGCTCCGTCCTTCCTAGAGGCCAAGGAGCTTCTTGCTCTTGGTATGTCATGGGCTGAGCAGAATGCCCGCTGGCCCGATCATTCTTTCGGCCCTCCTGATGATGAGGAGATGTCAGACCAGGCTGAGGATGATGATGCTGATGCTGATGATGGTGACATCGAGGATGCTTCCGACGATGGTGGTGGTGATGGTGTTGGATCTGATGCTGGCACTACTTCTCCTTCTAACGGGTACAAGGACTACAACCCTGGCGAGGATGATGATACTGTAGATATAGATAGCTTAGATGTTTAGGTGGTTTCTTACCTTATAGTCTAGCATGCCAATCATATACATCTTTCTAGACTCTTTTGTATAAGAAACATCCTGGCAATTTCTTCTGAGTTGTACTATTTCTTATCTCTATTTTATCACTTTATGGTTGTATTTTCTTTCATGAGGACATATATCTGAGTTGTAATATCCAAGATATGCACTTTGGTTATTTACTCTAATTTATCTTATGTGTTGGTGCTATCTTGAGCTATATTTTTTATTATGACTTGGATTGTGTGTTCTCCTCTATGGTTGTGTGCTATATGCTTTAAATTACTGCTTATTGCCTTGCATATATGTTTTGGTCGAGTTTTGGAGAAGACCTGGTTTTTGCTCTTCTACACCCCCTATCTTTTTGATAATGTCAAAAGGGGGAGAGATATTTCAAGTGATAGATTAGTCCTGAAACTCAATAATATTGCTTTCTCTTTGATAGAATATGGTTTTTGCCTGTGAGATCCTTTTCTTGTTCAAATTCATTGTTCTTTATGTGAACTTGCAAAGGACTACACATTACATGGATATTGGTATTGCTATGTGTAGAGAAACTAACCATGCAGGTTAGAGGAAGCATAGTTTGAGGGGGAGCGATTCACAATTGTTCGTATCATGAATCCCCCTAATTCACAATTCAAAGGTATAACTTTCATTTCCTTTTCAATATGTTTGAGGAATGGTTTGTCATTGTCAAAAAGGGGGAGAATGTTGACCTAGAGGTTATACATTACCTATATTTTGATAATGACTTTAGCATTCCATTCATATGTATCCAATATGTGCATTTAAGATAGTTTGCAGGCATTAGGTACATGAAAAGGATCCAAAATCCAAACCACTATAATGGCTCAAGTTCAAGTCAAAATGGCTACAAGTGTGCTTTTTGGGATTTCTATGAAAACGACCTTAGAACATTTATGTAATCACTTGTAATGATGAATTGACTTGTAACTTAGATGAAAAAAATGTTTGGGACAAAAAATAACCAAGTGCTAATCACTTTAGATGCAAATTAGAAAATTGATTATAGGCACTTGGTCGGTTGAGTTTCCCTGGATTGAAACTCGACCGATCAATCCTTAGTCAATTTTCTACAGATTGCATCGGTCGAGTTGTTTTTACACAGAAATCGACTGATCATGTAACTAACCATTTCGAGTTCAAATGGTCGGTCGAGTTTTTTTAGGACAAACTTGACCGATCATTTGAATATCGGTTTTGTCATTTACTTGATCGGTCGAGTTACCTTTATTAAAACTCGACCGATTGCACTGTACAAAATTTGCAAAAAAAATGATGTGACCGTTGGTGAGTGTTTTGAGCAAAAATAGAGTTGTTTCCTTGAGAAAAAAATGGCTATTTTCATATCCAACTGTCCCACAACTTAAAGGGGCACCCTCAACTATAAATAGACCCTCTTGGAGTTCATTCCAAGGCTACTCATTCATTACAAACTTGGTGCTAGAATAGTTGAGAGTGTTCTAAGCCTTTTATCCCCTTTCTCTCTCTACCTTCAAGTGAAATTCATGAGTATGAGTGAGATAGGTTCCTGTGTGAGAGAGCTACTCCATGTATTGATGTAAAGCTCTCCTTCTACATCTTCCTACCTCCATTCTCTTTAAAGAAGAAGATTGAAGAAGCTTCTCCAAGTGAAGGAGAAGGTGTTGTTGTTCTTCAAGGTTGAAGAAGGCAAGCTTCTCCAGGTCTCCAAGTGAAGGAGATAGGCGCTCCAGCTCTCCAAGTGAAGGAGAGAAGCAAGTCAACACTCAAGGAAGATAGGTAATCCCTTGAACGCAGAAGACTTGAAGAAAGGAGTGGGTAAGTCCATGGTGATGGTTGAAGACTCCTAGGCTTCAAGTGGGTAAGCTCCTTCTATAGGTTGAAGATCTTTGCTTGAGGTACTAAGCCCTTGGATGTGTGGTTGTTGTATCTTGTAATCTTATTGTGGAATATAAGAGTACCAAGATTGCAAATCCTAGAGACTAACCCACTCTAGGTAGTGGACTGACATTGCTCCTAAGTTTAGAACATGGAACCACTCTAAACCACCTGTCCAAGTTCTTGCTCTTCATTGTCTCTTATCCTTGCTTTGAATGCTTGATTAAGACATCAAATTGCTGAATTAGTTTGGTCTCTGCACTTCATATAAATTGGTGGTCTAATTTTTTTTTGTGAAGTTTGTGAAGCTCTATTCACCCCCCCTCTAGAGCCCATTAATCCAACGGTAACCATGAAAGCCCTAGTAACATATTTTAGAAAGTTGAATGAGAGGGGAAGAGAGGTGTAACGTTCGGGCCCACTGCCCAAGGCTCTAGTAGAGTTTCAGGAATGACGACTGGCCCCACAAACCACCACTAGCCTTAACTGCGCACTTTGTCCACACTGACGCGCAAGCCAGGATCAACTTCCCGAATGGTCACCCATCCTAGTACTACTCCAAGCTGAGCACGCTTAACTATGGAGTTCTTTAGTGATGGGCTTCCGGAAAAGGAGGTGCACCTTGGTGATATGAGTAGTCCAATCATTCCTTTTAAGATCATGTTATCCGAGGCCTCAAATCCTGGGATGTTACAATCTCCCCCACTTAGACTCTTGACGTCCTCGTCAAGGCTCAACTATATGGACTCATAATCTGACCCCATTTCAGTGCAGACCCACAATGGCCCATGGTCACCCAGCTCCCATCCACGGCTACCAGCGCAAGGGTGGCTCCATCTCGTCTCTACGGATAGCCCTTTCCAACTTGCCTGGACCGCACGGCTCAAGACTGGCATGCCACATGCCCATGTGGGTCCCACCTACTGGAGGGGTTATGGCTCTGATACCATTTGTAACATTCGGGCCCACTGCCCAAGGCTCTAGTAGAGTTTCAGGAATGACGACTGGCCCCACAAACCACCACTAGCCTTAACTACGCACTTTGTCCACACTGACGCGCAAGCCAGGATCAACTTCCCGAATGGTCACCCATCCTAGTACTACTCCAAGCTGAGCACGCTTAACTATGGAGTTCTTTAGTGATGGGCTCCCGGAAAAGGAGGTGCACCTTGGTGATATGGGTAGTCCAATCATTCCTCTTAAGATCATGTTATCCGAGGCCTCAAATCATGGGATGTTACAAGAGGACATATTCTATCACATCAAATTTAGAAAAGAGAAAGTCAAGGGCTCAAGGTGATCGAAAGATTTTATATTTTTGTACTTAGGAGATTTGTTGAATAATAAGGACATATGTGATTATACAACGGGTTGGAGTATGTTTATGTAACAACAAATCATACTTTGTAGTATGATCTTGGTACACAACAACTTGTTACAATATGTTGTGTGATTGTGGTCTATTATAACATGTAGCTATTACAACATGTAAACTCCTATTGTGTGATTATGGTATATTACAATGGGTTAGTCTATGTTGTGCAATTATATGGTGGTCTATTACAATGATCTATC
Organism: Alisma plantago-aquatica; assembly: GCA_963693085.1. Taxonomy (NCBI): domain Eukaryota; kingdom Viridiplantae; phylum Streptophyta; class Magnoliopsida; order Alismatales; family Alismataceae; genus Alisma; species Alisma plantago-aquatica. The sequence continues at coordinate 94,176,925 of OY856409.1, forward strand.
ATGTGTGACTATTACAATGGATTACAACATGTTGGTAATTATAATATATAACATGTCAGAGTTTATTGTGTGATCTTGGTATATAACAACGGGTTTCAAAATGTTGTGTTATTGTCATCTATTACAATATGTACCTATTACAACATGTGAGTGCATGTTGTGTGATTATAATATATTGCAATGGATTGGTCTATGTTGATTAATGATGGTCTATTACAACATGTTCTCATGTGTGACTATTACAATGGGTCATGGTATGTTGTGTAATTAATGTCTTTTACAGAAGGTTCGAGTATGTTGGATTAACACCCCACTTTTTAAATATGAGCGGAAGCATCAATCTTGAAGGGGATGTCATATGAATATGATCATAGAAAATAAACACATAAATCAACATTAAGCTTCATACGTTGTCCTCTACATTAAAAACTATAGTTGAGTTTTGTATAACATGTCTAAACATTTCTAAACAAGGAAAACTAAACATGAAATTAAACATCTCTATGTAATTGGATCACCTAATATGGATGGAACCCCACCAGTTAGCTCATGAAGGTCTTCTAGTCCTTGATTGCTTCTCTTGAGTCCTTACTTGCTCTAATTCCTAGGGACATCGCGTCCACAGTAATGCAAAGGGGAAAATCAACACATCAGTAAATGATACTGGCACTTTATAATATGAGCGAAGTAAATATACTTTACATGTAAGAAAACTTGACATGAATTAACTATGAGTATTCTTGAATAATTATTAACATGAAGAATTGAAAAGTAAATATATGCATCTCTTTATGACGCCCCCTTAGGATCACATGATTGGTAGGGAAGCCCTTGATGCTAGGACAGCTAGGGGTGAGCATTCGGTTAATTTGGTCGGTTACAATTAATTCAGTTCTGTTAAATGATTAATTTGTAGTTTGATATTTTAACCATTAACCTAACCGAATTGCATCGGTTAATTCGGTTATTGTCCAATCGGTTAACGGTTAATTCGGTCGGTTAATTTGGTTAACCAAATAACCACGTGTAATAATATTATTTGAAATACTCATTGAATTTTGAATAATTGTTATATTATAGTGGTATTTTTGGAAATATAATGTTGTATGGCTCGTGAAAAGTTGATTACTATGTATATGGGAAGTTTTTTGAAATAAAAGTACAACTATATATGTATATATACATGTGTAGGATATTATTTAAGAATAAATTATAACTGTTCAGTTAATTTGGTTAACCATACCAAAAATATCTTAACCATGAAATTAACCATTTAACCGATTAACTGAATTAAATTAACCAAATTAACCGAATTAACCAAATAGTCTAAAAAAATTAACCATTCAAATTAACCATTCGGTTGATCGGTTATTAACCAAATTTTGCTCACCCCTAAGGACAGCCCTTGACGACCCCTTGAGGTTCATGATTTAGGAGCATATAAAACAGACTATTTCAATTCCAATTAACTTGATCATTAACATAATCATGATTCTTGAACTTAACATGATGTGATTCTCCCTTAAACATGGACTCTTAAACATTGATGGGATTTCTCCCTCTTGATCATAAACATGATTTTCATGAGTCATTTATCATAAGCTATAATCATAGTGAACATTATAAACATAGGACATAGCATATAACAATCATCAAGCAGTGATATAATGAACATGATTTAAATATTAAACTTAAAATGATAATGTCTACTTTATACTTAACATGCAAACAAGAAATAGAACTTGTGCTCAGCAGCATCACCCGTTTACCTTGGAGCAATGACAATCCTAAGATGGTCCTCTCCAATCTGGATCAAATCCTAGGTCAAGCCTTCTCTTGACTTGATTAGGACCTAAACACCTATTCATAATTATTAAACATCTCAAATCAATACATTGTTTTGATCCTAGGTTGAACTAGGGTGGGTTTCAGTTCATTAGGGTTAGACTTACTGATAGTAATAACTAAATGAGGAAGACTTGGATGGTTTAGGTCGCATAAATCACATGTGATTCATTGTTAGGGTTTCATAGGTTCTATTAGGGTTTCTAATAAATAATCAAAATAGTGAGTCAAACCAGGACTTAAAAATCATAAAATGGTGGTCCTTTCAAAAAATCCTTTCCATTGACTATTTATTTGTATTTTTATGAGCATCCCACAATTTACTATAAATATTCAAATATTGACCAATCAAAAATCAAGAAAAAGCCATCTAGGCTTCACTATCCAAAATAGTGAACAATTGGATCTGGGCCCACGCTGAGGTGGACCAATGGCAAACTGGCATGCTGGCACAGAGGCCCGTGCCAGTAGACCAGTGGACAAATAAAATGAAAATGATGAAAAGTCAAAATTGCCCTTGTAAAAATAATTGTTCAACTAAACATGTGGGGATACCAAGGTCAAATCATGACTTGGCTTGTTCCCCAGCCTGCTCTGTCATGAGCACATCAACTTGGGGACTAAAGCTTGATCTTTTACAAGGAACCCAGTGAAGGTCACAATTGTTTTGAGGAAACATGGATTCACATTGTTCTCCTCCTATCAGCCCAAGGTCAAAGATGCTTCATCGAGGCCAGGAGGTGCACTGAGGCTAAGGCGTTTTCTCTAGCCATGGCTGAGGACCACCTGGAGAATAACAAACTAGAAAGACACCACGAAGGAAAGACAAAAACAAAGAAAATATATCTGTGATGCTAACCTAGAATCCGGAGAACAAACCCATAGAGGAAAGGACTATCAGGGCATTGCATTCATTGGGAAAACCAGTAAAATAGGGAGGGAAGGTCAAATTAGCAGTGAGGAAAAACCACCTTAACAGACCTCAATAAAAGTCATTACACGATCCTTGAGACACAGTTAGTCAACAAGAGTTGTCTCCATGGTCAAAGAGGGTGTGGTTAGACATGAAGACTGGTGTCAGTAAAGGTTAGAACGGTGAACTATAGGATACGATGCTCGGGGATATCTGAATGAAAACTGATGATAGAAATGGGAAGGAGAAGGATCAAGAAAACATATAAACTCTTCGATCTAACTGGAGACAGCAGATGAGGTCGTGCTAGTAGGGTATTTGCCGGAGGACATATCAAGTGGGCGGCTGTGTCTTGGGGTATAGGAGATAAAATTGGAAGAGGAGGATGGTCACATCCAATCCTGTGGTCGATTTGGACCCATAATATATAGGTTTTCTGAACAAGAGAACTTATTTTGAAGATATGGAAGCGAGGAAGCTTTTAGCCCTAATGGGCATTTCATCTATCGGGCATGAAACCCCAAGAAAGTAGGGATGTCTAGACTCGTGTGGATTCTACGATTTTGTTGGAGGAAAAATCATGTAAAGAGGGGCAGTGTGGAGGAAAAACGAGATCGAGAAGGGATAGCCAAGACCATTGTTCCGACCAACGAACAAGATGGGAGGTAGGGGATAAAGCTAAAGCCATCAGATCAAGTTGAGATTAAATTGTGATCGTTGGGTCGAGTGAGGAAAAAAACAATTGAGCCCGTGACAAGAGATCAAATCGGAATCTTAGGTTGCATTAATTAAATTTGGTTAATTCCTAATCAAACTATATTCCAAACTTTCTTAATTATTTTGGAGGGTCAAACATGGTCAAAAAGCTACCAAATTTGGACTACCTATCCAACAAGGTGTCTAGAATCTTCCCATAGAATTAGATTTCCATTTTTCACATGTTTTGTTTATTATTTCTTGAAATGTTATCTTACATTTTTTAATGCATTAGTAGATAAAATAATTGAATAAGACATTTCCTTTGTGTCCATAGAAGTTAAATTTCGAGATATATCTATATTACTCACTCCATGATCATCTCATCTACTTTCTATGCCTTTTTTTAGAACCTTTTCTTGGAGGAGAGAGAAATATGATTTTCTTCTTATTAAATCTATGAAAGGAAAGGAGGTTTCTTCTTGTTTAAGTTATACAAAGTATTATTTCGAATTTGGAACCTTTTATTTCTCTCTTCCACTTCCCCTAAACATGAGTTAAGGTTAGGAAAGAGAAAAGGGTGAGGGGCTAACATCTATTTTATTGAGTGCATAAATCATATTTATTATGGAGAAAAAGGTGAATTGATCCTAATATTGTTTTCTAACTACATTACTCTTTAAAAAATTCCACTCCAAGGTCTTTTGCTAATAAGCCCCTCAATTATTATATATGTAAGATAACCACATTTTAAGATTTAAATTAATATTGAAAATTTAGGATGTTACAATTTTGATTTACAATAATTTAACACATGTTGTAGTATCATGTGTACTACAATGGGTTTGGCATATTGTGAATAACTTGTATTGTATAAAATATACAATATATAACACACAAGGTTTGTTGTGATAAGTATGCTAACTATAAGACAACTAAGAGAACTGTTGTGTTTGTCCTATTGTAAAAAGTATTTTCTATTGTAGTGTATGTACATATTTTTCAAATATCACAAATGATTAAGTTACTCTATGACCACAGTAAAATAAACTTTTTTCCTGAAAAATCATTCATATTAGAGACAAACTAATTCCCAAGTATGAAATTTTACTTGAGAACAAAATTTCCAGTTAACAGTAGCTATTTTTCCCAATTATGGGATTATATGTTTAGAGTTATTGTTTTCCTTATCAAATCTTTTAATTTCTATGCTCAAATCTTGAAGTTAGATATATAAATGTTGTATTGCTTGTAATGTTGTTTCCAAGAGATTATAGTGATGAGAGATGGAACAAATTTTTCTTGTATTATTTTATTTTTTTATATTATCTAATAAAGTCTTCAGAGGCATGTGATTTCTAATTGACTAGAGTGCATGGTCCAATACTAGCCATTTATAGTTATGTATACAATTTTCCAAATTTATAGCTCAACAAGATATATCGTTATTGTGAGTAGATATTTTTTTAGTTCAGTTGATATATGGATTGTGTTTTTATGTTCTTTTAATGGTCTACAGTTCTGTATTGAGCATGGTCTATGGTTATGTTAGTTGTCAGTGAAGGTTTTTCAAGTAGTGACGGTTTGTAGCCATCATAGTGTAGTAGAACATATATAAAAGTTGTCCTTTGTTTGTGGCCAACTTGATTATTTTCCATAGATCAAGGCAAGTATTTTCTCTACCGTAAAAAAACCCATATTTCTCTCCCTCTCCAAATAGCATGGATAGTAATTAGAGAAAAATTGTATGTCTTCCCACCTTTGAGAAGAGCTAACCTAGAAATAGATCTTGGACTTGTTGGGATATACCCATTATCAACATCATGCAACTAAATATCTTTAGCAAAGGAACAATCAATGAAAGTGTGAACATAGTCTTCTTCAAATAACCTACAAATTTCATTCCCAAACTAAATTGAATATAAAATTCTTCTAGTCATACTGAGTGAGAAACTTGTTCAACACAAGTCTCTAGGCTACAATTTTGCATCTATTTGGAGATAGAGTTTATACCCATCTATGCCAACTAACTTTATGATGTTTATTGCCCATAATTCTCCAAAAACTACTAATTGTATGAGATTCTTCTTTATCAAAGAGAATAATAGAACTTCTAGTACAACACGGGTCAAATAGATGTCTACTAAAATTGAGAACTTTGTTGCAGTCCCTAAACTTGCTATAAATCCATTTATCATCCTTGATCAAACAAATCATATGTGAAAAATTACCCTTTCTAAGCTTTAATATGTCTCTTTTCTAGGGGAAATGACAATTTGGCAGCTAGGGTTCTCAACATATAATGGTGGATTTGTCAACAATAACAGACACATGGGGAAGAATATGATCTCTAATAGAGATAATATGTTTCAACATCCATGAGGAATTGGATGTGATATTAACCTTTCACATAGAATAAACATTAAGATACTAGAGTGAATCCATCTAACCTAGAGAGTATCATTTTTAGATCTATGTTCCAATGTTAATAACTACACAAGCATTATCAATGTCAATAATCAGTCCAATATTCAAACCGCCTTCTTCATTTACTCTATAATCATTCTTCTAAGAAACCATGTGTATAGTTTTCTAAATAGAAGAACGACCCCAAAGAAAGTCTCTGCATAATCTATCAATATCTTTAGAAACAGTAGCATGTAAAGGGAAAGATGAGGTCGGGTACAAGTGAATGGAGGAAAGAATGGACTTGATGATTTCAATCCTTCTAGAATATGAAAGATGATGATCTTTCAAGTATTCAAGTCTGGATTTATGTCAATAATGAGATAGCATAGTCTGCTAGATAACTTGTCACAAAAGAGAGGAAACCCAACATACTTAACGACAAGAGACCTCACTATGACATTTAAGTTATATTCAATTAGTTTGATTTTAATTGTATGATTGCAAAATATAAAGAGCTTCTCAGTACTAATATTCAAACCAGAAACTTCAGGGAATAATTTTAACTTTAAGCTCAGGACATCAATAGAGTTGGAATACCTCTAAAAAGACAACCACATCATCAACAAAATGGCATGAGAAATAGCATGTTCATGAGATACTTAAATTTGTAGAAATAGGTTATGATACGGAGAATAGGTAAGAATGCTTGACAATTCTTCCATTGCAATGATAAAGTTATATGGAGCAAGGGGATCATCTTGCCTCATCCCCTACTAGGATTGAAAGATAGACCATGAACACCATTAATAAGAACGTGTAAACTTGTAGTGTTGAGGATCTCATCAAAAAATAGATGAAGCAGTAAGGAAATTCATGTGAATTAGAATAGACGCTAAGTAAGACTAGTCCACTAATTGATAAGATTTTATCAAATCAATATTTAGACACATCTTAAGTTTAGAGGATTTAATAACATTATTAATCATTTCATTTACTAGGAGAGTGGAATTAGAAATGGACCTACCTTTAATAAAGGACCTTTGGGCTTTATTGATATCTCTATGAGAATACCTTGAAGCTTATTAAATATTACTATGGAAGTAATTTTATAGAGAATTATTCAAATATATATAGGTCTCAAATCCCTTATAGAAGAATCATTCCTAGACTTTGGAATGAGAGTAATGTGAGTTATACTGACGTCTTTTAGGAGTTTGCCACTAGATAATAAATTGAGAACATCTTTGATCACATCCTCTTCATTAATATGCTAAAATTTTATAAAAATTTAAGTTAAACTCATATGAATCTAGGGATTTATTCCTATTTTCTTTTTGTGTAATCTCTTGGTTTCTTCTTTAGTAACAAGCACAAAGGCAATCAATTTAATTCATGATAAGAGATGGAAGGGGCCAATCAATGTTCCAAGTGTGAGAGTGAAATCAGATTGTGAAAAAAGGGACTTGTTATAATTGGTAATATGTGTCTCGATGGTATCTTCATCTTTCCAAATATCCCCATCGATGGTCATGCTTCTCATACTATTTCTTTGTCTTCTAGTTTTAAGGGAAGCATAGTAAAACATTGGATTTTTGTTACCAAGTTTTATCCGTAGGATCCTATAGTTTTGTCTAGTTAAAGATTCTTCTGCTTCATAAGAAGTAAGGCCTTCTTTCCTTTCTTGAGTAGCAAATTGAAGAAAAATAAGGTCATTCAAATTGTTATCAACTAACTATTGAGCACTACAAGCTTCAACATCTTTTGTTCTACTATTATCATAGAAGTTTCAAATACCTTATCATTCCATTTGCAAAGAGAATTCTTGACATTTCTGAGTTTCTAATAAACCTTGAACATGGTATTATCAGTAGTTCCGATACTCCATGATTTTTCAACAACTCCAAGGAAGTCAAGATTAGAAGACCAGGCATTGATAAACTTGAAGAGGGGTTTCTCTTGAAACTTCCTTCATCAAACATTTTGCGGTCACTATGAATAGAAGGAAGAATAAATCCCCAAGAAAGTGGGAAGATGTCAGTTAAATTCAAATTTGAGAAAAATGTCTATTTTAGACATCACAAGTTTATTTCCATCTTATCAATTATCCCAGGTGTAAAGGGAACCAATAAGGTTGGTCTTAGTAGGTTTAGCATTGTTGTTAAAATCATTAAAGAAGCACATTGACATGTAGGTCAACAATCCAAAACCTATTAGATGAATAACAAATACACTTAAATACCCAATTAGTAACCATGGTTGATTTTCCATCTTATTATTGATATTAAGAATCTTTAGCTAGAGAGCATTCCTTTTATTTTCAAGATTGTGCACATAGATACTAGTGAGAAAGAAAAAACCATTAATAGAGGAAACATGACAGTGAATGAACATCTTATAAACAAGAATTGAATGAATGTGAATATTTTCTGACACCCAAGCAGTGTCGACTTTTCCTAGGGTATGGGATACATGGTTAGACTAGTTTGATGATGTCCGGATGCAATTCAAAACTTTATTTATTTTCTTTTTCATAGTTTTAGTTTTTAATAGATATATAATAGTGATGTTGTTATTAGCTAAGGCTTCTTTATCCGCATTCTTCAAACCTAGAACATTCCATGATAAAATGGAAATTGGGTCAACCATAATGAGATGATGTTGGAGTCCTACCAACATTAGTCATAAGGCTATTTGTCAAAGAGTTTACTTCTATACTTGCAAAGAATTCCAAAGACTTAAATTCGAGAGGTGAAATAGGGATAATAATGATCTTTTGTTGTGGGACCTTAGACAAGTTACTTCAAGGAGATATGTTTCTCTTGAGAGATTGATTCCAGTCATTTGTGGAAGGTGGAGTGGAAATATAAACATGATTGATGGGGTGGATAGGGGTAGTAGGATTAGGAGATCTGACTACATGATTATCAATTTGTTGACTGGCTTCATTCACCTCAACTCTTGCTAGATTCTCATAAATTTGAGAATTATCTAGTGATTTATTTGAAGGACAATTGAATAATTGATCAACTTCATTATTAGTTCTAAACACAAACTCTCTTCGTTGGATGATTCCTGGGAGCTGGTTTAATACATTATCCTTGATTATGTCAGAATGTACCACAAGATCTATAGCAAGGTACCATTCATATCCAATTCTAATGATGTTTTTAATGCCATCACCAGTGACCGAGTTCATTTTGCTCAAGAAAGATGAAGAAGATGAAATTATAACATGGATTCTAGCATAGTCTAGTCTCTTCGATTAAGCAGTCAACATATCCCTTATGAGCTTCCAATCAGGCTGAATACCTAGAGTTTCAAGGAATATCATGAAGGCAAATCCATATAGGAACTGTTGATCACTTATGTTTCTCCAAGGGCTCTCCTCCTTGCATTTATTCAAAATCAATGGTTTACCCACAACGAACCAGGGACCTTGCTCAATAGCTACTCTCATATCATTAGGATATATGAATCTAATAACAAAGCAATCATTACCCCTAGAGAAGATCTTGAAACCACCTTTTGTTTTCCATATGAGTTTCAGGTGTTTATGAAGAGTGTGTACTCTACTTCCATCTAGAGAAATCCATCATGTACATTTTTCTCAATATAGAAATCACTATTCTCGACTAGGGGTAGCCTAACTGGTGTGACTCAATAACTCTCAATGAACATACCCTAATTCAAATCCTTTCGGACGCAAGTCATAATTAATTATTAAGCACTCCCAGGATTTTACCTTGGGGTCACATAGGAAAGGTTACTCATAAAAATAAGAGAAATATCCTCTCCTCTTATGGACATAGATCCAACTAAACTATGTTCTTGATTCTTGTGCTCTTGGATTGCTTAGTTGTATATCTTCTTATCACAGCATATTATTTCGGTACTTTCTCAACATAACTTTATGCCCACAAATCTGTTGTTGCATCTATTATTATATTAAATTGTATCCTTACATCTACCCCAAAGATCCACTCCTAAACAAAATTACGTATTTTCACGGTCCCGATTAAATACAACAGCCCGACACAATGTGTTGGAACAAAAAATTTGAACCCAAACTTTATATCCATTTCCTTAACAAGGTCAACGGTCGATGAGAATATAACCATCTAAATATCGTGTTCATAGTGATTTAGGGCACTTTTGGGTTGTGTATATATATATATATATATATATATATATATATATATATATATATATATATATATATATATATATATATATATATATATATACATATATATACATATATATATAGAGAGAGAGAGTCAGGCTAGAATACACTCGAGTGTACAGATCACGCCGTACACCCCAATGGTGTTTGCCTATCTAGACCATACTTTTCTAAAATCTAATCCATTGATCTTCATGGTTACAATAATAATAGGTCACATATAAAATTTGAACTCATTTAGATGAGTGTAAGTCACTCATCCAAGGACAATAAAATCGACACACAAAACTAATTTGAAATACATGATTTTTGCCTCCTTTAGATGCACCACCTATAAGTGTCCAAATGAGCTAAAATTTATTATATAGTATGTTCTTATGATAATTAAGAAGATCAATGGTTTATATTTTTCAAAAAATTACTACATCTTCAAAAATGACTAAGGTGTACGGTGCCTCCGGTACACTCGAGTGCACACTAGCCTGACTCTCTCTCTCTATGTGTGTGTGTGTGTGTATATATATATATATATATATATATATATATATATATATATATATATACACATAGTCAGGCTAGAATACACTCGAGTGTACAGATTACGTCGTACACCTCAATGGTGTTTGTCTATCTAGACCTTGTCTTTCCAAAATCCAATCCATTGACATGGTTACAATAATAATAGGCCACATATAAAATTTGAGCTCATTTGGATGAGTGTAAGTCACTCATCCAAGGACAACAAAATCGACGCACAAAACTAATTTGAAATGCATGATTCTTGCCTCCTTTAGATGCATGCCTTCGGTACACTCGAGTGTACACTAGCCTGACTATATATATATATATATATATATATATATATATATATATATATATATATATATATATATATATATATATATATATATATATATATATATATATATATATATATATATATATATATATATATATATATATATATATATATATATATAGACGTTCATTCAATACTCCCGCGGGTAGTCGAAATTTTACTACCGGTCAGTTAAAAAAGTAACTATATAGTCAGAAAAGTAACTCACTGAAAAAAGATCAAAAGTGAATCGGACAGCTATCACTGTCGCTTTGATAACTCAAGTATGTTGCAGAACGAGGCTTAACCAAGAGGGATCGTGCAAGTAATTTACCTACCGCCTCCAAATCTGAGCTTGTGTGCTTTGTTGGTTCCTAAACGGAGTTGTGTTTGGATCTGTGGTGTGAGATTGCTATCTTGTAGATGCCGTATGGCTTGCCATTAATGATATTGACCCTTTCCTTTCAAAAAAAAAAAAAGGCTTACATACCTTTAGCAAACCGTTCAATTAAAGTGCGGGAAACAATGGTTGACATTGGACATCTGGAGTTTTAAAAGTGCATGATTTCTGTTGTGCAACAGACTAATCCAGGGCGAGAAAATATGTGGATGCCACGCGCGGAAGTGACCGAGTAGAAATTCTTTAAGCTTTGATACCAATCCACACCATGTCTGGTCTGCATACAAGATAATAGGCACTTGATTTTCAAACATGCAAGCCATGATCTTGGCACCAATAGGCACAATGGGTTGCCACTTAGTCTTCAGATAGAGAAGATATATAGGCGTAAATAAGCCAACTTGTCACTAGCCGAAGTAGCCAACACAGGCGTAGTTTATTCTATAGAAGCAACCGGAACGTGAGAAAAACATTGTCTTTTAGGTCAAAAACCACTTAACTAACTGGATTCTACTAAGCAGTTTAGGTTAAAGTTGTTTGTCTAAGAATACGATACAACAATTAAGTGACATAAAATGCTTTAAGTCAAGCGCAAAATCAAGAATCTAGCGTTTGCTCTAAAGATCTGAATCTAATAATTTGGAATTTGTATGATATATAACACCTTTGTGAAAATAATTTCCATTTTTCCGAGAAAACCGCCATGTAGATTGTAATTTTTCTGGTCAATATGGAGAAAACGCCAATGCAATTAGAGCTTTCGGTCAAAATGAAAAATATAATAAAAAATAATGGAAAATGCTAAATTCGTCGCCACTTTCAGTTAGATGTGTTGGGTGAAACGGCCAACTAATCTGACGCTTTTCATTTTTCTTTTTTATTGAAAGATTCAAATTTAATGATATATATATATATATATATATATATATATATATATATATATATATTTTGTGAATTGACGATATATGATATGCCAGGATCATTAGTTATTAATATAACATGGAACACGTACAGTGGATTTAAGCATAAATAGATCTATTATACACAGTGAGATGTCTTGACCTATTGACTTTTTCTCGCGGAACACATTGCATATCACAGTGAAGGCTGCAGCAGCGATAGATTTTAATATCTATACATCTGCACGATTGCTTTCAGTTCTCCATCTTATGATATTTTTATCAACCATACATATATTAAAATTATCTGTGGTGAGTGTTGTAGCTGTATTTCTTTAGGTTGTTTTACACGAGGCATGTATAGACGACTTACTTGATGCCTAATACAACAATAATCGTCCGAGCACTATAAATGGAGGGCCGAACGCAATGCATCGTATCAGATTGCAAGCTTGTGTTAGGCAGAAGGCTAGCTGGACCACGACAAGCTAAGGTTTTCCTTGTTGCAAACTCCAGGCCTCCAATCTCCCATAGCTCTCTCAAGCTCCTTTTCTATTAGAAAGTCGGGAGTCTCTACCTAGTTTTCACATATGCAATTCATTCACGTGTGCAGGAAATATGAGAAACGTAGCAGGGTCGATCCTGCTAGTCATCTTTCTCTTTTCTCAAGCTTTGGCACACGAAAAGAAGGCAGACATCATCCAGCAAGTCACCAACAGGAAAACAGTACCGCTGGCACCATATGTGGATCCCCTGCCTCTGATCAGTAAGATCTACACATATGTCAAACAAAGCGGTAGCTACATTCCAGTACCCGTCACACTGGGGATGTACCAGACCAAACAGGTACGCTTCTCTGTCTCTATAGAAACAAACTTTTTTCACCTTTGAACATACATGGGAGCTAAGCTTTCCTAGACCACTGCAGCACATGGATCTCCTACCATGCAGATGAATAGTATTCTACTTCACTTCAGAACCATATCTAATTCTCATTTACTGTTTTTTTGTCTTTCATTAAGAAATTTCACAGGGATCTCCCATCGACAACTATCTTCGGCTATGGCACAAGCCCAAGCACTGCTTCTTTCCCAGGACCAACGATAGTGGCACTCCGATACTATCCGTCATACATAACATTCAAGAACTACCTCCCTGCAACCCACATCCTTCCCGTAGACAATACCATCGCCGCTGCTATGGCTCCCCACGGCGGCGTCCCCGCCGTAGTTCATCTCCATGGCGGCGTGGTTGCTCCTGACAGTGATGGCAGTGCCTTTGCATGGTATACAGCAAATTACACGGATACCGGCAAAGCGTTCACTAAAAAATCCTACTACTACCCCAACACACAGCACGCAGGCAACCTCATGTACCATGACCATGCCCTGGGACTCACTCGCGTCAACATCCTTGCTGGTCTCCTAGGTGGGTATGTCATTCGTGAGCTCATGGATAACACAAGTCCCATCCACCAACTCCCAAACGGAGACGAGTTCGACCGTCACCTAATCATAGCCGATCGCAGTTTCAACGCCGATGGATCCATCTACATGAACAAAACCGGGGTGGATCCAGCCGTACACCCTTCCTGGAGACCTGAGTATTTCGGAGATGCCATTACCGTCAACGGCAAGATCTGGCCTTACATGAACGTCCAACGACGCAAGTACCGGTTCCGGATCATCAACGCAAGCAATGCCCGGTACCTCAGTCTGTTCCTGTTAGAACGCACCACACTTTCTAGATTCCTCTTCTTCGTCGTCGGTTCAGACAGCTCCTACATGCCTATGACGGCTCCCACTGATAACATAGTAGTAGCCGTGGCCGAGATCTTTGATGTCATCATCGATTTCAGTCATATACCCTTCAACGAGATCGAGCTGTTGAATTTCGCCCCGTATCCGTATCCCAGCGGGACGTGGTCTACCTTCTCTACACCGGATTCTAGAGTCCTAAAGTTCATCATATCCCCGTATCCAGCTTATGATCCGTCCTTGATCCCGCAAACTCTTGTCACGGATTATGAACTACCAATCCCCAGTGATGCTGTCACAACAAGGTATATGGCCCTGTATGAGTATTTCAGCGGTGCCAGTGGCCAGACGACCCACCTCTACATCAACGGGAAGAGTTTCACTGACCCTATCACTGAAACACCCAAGTCAGGAACCACAGAGCTGTGGAATGTAATCAATCTGACTGGGGATGACCATCCACTGCACCTTCATCTGGCACACATCCAAGCGATCAAGAGACAGGAGATCCTTGATCTGGAGAACTTCACATCGTGCATGCAGCAAAAACAGGATGCCATTCTGTGCAACATCACTGGTCTTGCAGCAGGGACAATTCATCCAATTGTAGAATATGAGAGGACGTGGAAGAATGTGCTGAAACTACCACCTGGGATGATGACAACCATCGTGGTCAAGTTCAAGAGCGTGGATACCAGCCTGCCCTATCCGTTTGATCCCACCATTTCACCTGGTTACGTCTACCACTGCCATGTAAGCTTAATTAATTCTACATCTCGATTTTTTTTATATGAAACAATATATACATAAAAAAGCATATGACTCCCCAGCCTGTGTAGCGTGGATGGTTGAGCACGGTAGGTCCTCCCCGGGAGACCCGGGTTCGAACCTCCCGTTGTGTACAGACTGTCCTTGCTGTCATCCGGACTCTGGCATGCACTTTGAGGGAGGGAAGAGACTAATGTCTCTCCTAACTCAAAAAAAAAAAAAAGCATATGACTTTACGTCGTGGAAAGTTGTGGAAGAGACCAAATGGGAAATGGATTCAAACAAATTAAATATGAACTCAAGTCAATATGTGATTATACGAATTCGTTTCAAGTTATCCGGATGATAGATGATGAATTACATGAATTCTTTAAATCAACAATGACTCGTCTTTATTGATCTGTTTGCAGATTCTGGATCATGAAGACAACGAAATGATCCGTCCCTTGTGGCTGCTTCAATGACTCCAACTACGGAATGCGGTTTAGTCATGCAATCAGTCAACGAAGGAGGAAGTAAAAGTCCTACTTATGGGTTTACTTTCATGAAGCTTTTCACAACGTCACCATTTTTCAATGCCATTCCTATGTTGAATGTAATGTTTGTATAACATATAAACGATTAGGCAAACCGTATTACCTTTATAGAAATCATGTTATTTGCATCTTTTACTGATGTATATGTTTTCTATTATCAACTAAGCGTATATTTGTGTTTGCTTATTTAAATTCCATTATTTTCCAACTTTTTGTGAGTAGCACGTTCATGCAATGCCATTGGTAATCAAGTTTGGATGAATAAACCAAGGATGCCGACAACTTATAAAGTTCATCATATAGAACCTAACGAGTGCAAATATTACAAATCTTGAAATTAAGTTTGAAGTAACTACCTCAGGTTTCTCTATACAAGTTCATAAAAAAATTGTATATGACCTTTCTCAACCTACAATGCAACATTGTGTGGCTTTACTTCGTTTCAGCCCAAATCAAAGTGAGGATCTATTTGAATATTTGTCTAAAGGAAAAATTAATTCACTGATCAGAAGTAATGGAATATCTTCAACAATCTGAATAGCATACGCATATCAATATAATGACATCCAAGCAACATTGTCTCCAAAACAACAAATATTGAGATAGATTGTGCCCTTTACAATAGTTTTGCTTCATAATGTAACTTTTCATGAGGGAATTCATGATAATGGTGTGATTGTGACATGTTTGAGATTATATATGAGGAATTGTGTTCTACTACACTACAACATAGACTATCATTTGTTAGTCATCCAGAATAACATTATACACGATTTAGAAAGAGTGTATATATCAACGATCTTTCATGGACATACAATGTTCTGTGCATTTTGATTTTGAAAGTGGCCATAATTGGTTTGTGACTGGAGAGAGATGGAGTAATAATTGTCAGTGGGTGGAGAGAGAGTGTGGAATGGAAAAAAAAGAAGGGGTAGTGGATGGAGAGAGTGATTGTAATTAATAGGGCGTAATAAATTGAATAAAAGGTAGTGGATGAAGAGAGAAAGTGCAATAAATAAAATACATGAGAAGTGAATGAAGAAAGAGGGTGTATTAAATACAAAGATAGAAGTAGTGGATGGAGATAGAAGGTGTACTAAATACAAAGAGAGATGTAGTGGATAGAGAGAGACATAATAATGCGTGCATGCACCATTAGCACTATGCACATATAATGTAAGTATTATAATGCGTATTAATTAACATTGTTTAATATAAAAAAATGTATTATATTTATAGTATTTGTTTATAAGCATTTTTTGATTTAAAAATGCTCACTATATGATGTATAAATACGTAAAACATAAGTATTATATAAAAGTATAAATATAACTTTATGAAAAAATGATGTACAAATATATATATATATATATATATATATATATATATATATATATCCAGTAGTGTTCCATAATTATATTGGTATGATTTTAATTTAAATTTGTAATGTTTTATGATTTTAATTTTAATTTATAATGTTTTCATGACTTTTATCACTAACAACAACTACTTGTATATTTTTTATCCTCTTATTCATCTTGAAACCTTTCGACTTTTGACATTGTATCAAAATTTTCTCTATACAATACTAGATGGACGCTTCGTATTTTGTGTTTACATTGATTGAGGTCTGGGTGTAAATTCTGGTAAAAGAGGTGTGCTCTATATCAATACTCTTAATAAAACACACACACATATATTAGTTGTGTTTGATGGATAAGTTACATTTAATATAAGTATATTTTACTAAGAACATCCAGATAATATTGCCAATTTTTCCTTGTGAGTATTGTTAAATATGGAATTATTTTTCTTCATTACAGCCTTTCACAGGATTACCTATTCCCTGTCATCCTTAATGATGCAATAAAGTTCAATGGAAGTAACTAATTATTCCCTTGGAAAATATACCAAAGGAAGTTATCCCTTTTGAATTTACAAGTTCTAAGGAAAAGGATTTCAACTTTTATTATTGTCTTAGTTTAAATTTGTGTCTAAAACATTCTCTTGCAGTCACCCCACTTCATTTTTTCTTAAACCCTATCATGATTGCTTTCCACATTCTTAGCTTCTTTTCTTACTTATCATAATCTCATGTTAAGTCATTAGTTGATGTGTGATTAGAAAATCATGTAGTTCTAGTTTTCCCTTCTCCATTTACCAGGTGGCCATTTCTTACACTTTATACTTCCATCTTCCCCACTTCCATCATAGGCATAGAGAGGAGGGATATACCATTGGAAGATCATTTATTTCACAAAGATGAATAGGAAGTTTTGTGCATGTTAGTAGACAAAGATAGCCCATGGGTAGGTTCGTCAACTCTAGAGACTAGGTGTGTATGTGATGAGTAACAAATATATGCATTTCTCATTATATATCCAATTTTTTGTTGGATTCTTTGTCCAAGTCGTTCCTTGCATATGTCAAATTTGATAATAAATAATATCATCAATCATTTTTCTTGTCAAGGTGGATCTGCTTTTTTCAAAGAAATTAAAAATGCCCATTAAAGTTACTAGACCTTATTTCCTTTTTTGGATTATTGATGGTATTGTATCTATTTTAGAAGGATACTAAACAATAACCCAAGTGGAAAGAAAAGGTGTTGACTATAAGATATGTCCACCACCATCGTGTTCACTGTTAGTCTCCATGCATTATGATGGAACAATCTTACATTCACCATGGTTTAGTTGTCTTATCTTCTATTTCCCACCTTCTCCCAATTCATAGATGTTGACCTTCACATTTATTTTTCATTTTACAAGTTGATCACTTCTTAATAAACATTTTTTTATTGATTTCCCTATTCATTTTCATCATTTCTAATGTATTTTTCATCATATGCATCTAGATCATTTCTCCTATTCCAGATGTTCTCCTTTTGTTCTTTTTAACCACAATAAAAGTAATAACCATAATTTTGTTCAAGAAGATCTATTATATCAATGAATGTAAATTTCTATAGATTTTCCATGAGCATCATTTGCTACCTGCCTTAAATCTCACTAAAAGTATATGCTTTTGTATAGTATAGTTACTCCATGGGCATTGTTTCCTATATTTTATCCAATTTTGAATGAACTCTAAGAATTTTTTATAACTATGTTATTTGGCATCACATAGTTGGATACAAAGCTTATTTTTGTAGAATATTTTTATTCTTGGTTCAAAATTGTCCCTTTTTTTATTCACACACTCTGCTAGTATAATTAGTGATATTTTACAAGACATATCCAATTTGCTTCCCATTATATGGCCATGTGAAGGAATAAATGTCCATGTTATATCTCAAAAGTAACTCGACATACACAAATAGTACCATTTCTTTTAGATAATCTATCTAAATGTAATTTGGTTGATGATCAATGAATATTTGTTGTTGTGTGGATATTTCTTTTGTGTTTTACGTATTAGGTTAGTTGACTCATTTGATGGTATGATGTTATGTTTTCCATATACCAAATATTTTAGAATTAAAATCCCAATATCTCCAACACAAATGAAACAAAAAATTGCATGCAAGCATATCGGTCTTATCATAGTATAGCTTAGGGTGAATACTAAGGGACTGTATCTTTAAATTTATAGTGTTGTCTTATTAATTTAGAACTCATACTTAACATAAATAATAGGATTGTTGATTAAACTAGTTGCAAATATTAAAAAAAATATTGAATATTATATTATTAAGTGGTTGAACACTAATGTAACTAAGTTTTCTTTCCTTACCTTATACACTTTGTGTTTACATTATCACTAGCTGAGATGATCAAACATTGAGGCTACTTACAATTCAATCCTTTTGGAATAGCGGTTGTACACGAATTGATATCTTCACAGGCTCACTATTGTATAAGACTAGAGATCATCTATCCATTTCCTTTGTAATTGTGTTTTTAATGTTTTTTATCAGATCACGGGTTCTAGTCACCAAGCTCTTGATATCCAAAACGTTATGTATAAGAAAAACTTTTAACAAGAAGCAAGATAATAAGTAGTTGATTTATAATGTAATATATACATATTGATGAATATATAAGCATAAAACAAATATGGGTGGTAGGGAGAAACACAATCAAGGGGCATAGATTTGCATCATTGAAAATTAGGTATCTCAACTGACAGTGGAGGTGGCATCCTTTAAGAAGCCCATTCAATAAGGATTTTCAGGAAACACAGATACGCCATTTGGTAATCAACAAGTGAAAGTAGTCCTTCTTTTTAGTGGCAAGATGTTGATGAAAGAGAAGAAGGTAACTCCAGAGAAGAGAACCGTAATAGTTGACACTGGCTAGTGAGAGATTCTATCTCCCTAGAGTAGGCACAAGACACCACACCATAGGAGGAGAGCCATTAAGAGGAATCAACTAAGTAGACATAGGCCAAGAAGGAGTCCTACATCCCACCCCATCAATGAAAATCTATGACTCCAGTACCATTATTGAACAGCTTGGAGGCCAAGAAGGTTGATCATTAGTTCAAGAATTTTCTAGGTACTTTTGAGAAACTTGATATCAACCTACCACTAGTTGATGTTCCTGGTCAAATTCTCTTGTATGGTAAGTTCTTGAAAGACATTGTCAACATGAAAAGGAGGATAGATGATTTTCATGTAGTGGTCTTAAGGGAAGAATTTAGTTCTTTTATACATAGGAAGATACCACAGAAGAGACAAGATCCAAGGTGTTTCAACATATCGTACTACATTGGTAGGGTAAAGTTTGGAGATGCATTATGTGATTTTAGGGCAAGAATTGATCTCATGTCAATGATTACATTCAAGAAGTTAGGACTCATATAATCTTGGAAGAGCAACATGATGATCCGGCTGGCAGATAATTCAGTACTGAGTCCAATAGGCATCTGCAAAGATGTTCTTGTAAAGGTTGATAAATTCACATTTCCATTTGATTTTGTCATCATGGAGATGTTGGATGATTATTGGCAATGAATACTATCACATACAAATTTTTAGAGCCAAACTAAAACTTAGAATGAAGTTTTTCTAATTAATAATAGTTGAGGGGTTTGAATGCAAAATACCTATAATGGTTGTCCTTATATGAAAATAGGATGAGAAAACTTAAAATAAGACCCAACTTCATATTTTACTTTCAATTATGCATTATGTATATCCATTAACTCATATTAATCCTATTTCATTTTCTCTCTCCTCCAAAATGACCATAAAATATAGGAAAAGGTTAAAGAGGTGACCATTTGGTTATTAAATGAGTAAAACTCAAAATGGTGACTCAAGGATTCAATATTAGGAGCCTTTTGAAATTATATAACTTTTAATGCTTTTTAATTGAGGTTAATAGTCAATATAGAAGTTATGGACCAAGATATAAACAAAAATGAAAGCTAACTACATAGGAATATTCTAGGACTTCAAATTTGCCTATGATTCAAATTTGAACTCATTTGACCGACATTTAACCCTCCTAATTTATTAGGGAAGAGTTACATATAGTTTCAATGCCATTTAATTGAAATTATCATTTAATGTATCATGACATCAAAGTTTTGCATTAGCCAATTAGCATGTGTTACATTATTTCATTCTTTCCTCTTTTGCGCGGTATCCGACGGCCCATGTTCAGCACATTCACGATCCGACAGCTCTGCACTCATCCTCTTCCTCTGCTCAGTCTGTGAGTCGGAGGTTGTTTCATAGTGTTCTCTTTCTCGATCGTGTTCTCGCTCTTAGCTCCACCATTCCACGAGATTTCTTCATTGTTAGCCTCTCCTCACTCTCCTAGATTGAACAAGCCCTAACATGCCACCTCTTGTGAATCGTATAAGGAACGCCCATTTAGGGATATCTACTCCTATCAGCCATGGATGTGCAGCCGCCACCTCGAAGCCCCCCTTCCCTTTTTATGCATCCAGTAGCTCAACGGGACATTGCGCCTTCCTCCTCCTCAGTCAATTGCACCTCCTATGCCCCAAAACTTCATGACCTACACACTTGTGTTTTCTAGCGACCTTGATCTCACCCATGTCTTCTCCAGCTCCTTGGGTGAAATTGGTTGCCCAGTAGGCACCACCAATGGCCAGTCTAAAATTTCCAATCACCTTTTGCCTTGGTTTTCCCTGAGTCACCATACCCTATAACTCGAGTTGTTGTGCTCACCGGTGATTCATCTTTTCAACAATTTATTTCCTCTTTACCCCTGGAGACTGGCCCTTTTTCTCTGCCTTTCATCGACGAGTGTATTTGTGTGATTTTTAGGTGCTTTTGTGTTATGCCTCAATGGCTCCAAGCTTCCAATGATTTCCCCTATTCTCTTAGTTTTTCGGCGAGCATGATGGGCTCCAGGCCCTCAACCCCTCACCGCCTACTCATGTGGCTTCGAATGAACATCAAGAAGCCAAGGTGAGATCGCATTTCCTTTCCTGAGCACATGCGCCCATCATTAGCACAAATGGAGCTCGTCTCCATGGCCCCTACTCCAGCAACAGCGAGAAAGTGGGAAGAAACCAGGTCAATGAATGATTGTGGTGCCCCCACAAGTTCAATCAACTAATTAATCACCCAAGGCCATTATAGGTATTTTGAACTTCGATTTGTTCTTCCTACGCACGATTACCAGTTAGGTCGCAATGACGATTATGCTCCTGCATGTTTAATTATTATGTCACATGTTTGTTTTTTTGGTATTTTGTTGTTTTATTTACATTGGACTAATCGCTGATTAAAATGATGTCACACTATGTTTTCTCAATTTCTGATTGGCCCACAATGCAAAATTGATAACTTTTACATATGACATCAGAAAAATATGCAAAAATATTTGTTGGAAAGAACTTTTTATTTTCTATAGATCTAGAATATTTTCAAATGATGTCTTACACATTCAATCCCTCAAAAATTCAAAGACCAAGATTAGGGTTTAATGATTATAAACTAATGTACATATGTTGATATTAGTGAAATTATAGGTGATTAGAGGACTCAATCAAGTGAAGGGACTTGACCTTAAGGTGACCTACTCTAGATAAGAAGGTCATGCATGTTTAGCACAAGTATTCATGGTTTAATGCATGTTTATTTATGATTATGCACATTACTTGATTACATAAATTATGAATGTCTTTTTAAGAATACATCATGTATATTTATCACTATTTGGTTGGTTGTTTATTTATGGTCTATGGTAAAAGACAAGTTAATATTATGATTACAATTAATGTATAATGTTCAAGAATGGGAAACCCTATTATGGTTAAAGAGGGAGAAATCCCATCATGGCATTAAGAGGGAGAATTCCCATCATGTTCCAGATTGAGATTAAGAAAAGTTAATGTTTAAGTCAAGAACTAAGTTAATGATGAAGATTAGGTATTGGCTAAGTTTTTATATGTGTCTCATTTATGGACCTGAAAGGGTCGTTATGGGCTTTCCTTGCAATCATGGGCTCCTATGGGGTGTTAAGAGAGGTGGCATATATCTACTTTTCCAATTCAACATGCTTAAAGTTATTCAATGAATGCTTAAGAAAATACATGTTCAAGTTTATGTCAAGTATGTCATGTCAATTTTATCATGTCCTGTTATATTTACTTTTATGCAATATAAAGTGCCAAATTTCGCTTACAAATGTGATGTTTGGTTTGCATTGTTGGGGATGAGATATCTGCAGGACTTGGAGCAAGTGAAGGACAAAAAGGAAAAATCAAGACTAGGAAATCCTTAAGCTTTGCCCGGTGGGGTGCCATTTACCAAGTTGATCCAGAGTTTTACCTTAAGTTTAGTCATGTTACTAGATAGATTAGATAATATGATGTAGTTCCTCTTATGCCAAGAACTATGTATGAATCAATTCTGAATAAATACATGGTGTTTATTTACTTAAATTTCAATGAATAGCAGTTTGTGACTCCCTCTTGAGTAAGGATGCTTCCGCTCAGTGATATAGTGAAAAGTGGGGTGTTACAACTACTCCTAGGAAGGTATTTCCAAGCCAGAACATATGTAATCATAGATATGGGGTGAGGAAGATTAACACTTAGTATCTAGGATGTCCGGTTTGAGATAAAGCTACCTGATTAACAATCACTAGATAAGGAGAGGGCACAATGTCATATGATGCAACATTTGGGCAATAAAGTGTCCCTCTTCTTGGGGAAACCATTTTTAGACACGCCCCATGTCATGATAAAGGTGGACAAGGGTACTCTTTATGTTAATATAATGGAACATACATAATAGATATCTCTAATAAAGGTTGTGAAGTACCATAATGACCCAGAGGAGGAGGAGGAGTGCCCGATGATGGTAGCAGATTTAGTTTATTCTACAATGATGCATCTATATCTTCAGTTATCTTTAGAAGCTTGCCTCATAAATTTGTTGGATCACTATACTTGCTATCATTCACTAGACGAGTGTGCCTTGTATCAAAATACATTTTTGTTCTTATAAATAAGACACTATGGAGATATGGGGCCACCACCACCACCATTAGTCCTATCCTTGAAATGTCATCTTGAGTTGTAATTGATGCCACTACCACCACACTTGAAGTAGACAGTCCTAGAAATGGACAACAAACTTCTAGTGATAATTTTTAGATTACTAAGTTTGAATGAGGAGGAGGATCAATTTTTCATTGTTCCAAAGAATCACCATGCCACATTTTGGTGGTCCATTTCTGAAATTGGGAGGATCTCCCCTAGAAATGTCAATACAAGATCAGAATTGAACAATGAGAAAAACCTATAGAACAAGATCAGTGGCCTAAATCCGATCATGAAGGAGGTGGTGAAGAAAGAAGTAAGAAAGCTTCTATCGATGAGTATAATTTATGATATTTCTAGTTCTGGGTGGGTTAGCCCAAGTTAGGCTTTTCCTAATAAGGGAGGAATCATAGTCACTATAAATTTTGCAAGTGAATTAGTCTTGAATAGGATACTGACCTGGTGGTGGGCGTGTATTGACTGTCACAGTTTGAATCTTACCGCCTTGAAAGATCATTTTATGACCAAATTATTTAGAGGCTCACCTTCTGCTCACATTTTTTATTTTTAGATGGTTATTCCAGCCACAGCCATATTTCTAACAAACAACAAGATCAAGAGGCCTACCTTGACTTGTCCTTGTGTTGCTTTCCCTTGTCATTGGATGTTGTTTGGTCTTTGTAATGCTCCCATGATGTCTCAAATATACATGCTCACTATTTTCTCAAATATTGTGGAGTGGTGTCTTGGGATTTTTTTGATGATTTTTTGCTTTATGGAGAGACATCTGAAGACTGCCTTGTTAGTCTTGACAAAGTATTTAATATATGTGAGGAAATTCATCTAGTTTTGAACTTGGAGAAATTCCATACAATGGTGAGTGAGGTGATTGTGCTAGGACACAAGGTGTCCAACAAAGGGATGAAAGTTGACCCACTAAAAATAGAAGTGATCTCTAAGCTACCTCCACCATCTTCGGTGAAGGGAGTTACGAGCTTTTCAGGACAAGTTGGATTTTATCTATGTTTCATAAAAAAATCAAAGATTGTAAAGACACTTTTTGAGCTTTTAGAGAAAGATGTTCAAAATCAGTTTTGATGATGGTTGTTTGAAAACATTTGAGATTATGAAGGAGACATTGATCTCCACACCCATTTTGGTGTCTATAGATTGGAGCCAGCCATTTTGATTAATGTGTGACACTCATATTTTGTAATAGGAGTTGTTCTAGGCCAACATAAGGATCGTTCTATTTTGGTCATTTATTATGCATTGAACTCTTAATGATGTGCAACTTAATCATATCACCATGTAAAAGGAACCTTTTTTGTTGTCTTTACCTTTGATAAATTTAGACAATATTTGATAGAGTTAAAAGTGAAAGTGTGGATTGATCATGTAGCTACTAAGTACCTTTTGTAGAAGAAGGATGCTAAACTGAGATTGATTAGATGGATTTTGTAGTTACATGAGTTTTGTGTAGAAATTAAGGATAAGGTTGAAGATAAGAATGTAGTATTAGATCAGTTGTCTCAGTTAGAGAGAGTGAACAAATTGGGAATGGGAGATACCCATTGTTGAGGAGTACCCCAATGAGTAACTTTCTGTCGTGAAAGATAAGGATCCCTAGTTTGCACACATAGTAAATTATTTGGTGTGTGGAGAAATACCATGAGAATGGGAATCTAAAGAGAAGAGGATATTTTTTCCATGCCTTGAGATTCTATGTATGGGATGACCCTATTTTTCTTAAATAATGTAGGGATGGAATTTTAAGGAAATGTGTTTCTGAGTGTTAGTTTGAGAGAATATGTGCTCACTATCATTCTTTACTCATTGGGGGACATCATGCTAGCTTGAGGATGGCAGTTAAGATTTTACATATGTATCTTATTGGCCATCACTATTTAAAGATGTCTATGATTTTGTGCAAAGGTGTAACACATGTCAACATTTTGGAAACATATCCAGAAGACATGAAATGCTTCTTAATACATTTGAGGGAGTAGATGTCTTTAATTTATGGGGCATTGATTTTATGGGACCCTTTGTGTCTAATAATTCCAATCTGCATATTTTTTTTTGCAGTTGACTATGTGTCAAAATGGGTGGAAGCAATTCCAATTTGTATAAATGATGGACATGGTGCTTGCAAATTTGTGAAAATTACATTTTCTACAGGTTTGGAGTGCCCAGAGTGATCACACTTTACTAATAAGAAATGTGTATCTTTAGTGAGAAAATATGGAGTGTAGCATAGACTAGGACCTATGTATCATCCCCAGACCCAAAACCAAGTTATGGCGTCAAATAGGAAAGTTAAGATGATTCTAGAAAAGATTGTTTCAACCAATAGGACTAATTGGTGCATGTAGTTGAATGATCCTCTATGGGATTAAGAATGACTTTTAAGATACCCACATGCATTACTCCCTACATGCTTGTTTATTGACAGGCATGTCATTTTCCTGTGGAACTAGAGCATAAAGCCAAATGGGATTTGAGAAAATTGAATTTTGATCTTTCTAGTATAGAGAGGAAACTTAGAGAAGAGCTAAATGAATTAGATGAGATTAGGCTAGATGTCTATGAGAGTTCTAGATTCTATAAGGATAGAACTAAGAAAGTGCATGAGCACCACATTCTCGATAGGGTGTTTCTGTCAGGTCAATGAGTTTTATTGTTTTATTCTAGGCTGAAACTACATCCTGGAAAGTTGAGATCCCAGTGGTTTGGACCCTATGTGGTAGTTAAGGCACTCCCTCATGGTGCAGTGGAGATTAGTGATGGTGCCAAGACCTTCTTGACAAATGGATAACACCTCAAACATTATTATGTAGGAGAGGTGGTCCATGAAGGGGAGGAGTTGAAGCTCATTGAGATTCATTGAGATCTTTGAGTGAAAATGATTGTCAAGTCTAAGACACTAAACAAGGGCACTCATGGGAGGCATCCTATTCATTTTTATTTCTATCATTTATTTTCTAATTAAGATCTTCTAGTAGATTTTTGGTATTTTACATTGCTAGAATTTCTATAAGTATAAAAAAGGTACCTTGATGCTTTTGTGTGGTATGCATGTAGGGAAAATCTCCATATCACCAACAATAAATTTTGTGGAACCAATTGGTGACCAAATTTCAATAGGGAAATCAAAAGTTTTCAGTATTATCGACAGGAGGGTCGGTGGCACTGAATCCTTAGTAGGTTGATTTTTGTAGGAAGTCTACATGAATGACATGGAAGTCGGTAGCACTGATATTTGATGAGAAAAGGACAATAGCCTAGAAAGTTTTTCTCAATACTATTGAGAGTTTGCTCGGTGGTATCGACTCACTTAGATCAACAACGGCAGAATCAACATAGCTCGGTACCACTGACACAAAAAGTTGGTAGCACAGACTTGAGACGTCAGAGGCATGCAAATAACAACTCGGTACCACTGACATTCAGTCAATGGCACCAACTTGAGATGTCAGAGGCATGTAAATAACAACTGGGTACCACCAACATTCAATCAGTGGCACCGACTTAGAAGGCCAGAATTCATGGCACTGACAACAAAGACCGAAATTTTCAGCATCCAACGGTAGGTGTCACTGATCTAAGAGTGCACTTCAGAAGTCAGTACCACCAATATTGACCAGTACTACCAACACGGGAGGATTTGGGGGTAGGTACATCTACATCCCTATATCGTCAGTATCAATCGATGACATCCACGCCCATGGATAGCGGCAGAAGTTGATACCACCAACACCAAGTCGGTGGCACCAACACAGCACACGACCATAGCTATATAAGGGGATGTAACGGGTGATCTCAAATCACCCCAAAGCATCCCCTATCATCTAGTAGGCTCCCATAGACCATAGAGCCTTTACCAAGCATAACGGTAGTGAAAAGTCTACATCGAGCTCCCTTTCTTGACCTCCATTCTAATTTGTGGAACAATGGCATCAACAAGGCAAGCTTCATCAACTGGTGTGTTTGAGTAGATGGTCCCCAATCCATCTAGGATGGCCTTCCCATATGAGGACCAAAAGAAGCTTTTCATTAGCATGATGAAGAGTGAGATCAAACCCACATGTTATTGTGACTGTGTGTTTCTCAATGACACTAGCTTCACCGACAACCTTCATCAAGTCTGCTCATGGTAGGGAATGGAGGAGATCACCTATTATTTGGTGGTTGGCCCACCTACCAAGATATAGCTTGTGAGTTCCTCACAACTAAGAAGATCTATTGCATTCCTAGAACGGGGAAGGCTGGGTCAAGTTCCAGCTCTACAACATCAATGACTGCTCACACTACCAAAGCTCAACCATATATGATTGGTCTATTAGCGGATCATGCTTCACACCAAGGGATTTCAACTACAACATGGACTGGAGATAGGTGATCTCCCTTGCTCAAGGGTTTTTCATCAACTAGAATCATTCCTCAGTGATGGACATCGAGCACTCCTTTACCTGAATTCTGCACCAAAATCTGATGAATGCCATATTTTCCAAGTTCTCTTAGGGGAACGGGTAGGTCAAAAAGGAGGACCTATTCATTTTGTGGACACTTCTGACTTTGGGGAAGGATACAATTAATCTTGGGTCATTCTCTTTCCACACTTGTTGGTGGTAAAGAGGCAAGCTTAGAGGAAACCCCAAATTCACTTTGAGGGACAGATTACACTGCTCTCCCTACACCTCTACATTGACCTCTCCAAGGCTAATGCACTCAAAACATCATCAACACTTGACTTCAAGAACTTAAAGTGAGCACACCCAGTCACCAAGTACCAAGGAATGATGTACTGTTGCACCATCGACAGACAAATGAAGGAAAGGGCTCTTCTTAGCCCCTTTTCTACCTAAGGGGAGTGTGTCACCTTCCCTAGCCTATAGACAACACTGAGGCTATACCGAAGGGAGAGGATGTCTAAGAGGAGGAGGAATAAGAAGAATTAGCATTAGAAGAAGAAGAAAATGAGGAGGTTGTTATGCCTAATACACTAAGGCAGTGCCTTCATTACATTCCACAAAGATATGCAGCATCTAGCTCTACAGTTCTGCCACCTCCACTTTCTAGAGATTCTTTCTCCATGGACGGCATGTTTGGGATGTTGTAATCCATTCAGCAAGTTCAGTAGTAGTACTCATCCATCTTGATCAAAATTTAGGGTGTCCATGGTAGCTCCCTTAGCAGTAGCAGGCGCTATATGCCAACGAGGGCCTTCTCCTGGTCAACCAGGAGAACATGCATACACACCTGCAATGGATTGAGTATCATCAGTAGCTACTCTAAGACCACTATTGGAGTCAACCAAGAGAACATGCGTACTGACCTATAATAGATTGAGTATCATCATGCCCCAAAGTGTTATCCCATAACTGAATAAAATAGAATAAGTAGAATTTTCTTTTATTATTAATCAAATCATTCACAAGATATGCCATTGCAATCATCATATGATTGGCTCTCTGGGCATAATTACCAACAACTTGCATCACTATGTGTGTTTTTAAGAGCCTTCCATTTGTTTGTTAATTGTCAATTGTTCTTGGTTTGATCTAGGTTCCATGTGTGGAGCTAGATCTTAGGGAGTGATGATTAGCATCATTTAATGTTTTTTTTGTCTTAGATGAATTTGGTATGATCAAGGTTCCCTATAGGGAATATGATATTATGGTTTGAATTTTGCATTAGTCTGTGTTTTTTGTGCCCTGCGTTCAATTGGCTTTTTATCCCTTTGATATATTATTGTTTTATGTTGTGAGGAACGTGGTATTTGATGTATTAGGTTCTTAGGGTCATTATAAGAGGGTGGAACATCATAGCATGTAAATGAGTTTTGGTTAATAATAAAGTCACATTCTTGTATGACCAAAAGAAGAACATAGAGAAAGGAAAGGAGGAAAAAGAGAAAGATCATTGATGCACACTCAATATCTCTTCTCGTGTATGTGTATCATTATTGTGCCTCATGGAAAAGGGTTCCTTTTCAAGAGCTTTTGGTGTAATTGAGTCATACATATCTTGCCCTATGATAATATTTTGAGTGTATCTACATCTTGTTATATTTATTTAGTTTTGGGTTCAAAATATGAGAAGGACATCGTACTCTCTTTTCTTAGAGTGGATTTACCTATCCATTGGCCCCATGGTTTTTCATCCTATCATAAGCGAATTTTCCAAGTTAAGTCTAATGTTTTCTCTTTGTACATTTGTAATTACTTTTGGGTTTATTTGTTTGTGTGTACCATTTCTATATTTATTTATCATATCCTTCATATTCATAAAATAGTAATACAATTACATCCTCAACAATTAGTATCAGAGCGCAAGGTGTAGATAATGTCCATATGGAGAAGGATGATAACATAAATATGAAAAAGTTGATGAGATCAATATGGTATACTTGGTAACTCGTGATGGAGGATATTCTTAATTGTAAGGATTTGTATGATTTGATAAAGGGAGAAGAGTGAAGCACATGTCTGACAAATATTGAATTAAACTAAACACAAGTACCACTAGAACAATGTAAAGGTGGATCAACATCTCTATGTTTCACCGTGTCTCATGCTAGACCAATACCAAGTATTTGCGGAACAATCTTCAAAAATGTATGAGTAGAAGACCATGGAAGATAAATAATTATTTATTAAAATTATAGTGAAACTAAAGTAAAAGGATTCTGCTAGAATTTTTGAGCACATCAATGAATTATAGAGCCTTGTTAATTAGCTAGGGTCAATGAATATGGTATTCAGAGATGAGCTCATCGTGGTACTTTTTATGGAATCACTACCTAACAGTTGGGAGACATTTATTGTGACATTTATTAATTTTTCATGTGAAGGAAGGAGATCCTTTGAGGAGAAATTTAGTCAATGAAGAAACTTGAAGACAGCCTTAGGCACTCATTTCATATGTGTAATTCATTGAGAATAGGAGAACTTTAAGAGTGAGATATCATGCAATATCTCCAATACATGATGGGTCGCATGACCAAAGGAAGTCCCATGTTAGATCCAAGTTAATTTTAAGAGTGTTCTGCCATTGTGGCAAGCCAAGTCAATTATAGGAATATTTCAAGGTCTAGAAAAGAAGAATGGATATTAAGCCTAAGAGATGAAGGATTACAAAAAGCATATTATATCAGTAATTGTAGATGACAAAAATAATGATACTAATGTGTTTTTTATAGTGTAGGAGCAATTTCTACATGTTGATGAGGATGATTCTAAGTTGGTGGTGTGTACTACTTTTTTTTAAGTTGAATCACCCAATACGGAGTCCTTCATTACATAAAATAGAGGAGACCTTGTTAGGTTGAAGATGGGAATTCCAGATTCTCTAGAATCATCTAGAATTGATATTTCTATTTTCAAATAGGTTTCAATTTTATAGTCATACTGAAATATGTTCATCATATTCCCAATTTGCAGCTATGTTTGATATCTAGTTCTTTGTTTGATAGATCAGGTTATCATCTACACTTTGGCAGTGAAAAATGTAACGTTATAAAGGGTCTTTGACTATGTTACAAGGAATATTATGTTTCACATTACAGAAGACTCAACTTAGAAGGATTATAGGTGACATACATGCAATTGAGGATCACCAGGTAGATATATGGAACAAAAGGCTAGTTTAAATGAGTGAAAAGGTCTTTCCAGTTCTAGCAAATCATAGGTCGAGTCCTTGTGAAAACAAACCAGACTCATTTTTTTGTTTCATGTGAACCATGAAAGCATCGATGAGTCTCCTCATGAATACATTAATTATGAAGTCAAACCATCTGTATTTGGTTCATTCAGATGTTTGTGGCCCAATTGAGGTGGATTCACTAGGTGGAAATTGAAATTATGTCACACTCATTTATGATACATCTAGGAAGGTGTGGGTCTACTTGGTGTAGATCATGGATCATAAATATGACTTTTCTAAAAGTTTCATGCCATGGTGGAGCTAGAGATAGAGAAAAATATGAAGTGTCTCTACATAGGCATTGGGGCAGAGTAAACTAGGCATAATGTATGTGGCATAGAATATAGCATTAAAGTAATGATATCATCACATCGTAACACCATATTATAGGTGAGAGGATCCACCATACTATAGTGGAGAAAGTTAGGGCATGTTGAAAACTACATGTCTTTCCAAATAGATTCTAGGGTGAGGCAGCAAGTACTACCTACTATCTGATTAATTAATATCCTTTATTTCCCTTGGACACCAAATACTTGAGAAGGTACGTAAGGATAAATCCTATTCTTGTTTTTTAGTACATGGGTGCAAGCCATGTGCTCAGATTTCCAAGGAAAGTAGTAAAAGTTGTATGATAAATCAATGCCAAGTATTTTTCTTGGTAATGGAGATCAATAATTTGTTTATAGGTTACAACATCCGATGGAAAAGGCAATATGCAGATAATAAGATGTGACACTATGTGAGAGTTGATAGTTATAGAGCATGGTGATGATGCACGAAGAGGTTTGTGATCAGGTGAAAGTGGTTCTTATGATTAGTATGAGGATGCTTCAGCTTCATCACAAGTTTAATCCTCATATGACTAAGAAGAGTACATGATCACCTTGAGAAAAGAGTGGTAGCACATTGAGTAGTCTTCTTCTAGATTGGCATATGAGTGATTCAGATACTTAGTTAGAGGCTTCTAGGTAGGGGGAGCATGTTCATCACCAGGAAGAGTTTTTAGAGTATAATTCATGAATATTTGACAAAGTTAATCAATCATCATTCGTCTAGATATCCTCCATCTCATTCGTCTAGAGTAGAATTCACAGGAGAACGATACCTATTATGATGCACAAACTTAAAGAGATAGAGCACATTGGCATCAAGTAGTGCAAGAGGAGATAACTTCTTTGTATAGAATAATATCAATGGGTTGTAGCACTTTACAAAGTCTAAACATAATTAAAGAACAAGTGTTTTTACAAGATAAAACAAGATGAAAGTGGTACATATATCAAATACATGTCTGACTAGTTCTAAAGGGCTTCAGTTAAAGAAAAGGGTGGATTTTGATGAATTATTTTATCCTATTGTAAATATGTCTTATATTAGATTGGTTATAGGCTTGGTAGCTATCCTAGATTTTGAGCTTGAGAACCTATATATGAATACCACTTTCCTTCACACTGACCTATAAGAGATATATACAAGCAGTAGCTAGAAGGATTCAAGATCAAAAGAGATCTTAATTTGTTGACTGTAAAAGTGTTTTTATGAGTTGAAAATGATTTTAGGTATTGATACATGAAGTTTGATTATGTCATGTGTTAATAATAAACACAAGAGAGGTGCAAATCTATGTGTATATATTAGGAAGTTTCCTAATGATAAGTTCATTATTCTACTAATCTATGTAGATACCATGTTGTTATGGAAAATGATGCCTATTTGATTATAAAATTGGTGATAGAGCTTTCTAAGGACTTTTAAATGAAGGGTTGGAGACCACCAGAACTAACTTTAAGGATGTAGATCATACATAATAGGAATTAATACATTTTGTTTTAATATTAGAGCTATACTAAATAGATTGTTCAGTGATTCAACATGAGATAATCCACATTCATGAGTACTCCACTTTCATGTTGCTTAAAGATAAGTAAGAAGTCATGTTCATCCACTGATGTGGAGAAGTAAGAGATTTCCGCAATGATGTACTCTTCTTTTATGGGTATTTTGATGTACACAATGGTGCGTACTCATCTTGATACTTTTCTGAAGGTTGGCAGTGTTAGAAGGTTTTATTGAATTCTAGGAATAAATATTAGGAGGTAGACAAGTGGATCTTAATATATTCCAAAGGCACTAGGATCACGTGTTTGATGTTTACTGATTTTGAACAAGTCTTGAAAGGTAGTGTGATGCTAACTTTCCAGGTGACATTGATCAAGGGAAGTCTACCTCTACACATATCTTGACTTTTGCATGGGAGGCATATCTTGGTTGCAAACATGTGTTGCACTTTTCTACAAAAGAGGTAGAGTACATTGCAGGAGCATAAGCATGAAAAACAATTTTGTGGATTGTAATATCATTACAGAGGTGGGCATGAATCTAGTTGATCAGATTAATTTTCTAATAGTCATTGTCCTATTGATTTTATAAAGAGCACAATCCATTATACATTGACAAAGTACATTGATTGGAGATAAATTGATTTTATGATGTGTGGCTTCACGGTGTGACAAATAAGAAGTTGTTGACATAAAAAATATTCATATTGAGAAGTGTGATTTTGATACCAAGGTTGTTACACTTGATAATCTGGAGCTCTACAAAGTGCTCAAAGGATTGGAGGGAGACATTCTTGGGCCCAGTACCTTGAACCAACTCAAGTGGTATTTTTTAGAAGTATCATTAAGGCATTGGTTGTTATTTTCACACGGTTATATATCCTTGACCATAGGATGCAAGAAGAAACACAACCACCTCCTATTTAGTATATGGGAGAAGAAAAGGAAATAGCATCCATCACTATTATTTGTTGAAATTCACTATTATGACAATAGGAAGGAAAAGAAAAGAAAGAAGAGAATAGATAAAGGCAAGGAAGCTTCCACTATATACTCTAGGCGTCATTTCCATGAAGCCTACCTTTGTTGTGCTTCATGTAATATGGTTACATCTTGAGAAGATTTGATGTGGTGTATTTGTGGAGATTGTTCCCTATGTAGGTTATTTTTCTTCAAGTTTTGGGGTCAACAATATGAGAAAGATGTTGTTACTATCTTTTCTTATACCCTTTGGTTAGCCCTAGGATTTTCCCTCTATATTGTGAGGGTTTTTCAAATAAATATGTTATTTTCTTTCTATATGCTTACAATTCAATATGGATTTATTCTCTCATTTGCAGCTTTTCCATATATATTTGTTGTATCATGGCTAACGACATTGCAATAATGCACTTATATCCATATCAAGCACTATCAAATCAAGGGTGCATGTACAAGTTAGGATGGATAAGGTTGATTGCATTGTGATGATAAGTTAGCATGCACAAATTAGCATATCTAAAAACCAAAGATGGCAGATATTCTATATCACAAAGACATGTATGATTTGATAGAGGAACAAAGGCCAAAGGTCTAGTTTTATATAGAGTGGATTAAATTCAATAGGTATACCATTAGAACATTATATTAGTGGCTCTACATTTCCATGTTCCACCACATATCAAAGGGTACAAATGCCAAGGATCTATAGAAAAATCTCAAAAAAATTATATGAGTGGAAGATGGTGACAAATTAAGCATTCTTGATCAAAATTTTGGTGAGTCTGAAGGGCATATATAGTCCTAGCATCGTCTAGAGCATGAAAAAATTAATCATTCTTACTTGGGAATTTGATGAACCTGAAGTACATCTATGATACCAAGTGGTGAGTCAATTCTAGTGCCTTTTCAATCAGTCAAGATCAATAAATTAGATTTGATGATGAACTCTTGTGCAATTTCTTTTCATATCACTATCAGGCATCTAGGAGACACTTGTTGTGACAATCATCAATTATGTACATGAAGTAAATATGACACTATTAGGTGAAGTGTGATTTACTAGATGGAGATACTTGAATATGTGTATTAGGTGACAAAAGTTCAAATATGCACTTCACTGAGAGAATGAGCATTGATACAATGAGAGATTATGGTTGATCTCAAAGTCACCATGAGTCCCAAGACTGTAAAAATGATTGTGTAGGCTGAACTTGAAGAGACTATTATGATTATGTTATGGAAAACTAGGTCACTTCAACCAATATTTCAATATTTGGAATAGGAAACATGGGAATGAAGCTAAAGGAAGAATGATGTTGACAAGAATGCTATAGAGGCAATTTTATATGACATGAACAATGATGGCAATGTGTCTTTTATAGTAGAGGAGTAGTTGCTACATATGATGAGGATGAGTCTGAGTGGGTTGTATATATTGGAGTTTTTGTCCTACTTCACATCATAAGAAGTTCTTCAATATATATAACATGTTAGACTTTGGTAAGCTCAAGATAGGAAATTCCAACTTTTCTAGAATCATCAAAATTGAAGACATCTAAATTTAGGCAGTGTTGACTTTGTAGTTACACTCAAGGATGGTTATTGTATTCCCAATTTGTGCCTTAGTTGATATGTAGTTCTTTCATTGGTAGATAAGTCTATCAAGTGGATTTTGGGAGCTGAAAATGTAAGATCACAGAGAGATCTTGATTGTTGCACAAGGCATATCATATTCTACCTTATTCAAGACCCAGTTTAGAATGCCCAAAATCAACATACATGAAGTTGAGGTTCACATGGAAGATAATTGGGATAAACAGCTAGGGAACGTGTGAGGATGGTGTAGGTTTTGTAAAAGTAGTAGATTCCTTATGGCAATGAAACAATTCATAGTTCTTGTGATTCATTTCATACAGGCATGCATCATTGAATGTCTTTTGAGAAGAGGTCAATGGTGAATTGGAAACTTCTAAGTTGGTTCATACATATGCTTTTGTTTTGTTTGAAGTTGCTTCACTATGTGGAAATAGATATTTTGCACATTCATCTATGATGCATCCATCTAGGTGAGGGACTACTTTTTGAATACTAAGGATTTGGGATTTTGATTTTTTAGAAGTTTCTTGCTATCGTGGAGCAAAAGATAAAGAAAAAATTGAAAGTATCTTTAAGTAGATAAATGGGAAGAGTTAAAATCTAGTGTTTTCCATTTATATTGTGTGTAACATGGAATATCCCATGAGAGAATAGATCTAGAAAAACATAACATAGTGGTACAGTTGAGAGGATGAATCATACTATTGTGGAGAAAGTTATATGCAAGTTAATTACAACACATTTGCCATATATATTCTAGGGTGAGCCAGAAAATACATCACTTTTTTTAATTAATTGATATCATCCAGTGTTTGGGATTTTAAACACCTCAAATGGTATGTATGTTGATGTCTATGGTCTTCCTTTTGGGTTGAGCTAATAAGGTAGAGATTCCAGTCAATTTGCTCCCTTCATCTACTTCCCTACTAGATGAAGCTTCCAGCATGACATATGAAGGTACTAATTGACCATCTTGGTGTCTCTAGAGATGACTCAACAAGAAACACTAGGATAAGGTAATCACTTAAGATATTATCTTGATTAGTGATGCCTTGGTAATCAAATTTCCTTAAATTTTGTTTCTTTGGATGAATGAGACGATCTATATTGAATAATGATCCAGTCCTACAATTAAAAGCACGATACTCAAAGAAAACACATAACAAGTAGTAGAAAACTAGAAAATCCTAAATTTAAATAGAATATAAAGTAATATGTGTGATCTACATGCTAAACTAAGCTAATGATGCAACTGAAACATAGTTGAATATGCATTCATCAAATAGTTATGAACTCAAATTTTATAATCCTCAAGTAACAAAATATAAAAACTGCCTTAGTTAGTGAGAGAAAGCTCCAACTTCTCTCTATCCCCAATTTTGGCAACACCAACAGCTACCATCGCCAACGAGCACCAGAGCATTGAACTCCGTCTTCATGCTAGCCCACACACCCAGAACATCATCTATCCCTTCCTTTAGTAGGATGTGGGTGGTGGAGTCCTGCTCTCGTGCTGACTATCTCGGCCCCTTCAAGGCAGATAGATAAAAAACTTCAGGCAAGATTAGGTGAGTTGACGACCTAGGGTTCTACTCATGTAAGCACATCTAGGTTTCATTTCCCACTTTAAGGTGTTGCAACACCGACTGTGGCTACAACCATACTACAATCTCTGATTCCCTCATCTGTTAACCTTTGAATCGATTACCTTTCTTTATAGCTTCTCGATCCTACTTCTACGAGAACATCCACATCGTTCTCGAGGATCCCAATAGACTTCAAACTCTTTAGATTTTGGGCACCCCAAGTTGATTTTGGCCCTTGTATGCACGATGAAATTCATATACCTTTCAGAGAAACCCTCTTTACCGTCCTCAAGCCACCCTCCCAACCTATCCTCCTCAAACTCACAATATGATGACAAGCGGCACCATCTTAGCATCTCTAAGAAACAACAAGAGATTTAAAGGCTAGAAGATGATCCCAACCCTTTTCAAAAGCACCTTGCTTCATAAGAAAGCACCGACCCCTACAAAATTAGATCAACTCCCACCAGCACTACCAGATATGTCTTCTCACTTTCCTTTCATGGATTACGAGCTTTCAAACCCCTTTTACCTTACCAGCATACCTCTTCTGAAAGATTGGAAATACCACAAATTCAACATATCACCTGGTCTAAACACAATCCTTATCGAAAACAAATCCTTTACAGTCACCATTGAACGTTTCGACAAATTTGAGCTCTACATCACCAAAGGTTGGGCATATATGACCGTAGATCTGAATCTCAAAAGGGAGTGGACCATCTTCATCAAGCCCTCAGCACACAAAACCCTTAATGTCTAGGTCAATGATTACAAGAACGAACCCCCCCCCACAAGCTTTACCCATTGTTCTACAGCAAGGAATATGCACACTCCACATCATCCTCAAACTCTACTGACCATCTCTTTGTGAGGTAGGAGCACCAACCCCCTTCGGGATCCAAGCTTTGGCCCATTTCCCTCTCATCTAGTCCTGATTAAAAAATATGGAGGACACAACAACATCATCCAATGGCAGCTCGATTGCAAAAAGGTATGGAAAACCTTCTATTATTAAGATCAGAAAGCTTGAAAGAAAGCTCCAAGACCAAAAAATAGTAAACATCATCCCTTCTGACCCCCACCAACTAAATCAAACTTTCCCTCCTCTCGCATACACCCCAACTTCGATCCTCACCCAACTGAGTTTTGAGACTGAGAAACTATCCCACTCTTGGAAAATAGCCCCCAGGCGGAGACCCTTCATAGCACTTCGCCACTCTTTCTGCAATAGCCCATGCCACTCTCGAGCTAGATGCACCAAAAAGGTTACTTATTTTAAATGTCATGAGAGATGACACACCTGGCGTATCTACAAATCCACTTTTGATCATTTTCCAAAAAAAAACTAAACACTTTCCCAGATCAATATCAGGTGATAAAGCTTACAAGCAGCCTGATAATCACCTTTTCAGACTCGACAAATCCAAACAATAGATACATCCAAATCCTACTTTCTCGATTAACTATAACCCTTTTGCATGCCTTGCAGATCCACTTCCTACATCTAAACCCCATGCACATGAAAAACACATCCCACGTCCTCTTTCTAAACACCCTCTAAGGATACCAGAGATAACATCCCCCAGAACTTCCACCCTTGACTCTTCGGCACCTTTCGTTCTAACTCCTCTTTCCCCCACCATGGCCCCTACTGCCCACCTTGGATCAGAGCTATTACCCATGCTATTGGGGGCCACTCCAATACATTAGTCTAGAGAACTTACACCCTTCACATTTTATTAAAGGTTACTTTCTTCTCTCAGTCAAACAAAGAACTT
This sequence comes from Alisma plantago-aquatica, assembly GCA_963693085.1. Lineage (NCBI taxonomy): Eukaryota > Viridiplantae > Streptophyta > Magnoliopsida > Alismatales > Alismataceae > Alisma > Alisma plantago-aquatica. Next base: position 94,216,133 of record OY856409.1, read on the forward strand.
CACTCCCATCTTCCCTAAACATCAGGCTAGGTGAAATTATCTACAACATCAATATGTCAGATGAACACCCCGCTATCATCAAAACATCATTCTCAGACCTCTCAGTTCACCCTCCCTCCTGGTATTCCTCTATCAACAACAAAAGATCCTACAACCCTAACAGAATACCTGGAGAAAGAAACTTGGTTTGGGAATGAAAATCATCTACCATGAACTCATCAGTTGATTCCAACATTTCCCACAAACACAAAAGACAAAGAACTTTCTCACCACCTACCAAAAACCCCCTCTCCTCCCCCAAAGGCTATCTCCAACCTTTCTCCTCAATCCCAAAAGATGATAACTTACCACTTAACATAGATTCAGACACTATAAAAAAGCTCAAAACAGCTATCATTGATGAGATAATATCATCACAGAGTCCAAAGAAGAAGGGCAAAGGAAAGGACTCCAGCATCATCAAGTCTATCAACACCTTGCATACCAGCCCTGAAGGGATGCTCAGAAGGAACATCTTTGCTGCCCCAGAAGTAGGTATTGTTTTCTCATCATCCTACTCTGATGTTCTTTCAAATTCTAGCTCATCATCATTTTCAAATATAAAAGAAAATTATATAGACAATATTGAAGATTTAACTTCATGACCTGATATCAATAGTTTCACCTGCTTCGCAAATAAAATAGGAATACAATTTTAGGAGGAGAATACTGTGAACATAGCCCTTAATGACATAGAAAAATTTATGAATTGGACTAACCTTATGCCCTTAGAAGAGACAAACCAGAAAATAAATTTTTTGAGTATCACATAAATTATCTGCATTAGTTTTACCTATTTTTGATTGATTATATCTCTGTAAAAGATGAAAATTACATCCCGGAATGTATGTGGTGCGGCCAATGCACGTATAAGAAAAGAGATTAGAAATCATATCTATAAAAAAAAATATTGACATCATTACCATTCAAGAGACCAAAACTTACCTTTCACAATTTGCCTTAAAGACAATTGGGGGAAACAAGATCACTGATTGGATTCAAATCCCACCTGATGGTTTCAAAGGAGGACTTCTTGTGGGATATAATAAAAACACCTTCTCCCTTTCTCACTAGGATCTTAAAACCTTATCCATCTCTATATCCCTTACTAATATATCTGATAACTTTAGCGGGACTTTCACGGGTTTGTATGGTGAGCCACGTTACAACAAATCTCTCTTTTTATTGGAACTGTCAGATATCATGCAAGCCACTCATCACAAACCATGGCTTCTTGGAGGTGATTTCAACCTTATCACCAAAATCACTGACAGACAAAACTTAAGCTCCACAACTAGTATCCTCTCTCATGCTAACAAAACATTTACACATCTCATATCAAATCACAAAATGATAGATCTGCCTCCCTTAAATGCTGACTTCACTTGGTCTAGAAAAAATACTAGAGCCAGGCTCGATCAATTCATCTGCTCACCATCTTGGGAAGAAAATGTTCCACTTGCTTCTGTCCACATCACCCATAGACCTAAAACTGATCACTTTCCCCTAATCATAAACACCCATAGGGATATCTGGGGGGAAAACCCTTTCGCTTTGAAAACTTCTGGCTCAAAAACCCACAATTAGGCAATCAATGTGAAAATAGTTGGGTGTTGGCTGATCAAAGAACTAGGAACTTGGGATATCACAATCATAGAAACACTAAACTTATGAAACACAAGATCTTGGATTGGACGCACAGCCAGTCCCATAACCTTACAAAAACTCTTAAAGATCTTGAACAACAACACCTCTTTGTAGATAGTGACCCCACTGTCGATCTTGCTCTGATCCTCACCATAAATTTGGAGATTGACTGTATAAAAAATTGCATTGACATTAAGTGGAGACAAAGAGCTAAGTTCACTTGGGCCAAGGAAGGTGACAAAAATACAAAATTCTTACACAAAGTTTGCAACAATAATCATAGGAGAAATACAATTGATTCTTTGAAAATACAAGGGGTCATCACCACAAATAAACACATGATTATTTCTCACATTGTTGATCACTTTAGGAAGGTTTTTAACACTTATCATAATCCCGCCTTCCTAAACTCTATCAAATGGCAGACTCTCTGCCCTATCAAGATTGCTTCACCATCAAATTTAACCAAACCTTTCTATTCAGAGGAGCTTGGTGTTGCTATAAAATCTCTTGGAAAAAACAAATCTCCTGGGCCTGATGAACTCAATGTGGAATTCTAACTTGCAAACTAGAATCATTACAAAAAGGACTTCCTAGATTTTCTTCAAGAAATCCACAAACACAACAATGCCCACAACATCCTGAAACATCTCAATAAAACTTTCATTGCCCTCATCAAAAAAACTGACCATCCTGAATACATTACACAATTTCATCCCATCAGCCTCATCAACACATCATACAAGATCATAGCAAAAACCATGTCAAATAGATTCAAACCTTGCATCAACAACATCATTCCCCTTAACCAAAATGCCTTCCTAAAAGACAGAAATATCCAAGATGCCTTTTTTATGGTTAATGAGACAGTTCATTTGTGTCATGTGAACAAAACCCCACTGATTGCAATCAAGCTAGATTTTGAGAAAGCTTTTGACTACATCAACTGGAATTGTCTTATTAAAACTATGGCTAGTTTTGGCTTCGCAGATGCTTGAATTGAGTGGATATACGCCTGCATATCAACAAATCATTTTTCCACCATCATAAATGGCTCACCATTTGGTTACATCAACAACACAAATGGGCTTAGGCAAGGTGACCCTCTATCCCCTTACCTATTCATTATTGTGACCTCCATCCTTAAAAAAATGATCAACCTTGGCTTTGATCAAGGTTTAATTTCCTCACCTCCAGAATGCAAGGAAAACATCATACAGTTTGTGTGTGTACATATATAAACATACATATGTATGATATATATGGAACGATTATCAAAAGAAGTGTTGCAGAAACCTACTTTAAAATGGCATACCCCCAGCCTTATTATTGAGCCTACGTGTTCTGTCCAGCCCAAAAGGGCCAGGCCCGCTAGGGAAATAGGTCATTGATACACTTAAAGGGTATATATATACCTAGACTCGCGCACACAAGAGAGAAGTCATCACAATACAGTCATCATGGAATTAATAAAGCCAAATGGGGAAACAAAATGTAGCACTACTGGTGGTCATTGTTCGTCATGACAATGAGAAGAAAAGGCATAGACAAAGAAGAGAAAAATATAAAGGGAAGATGAAAGGAAGCAAGATAGGACTACCAAGGCATCCGGGAATTCTTATTCGTTCCATCAACTGGTGTGCATTTTGCGGAAGTATGTCTTTGCAAGAAGTTCTAAGGTGATGGATTGTAGGGATCTCTCTCTATGATGATATATTCTTATTTCCTATTGAGTATATATCTTGGGTTTGGGGTTTGAGAAGAAAATATGTATCGTCGAACCTTAGTGGATTTTCCCATCAGTTGGCCTCATATTTTTTTTCTCACACATCATGAGGATTTTTCATGTTAAAATCTGGTCTTCCCTCTATATTCTTGTGGTTCTATTCTTGGGTCTACCCACTTATCGGTAATGTTAAATATATATATATATATATATATATATATATTTGTGTCATAGTTGCATAATATGTGTGTATATTCTTGAATAACCTACAAGTGGTATCAGAGCACAGGTTGAAAAAATCAAGATCCAGATCAAGAAGGATGATGATGCAACAATGATAAAGTTGAGGAGCATAAATTGACAGATCTAGAAACTCAAGATGAAGGATATTTTATTATATGATCAGATAGAGGCACATAATATTGGGAATGTTTCTAATGGTTATTGGAATAAAATAAATAGGAAGTTCATGGGAATAGTGTGAAAGTGACTCAAAAATGTTATGTTCCACCACATCTCAGAGGATACCAATGCCAAATATATGTAGGAAAGCTCAAGAAATTATATGAGTGGAAAACTGTAAGAAATAAAGCTTTCCTGATTAGGAAGTTGATGAAACTGAAGTACCGAGATAGTACAAGCATTGTTGAGCACATGAATAAATTCCAAAGCCTTATAAATCAAGTGGGTCCATGAAGATAGTTTGTGATGATAAACTCCATGCACTAATTTATCTAGGATCATTACCAGACAGTTAATAGATGATTGTTGTGACAGTTATCAACTTTTTATAGGAAAAGTTGGCACTTAATTAGGTGAAGAACAATCTACTGAATGAAGAAACTCGATGATGAGCCTCAGGCAACAGCAGATCGGAGGTTTACTTCATTGAGAGTAGGGGCACTAACAGAGTAAGAGACTATGGTAGGTTTTAGATATGGAGTGAGTCCCAAGATCGTGGGAACAATCACATGGTAGATCAAAGTTGAAGAGTAGGGTGATTCCATTGAGTCAAGCTAGGTCATTTTAAAAAGTATTACAAGGTTTAGTAAAATAAGCATGGGTCTAAAGCTAGAGAAAAGAAGGATGAAGAAAGAATATTGTAGTGGATTTTTCAGATGACATGAATGATGATGAGGATCTGGTCTTGATAGTACATGAGTAGTGTTTGCATGTTGATGAGGATGATTCTAAGTGGGTGTTGGATATAGTATCTTCTTATCATGATTCACCTAATAAGGAGTTCTTCACTTTATATAGGAAAGGATACTTTGGGAGGGTGAATATGGGACCAGCTTCTCTAGAATTATCAGGGTTGGAGACATCTATGTCAAATTGCACACTCACAATGAAGGAAGTTCTTCTTGTTCTAGATTTGTAGATGAGTTTGATAGTTGGTTCTTCCTTTGATAGAAAAGGATGTTGTTTAGACTTTGGTTGTGCTAAATGTAAAATCACAAAGGGGTTTGTGGTTATTGTATTAGGTGAAGTGTTTCACACACTATACAAGACCCAGATTAAGAACTCAAAGGTGGTGGTATACATGAAGTTGAGGATGAGCATGTAGATCTATGGCACAGAAGGCTAGGACACATGAGTGATAAGAGCCTACACTTCTATCAAATAAGAGATTGATTCCATGTGGAAAGGATGCCAATTTGAGCTCATGTGATTCATGTAATACAGAAAAGCATCGGTGCATTTGTTGTAAGACAAGAGTAAAGGTTAAGTCAAATGTTCTACAGTTGGTTCATTCAGATGTCAGCAGTCAGTTTGAGGTGGATTCACTATGTGGCAATAGGCATTTTGTCACATTCATTGATTATGCATCTAGGAAGGTGTGGGCCTACCTATTGAAGACCAAGTATCAGGATTTTTAGTGTTTTTGAAAAAATTGCATGCCATGGTAGAGAGGAAGATAGAGAAAAAGATAAAGAGTCTCCACACGAACAATGGAGGGGAGTACACCTTTAGGGAGTTACAAGACTACTATACACAACACAACATATGGCATGAGAGGACATATCCAGGCACACCACAACACAATGGTATAGCTGAGAGGATGAGCATACCATAATGGAGAAAGTGAGATGCATGTTGAAGACTTAATAATTGTCAAAAACATCACAGGGCAAGGCAGTGAGTATTTCTTACTATTTAACTGATCAATCTCCATTAGTTCCTATGGGGTTTGAGATACCTAAGAAGGGATGGACAGGCAATGATGCATCCTATGCTCATATGTGAGTATTTGGGTATAAGGCACATGCACATGTTCTAAAGGGAAAGTGGAGAAAGATGGATTATAAAGTGGTTTCATGTATCTTTCTTGTCTTTGGAGATCAACAGATTGGCTATAGGTTATGGGATCCTATGAATAAGACCACGAGAAGACACATAGATGTGACATTTTGTGAGAGTCATGTAGTGATAGAGACTAAGAGTGATCATGCATAGGATGTAGGACCAGGTGACAGTTTTTCTAGTGATGAGTATGAGGATGCTTCAGCTTCTTTACAAGTGCAATCTTTAGATGTTGAAGAAGATTAGCATGATCATCCTGAGCAACAATGTGATAGAATACTAAATGATACAATTCTAGATGCATAGTTGAGTTTTTGAAATTTATAGTCAGTGACTTTTGGGCATGGGGAGCAAGGTCTTCACTAGGAAGATTCCTTAGGGTAGAAGTTGAAGAGATCTGATAGAGTTCATCATCCTTGATTCAAATATTAGCATCTCACTGGACTTTACTTATTGATCAGGGGGATCCAGAGACTTTTCAAGAGGCATGGAATCATAAAGACATATCATAGTGGCATCAAGCGATGTAGGAGGAGATGTCTTCTTTGAAGAATAATTATGCTTATGAGCTTGTGGCACTTCCCAAGGCCCAGAGAGAACTAAAGATCAAGTGGGTACATAGGATGAAGAGAGATGACAGCAACAAGGAAATCAGATATAAAGCTAGATTAGTTGGCAAGGACTTTAGTCAAATACTAGTACTGTATTTTGATGAAAAAATTTCTCCTATTGTGAAGAGGACTTCTATCAGATTGTTTGTGGGCTTGGTTGCTAGTCTAGATCTAGATCTTGAGCAGATGGATGTTAAGATGACATTTTCTCACAATGACCTAGTAGGGGATATCTACATCTAGTTGCCAAAATGATTTCAACTCAAGGGGAAAGAGCACTTAGCCTACAGATTGAAAAAGAGTATGTATGGTTTGAAACAGGTTTTTAGGCAGTGATGAAATAAGTTTGATTCTATCAATCAAATTCATGAGTGCTAGAAGACAAGTGCAGATACATGTGTCTACATCAAGAGGTTTCTCAATGAAAATTTCAGTATTCTGCTACTCTATGTGGATGACATGTTGATAGTGGGAAAGGACACTACTTTGAATGGAAAATGAAAGACAACCTTTGATATGAAGGATTTGGTTCACCATGTAAAATTTAGGGGATGCAGATTACACACGATAGAAAGCAGCACAGGTTGTGGTTGTCACATAACATCTATGTTGAATAGATTCTAGAGAATTTCAACATGACCAAGTTCAAAGATGTGAGTCATCCACTATCATGTAATTTTTAGATAAGTAAGAAGTCATATCTGTGTTTTAATTAGGAGAAGTAGGAGATTACTATGATTCCATGTTCTTTTACTATGAGGAGTTTGATATACATAATGGTCTGTACTTGTCCTGATATTGCTCATAGAGTTGGTGTTGTAAGTAGGTTTCCATAAAACCATGGGAAAGATCACTGGGAAGTGGACAATTGGATCTTTAGATATTTATGAGGCAGCATGATTGATGTTTATAGTTCTGAATTGGTTATGAAAGTCTTCATTGATACTAACATGGTAGGTGACATTGATCATAGGAAATCTACCTCTAGGTATGTTTTTAGTTTTATAGGGGAGCCATATCTTGGTATTCTAGTTTGAAAAAGTGTGTTGTACTTTCTACAATAGAGGTAGAGTAAAATGTAGCAGTGGTGAAATAAGAAAAAAAATCTATATTGTGAGATTTCTAGGGGAGTTGGGAATGAATAGGTTGATTTGACTATTTTCTGTGACATTAAGAATGCAATCTTTTTTGGCAATAGGACAATGCATCATGCATGGATAAAGTAGATTGATGTGAGATATCATTGGCTTAGTGATGTGATTGATAAGAGTTTGATGACTCTAAAGGAGATTCATATTGAGAAGAATACTTCTGATATGATGACCAAGGTAGTGATACAAGATAAGTCAGAGCTCTGCAAAGATCTTGATGGCATACATTCCTAGTGATGATTCTATGATGATGGTATCCTCTTTGGGAGAGAGGGGGGATTTTTGGGTCTACATTTTATTCCATCCCAAGGGGGTTGGTACCACTAGAGAAATTGGTGTTTCTTGCACTTATAGGATATATATCCATGTACTCACACGTACGAGAGAGCAGTTGTTGCAATACGGCCTCCATGGAATCAAAAAAGCCATAAAAGTAAACAAAATGTAGTATTGTTGCACGGGTTATTGTTCTCCGTGATTGGAGAAGAAAAGAGACAGGAAGAAGAAAGGAAGACGGATAGGATTTCCAAGGCATCTGGGTGTTCTTCTTCAGACTGTCTACTGATGTGCACTTTGTGGAAGGGTGTCTTTCTAGGATGTGTTTGGGTGGTAGATTGTAGGGATCTCTCCCTATAGCGGTATATAATCTCCTTATGGCTATATATCTCGGGTTTGGGATAAAACCCAAGAAGAAAATTATATCTTTTTTCTTAATGGATTTATCATTGGTTAGCCCCGTGATTTTTCTCACACACATCGTGAGGGTTTTTCAAATATAAGTATGGTATTTTTTCCTCTATCTGCTTGCGGTTATCTTCTTGGGTTTACACACTCATTGGTAATGCTTATGTAAGTATTTCTTTTTCATTACATCATGGTTTCATAATATACGCATACATATTCCCCAACAACCTACACTTGCATATCACTTGAAGAAACTAAATAGTTTGAACATCTCATATTGAGTTTTTGATTTACTGTTAAAATGTAATATCAGTAAATTAGAAAGGCGTATCAAAAGTGGCATTGCGGCATGCATGATTTTAGTTAAAATAGACAAACATAGATGTGTCCTCTAGGTGGGAAACATTGAAGTATAAATTGACAAAAATATTAGACTCTGACAACTGCAAAAGTTAATTAAGGACAACACCAACTACCACCAACAGCCGACATAAAGCAACTCATTGGTATGCCAATTTGGGTAGCAGCAATAACCTCCATAAAATTATGGCCATGATAGTCCACTAATAAGAATCATATCTATACAACATATTCATTTATAAAAAGTTCCAACATGTAATGCATAAAATACATCTTGTAAATTTAAATGTCAAGTCCAATAAATAATTATAAACATCATTGTTGAAACATACAACATGCTCATTAGAAAATTATCTAGTTACATCCAAAAATACAATGACCGTATTCATGATATTTGGAATATCGTGCTCCCACAGAAACTTACAATGTCCTCTTCCATTTCAGTTGCACTAAAATTGTTAAGATATTGTAATGCAATATTCATATTGGATTTCATATTCTTTAGAAAGAAATTTACAAGAAAATTATACTTGTACTATTTTCCCTTATTGGCTTGCAAGATGAGGGTGAGATGAATAAATATCCCCTCGGCTTCCTCCAAAACAAATTACAAGAATCTTGAAATAGAAGTCTTATCAAAGATGTACTACAAAACAAAGATCACGTTGCATTTTAACTGGATAATTATTAGAGATAAACATGAAGTGCATTCTATGTGATCGGCTTTTTGAAATATACGTTGCCATATGTTTGTCACTTTCACTCACAAAATTACAAAAAAGTTGAAATTGGGAGTCATATTAAAGCTAAAAAATAAAACAAACTTTTGTATTTAGTTTACTATCATAAATGAACTTAATCTTGGATCATTTCTATTTATTTTATTAAAACCATGACACATAATATAAGAGTTTTGGATATGAGTACGGACCAAGATAGGTGATATCGGGTCTGGTTGGATAGCTCAAACGGAAGGTTTAGACAATTTAATTTAATGATATGAAATTCCTCATCGTCCAAGGATCCAGGAGAAAAACAAAAAAAATTGTCACAACGGCTTATCTCTAGTCAGATCTACTGTTGTCATTCTTATGCAGACTACAAAAGTACATTCGGCTCTACTTCTGTCAAAGTAGTGCAATCCAACTAAGGTTTTTCATTTCCATTTTAGATACTTGTAACTCGATGTTTGTTCTACTTTCATCTCTTTTCTACTTTTTTTTTGGAATAAGGTAAATATATTTAGACCAAAAGGGTATAGTTGAAACTATACAGGAACAAAACGAGGCACCCTAAACAAGGGCCCTAAAGGAAACTATACATGGGGATTACATACAAAAACCCCAGTATGTTCGTGTGCTTTCATTAAGTCTATACAAAATGTCCCTCCTATTCTTCATATGCCATTTGAGCTCCTTGGCAAAATTGTTGATAAAGGCATTCTAGTTAGTTTCTTTCTTGTCATGCCTTCTTCTATTCCTCCCTATCCACACGAAGTAGCTCAGACCACTGATACAAAGCAGGGTGTAGCTTTTCAGAACTTTATCTTTTTTGAAATTATCTTCGACCCAACTGAGAGCTTCATTGAGATTATTAGGAACATCATGACCCCATCCATTCCTGAGGCACATAATGCTCCAAACTTATTTTGTCCACCTACAACTAAAAAATAGATGTGTGTTCATCTCATTGGAATCTTTGCATAGGTGGCAGGTCTCCTCGGTCAGAATTCCCCAAGCAGCCATTATGTCTAAGGTTGGGAGCCTATTGCGGATGGCTCTATAACAGAAGACACTCCATTTAGTATAGCGAGAACGGCCCCAGATGGAAGTTGTATGACGCCCCCCTAGACAGGTTGCATGTAGTTGTGTTGATAGGTGGTGCCGGGTTGGAGGACCAGACACCAAATGGGTCAACACTATATAGGTGTTGATTAGCTTCCACATGAGCGTACATCAGACGCCAAGTGCGGGAAGGTCTTCTACTTTCTTCATATATAAGTTTGGATCCATACCTTTTCTTTATCCAATAAGTCCAGCAGTTTAGAGGTGAGTTAATGAGCTGAGATACACGGTTGGCATTGCTCCTTTGCAAGAGCTCTACTGCATCAATGACCTATAATCCACCTTCCTGGAATGGATTTGATATTGTCTTTCAAGCAATGGCATGATTCTTCCCTGACCACAAGAAATTTGTTGTAAGAGATCTAAGAGACAGAAGAATAGGGTTGGGTATTGCCCCCATTGTCGTCCAAAACTGAATCATACTTTGCAGAAGTGATCTGATTAGCACAAGGCGACCAGCCATAGAGATACGAAGCCCACTCCATGCTTCAATTTTTGATTTAAACATGTCAAGGCATCCACCAAAATCCTTTGATGTAATGTGACCTGCAATCAAAGGGAACCCCAGATACTTGGTTGGTAGCGATCCGACTTGCATGCCTATCATTTTCTTTAATCTTCCTATTCTATTTTCACAAGATTTGGAGAAAAAGACCTACGATTTTATGGTGCTCACGTACAGACTTGTTAGATGGCCGAATTTTATGAGTAGGTTCTTGTACTCCTTCAGTCTTCTCATGTTCCTTGTTGTAAAAAGTAATACATCATCCGCAAAAATGATGTGAGTCATCACTTTGGTGCCCTTGATTTTATACATTTTTATAAAACCATTATCTTCAGCGGAGTCCACCATTTTAGTTAGGCCCTCCATCATCAAAGTGAAAAGGAGAGGAGATAATGGATCACCCTAGTGAAGCCCATTAGAGGATCTAAACATCCCATTCGAACAGCCATTTATGAGAACTGAGAATGAGAAGGTCTCTACACATTGTTTGATTATGTGTATCCATTTCTAATCAAAACCCAGAGAATCCATCGCCTTCCAGAGATACTCCCAATTCACATGGTCATAAGCCTTACTGATATCAATCTTCATACAAGCTTTTGCATTAGCCTTCTTCATATTAAAATCATTGAGAAAATCCGTTGCCAAAAGAGAACATTCAGACATGTATCTGCCTTTGACAAAGGCATTCTGGTTAGGAGATATGATGTGAGGTAGAATATCCTTCAATCGGTTGGCCAAGAACTTGGATATCATTTTATATAAAACTGAGAAGCATGCAATCAGCCTGAAGTCTGTCATGTCTTTGGCGCTATTGTTCTTAGGTATCAATTTTATGAAAGAGTGATTGACAGCTCTAACCATAGAGCCTCCTCCTAGAAACCAATTTACTGCCTGGCACATATCATATTTAATAATTGTCCACACCTTTTGGAAGAAGTGACTAAGCTTTAGAGTATTGAATGAAGAACAGTGCCTTTTTAACTTCCTCTTCTATTGCTTCCTTGCCTAGAGTGGCACTCATTTCAGATGTGATCTTGTTTGTGGGTAGGCATCTTTCATCTATCGGGTATTTATGATTGTTGTTATACATCTTGGTGAAGTATTGGATAGCAGTCATAGCCACATCTGCTGGTTTATCTACTATCACCCCTTTTTCATTAATAAGTTCATACATAGATTCCCTCATCTCTTTTTTCTTGATGTTTGCATGGTAGATTTTGGAATTTCGATCACCATTGGCTATCCATTTCAGCCTACTTCTTTGCCAGAGGCAGACCTCTTCAGCTTTCTCAAGGTTTGTTATTCTATCTTCACACTTTGCTTCTGTCTCCATATATCTTTCATGTTGAGGATTGAGACACAGGTTCATGGTTGCTTCCTCATACTTCATCTTAGCTTTGTTAGGAGGTTGGGTAGGTTGACCTTGTCTTTGGACCACTTCTTGAGCGCTTTTTTTGTGTGCTGAAGTTTTTTGAGAACTCTGAAAAGAGGGTTGCCTTCTACATGAATGGCCCAACAATCTTTATCCAAGTCATTAAAGTCAGTCCAATCGCTCCAGACATTAAGAAACATGAAAGGACGAAGTGGTTGAGGAGATTGGTTAATATATACCTTCATCCCGGCGTGGTCGCTGAAGATGTGGGATCCCAATCTGATGGCCACATTGGGAATCACATCCAGCTAGGCATTGTTGATGAAGCCTCTATCGAGGCAGCTCGATATGCGCCATGTTGGCCTCTACTTGTTAGACCAGGTGGTTAAACCTCCGATCATGTTAACTTGGTGTAGCCCAACTGAGTCCATAGTTGTGTTGAACTTGTTAAAAATTCTGTCTGGGACTCTATTGCCTCCATATTTATCGCTAGACTATCTAGTGTTATTGAAATCACCTAGGACTAACCAGGGGACTTCTTCTTGCGTTGTGGCTTCCATAATAGGCCATAACCTATCATGATCAGATTCGAGATTTTCCCCATATACAGTGGAAAGTATACACGAGAAACCTCATCGGTTAAAGCAGCTCACAGTTATGATTTGATCTGTTGAACAAATGAGATCAATATTCCATCTATTAGGATTCCACCCAATTAATATCCTTCCTCCATCTACCTTGTCAAGATTGGATATATTACTCCAATGAGCAGGGAACAATGAATTAATATGATCTGTTGTGATAATTTTAATTCTTGTTTCTAAGCAGTACACTACCTTCGCTTGGATTTCATTTAGGATCTTTCTTAACTTCCTCTGAGTCTTTGACTGAGATGCCCCACAAACATTCCACGCCATGATAGACATCTAATTAAAAATGTTAGATGCCCCTCCTCCATTCCTGGATTTGGGTCGACCCTTGATCTTGTTTGTTGCACTTCTAGTATGCCTTGGGCTACGGCTGCGGGTTCCCCCCTCATCAATAGGGGTGTCTCCATCATCTTCCTGATCCAGAGAAGTAAATTGATTAACCACAGTGACCACAGGTGTAACAACAACCTTGGTAATAATTGTTCTTGGCGAAGGGGCAGTATCAATCAATGTGTCCTCGAGCTCTCTCAATCCACTAGATCCAATCACTCTTTGACATTCTCCCTCTTCAAGCACTACTGTATCCTGTTCTACATCTACAACTGCTTTTCCCTTTCCTTTTTCATGGTTCTTCTCATTTTCATTTTTGTGTTCCTTCCTTGGTACCTCCTTCTGGGTCGTAGTGCTACCATGTTCGTGTTGGCAACTGTTCCCCTTTTGAAGGGGATGGCATTAGCTGCCTTCGGCCCTCAACTTCTACCCCTACTTCCTTTTCTCTTTATCTGCTAGTTACTCCTCTGAACATGAATCTTCATAAATGGTGGTTCTGCCTGTGCCACCCTCTCTCCAGGGAAGCAGCCCATGGTATGACCAAAGACCAAGCACTCATCACATCTATCCGGCAAGGCCTCATAGTGGACCTTTATAGTCAGAGCTTTACCATATGGCATTTTGATCATCACCTCCTTTGGCAGAGGTCTATCTGCTTCCATCTCCACACATATATGAGCGGCACCTGCAAACTCTCCTTTAGACATAAAGTCAATCACCTTAGGCTCACCAACCCCACAGGCGATAATGGAGATAGCTCTACGTGTCCAATGTTGCCCTACTTCTGGGAGTGTGATCCAAACCAGAGCAGAGGTGAGGACAGCCCGTCTTAGATCAACATAAGGCATCCATCTATGAGAGAGGACCAAATGTTCATCAAAAAACCATGGCCCATGGTCGACGGCAACGCCCAAGTCTTCCTCTGATGTGAACCTCACGAGAAACATCCCACCCGCCAGGGGAGAGAGCTGTAGTTCACCTTTGGGTCTCCAAGCTCTGATCATCCATCCATACAGTTGTTGTAAAGTATCTTCCTTATCCAGGATTTGGACGATGAGCGAGTATTGGTGAAAGTCGTCCATGGCCTTCACCACTGATTCTGAGAACTTCAGTCAGGTCCTACTATCTCCTTCCTTGAATATCAGTTCCCTAGGGTCCTCTGGCATGAGTAGCAATTTGAAACACCTCTGCACCACCATCAGTTTGGCGAGGGTCGCCACCCAAGATCTTCTCTCAGTCACATCCACCTTCGATCTTCCCAGCCCACCTGTACGGGGGAGGAAGAAGAGGCCAACCCCTGGGGCCCAGGGGGACCAGAGAAAGGGTTAGTAGCAGATGGGGTGGAGGAGCCCGACCCATCCTGGCTGGTCCCCGCCATGGAGCCATCAAGAAAACCCCAACCTAGAGATGGACGGGAGCTCGCCAAGTGCAGAACCTTCTTTTCTACTATTAATTATATGTAAAGTGTGATATATTGTACTTGTGTTCCCCTTTTAACTTGATTAATAGGTTTTGTTCTTCAAATATTATCTCATTACAAATGTCCAAGAACAACATGGTCATTATTTACCCTGCTAAGTGTGTCTCTTTTCTATTATAGTTTTAATGTGTTAGACAATAGCTATGCCTAATCTGTATACCTCTTTCATTTTGCATATTTTTTAACATGGACGAGTTCTCTCTAAAAGGAGACATTTTCATATTTGGGGCATGATCGCCATTATATCTATTCCACTATCAACACAAATCATATACATGTTTTAACTTGACTTGGACTCTAATATGTAAAACATGCTTGTCACCTTGTTGGTTCACAAACATGTCTTAGGATTTATTTCCCAATTCTTCTATGATAGCACTTATTGCCCAACTCTTCTATGTAGTGTGGTAAAATATCATGAAGGTTAAGATCCCCTGTATAATACATGCATGCATATTCTAATGGTAATGGCCTCATGACTTTTAGTTGTTCTACTTGTAACCCCCACAAGTTGTTTGTAACAACTTCTAACCTCCTTGATGTTGATGTGTTTAGATCCATTTGAATCTACACATCCTCACACTCTGATTCACTTAAAATGGTTGTTTAGGGATCTTTTCCCTGAGGAATTAGAATTGGAAGGATTGGGCCAACCTTGGGAAGGTATGGTGATTCATGCTCTTGGTGTTTTGGCATCCTTTCCATCTCTGGGTTGTCTCCCCTAATATTTTTTCAGAATCACCATCACTTGGTGCTCCTCCTACCCCAAATTAGGGTGTATACCTAGTGTCCTTTGCACCGTTAGAGGTCTAAGGGGGGTGGGCCCTTCTCATCCCAGTCCATGAGATATGTCAGACTCCCTTTCATGGGACAGATGGAGCCCTCCTTGGTGATTTTATGGTGGTCTTATATTCCCCACTTAGATACATGCACTTTAAAATGGTTAATTCTAGATTGAATATATGCACATGGACAAATAAATAGTGGATGAATGTCACAAATCCAAATTTACAACTCCATTAGAATGTACTTGAGAAAGTAGTGGACCTATGAATCACATGTATTTTACAACACAATGGTGGTTGGGATGTGGAATTTTTGTAGCACTATTTTATGGTTAAAATGTTGTCTTCCTTATTAATCATTCATTGACCAGTTATGGCTGTGTTGAATGCATCTAGAAAGGGTCATGCTAGGCAGGTTCTCTACAAACACTTCTTAGATAATTCTATTGAGAAATTATCATATAGGAAATAAGGTGTGTTGGTAGATAATATGAAATTATAAGGTCACACAAGGATACAACATTCTTGTGATTCCTACTCCACAAGAGGTTAATAATAAATGTTTTCAAATATAGTCATCAAACAACTTCAGTCAAAACTTGCACCTGGTGCAGAATGCAAGAGAAATACACCATAAACACAATCAATATTGCAAGGTCATAAGATCAATATGGGAGAAGCTAGTCTTGAGAGAAACCAGCATTCTATACTCACCAGGTTCCTATGGGCTGGTTGAAGTATTGTATGAAGATGCTAAAGAACATTCTTGGAAGGTAGCTTTGTTTGTAATAGGAAACTAACAAGGATATAAGTATCAGAATGAAGAGATCTTCAGGGGACAAGGTGAGGAACTTCTAACTTGATATATGATTATAAGGAACGGGCATGAGTTATGGAGACATTATTCATAAGAAGAATTACATCCAATAAACTAAAGGTAAAACTAGTAGAGACTCTATGGGCAGTTCCTCAATAAGGGAGCTTTTTGGCATGTATAGACATTACTAGACTGTAAGAATAAGATATAGACCACCAGATTTGTGCATAGGGACTATCTAGGGATATAGATATAAGGATTAGATAGGAACATAGAATGTGATCCATTGAAGGACAAATTACTAGCCATACTACAACGATTACACTCTGATGGAGAAAGACAATAAGGTGGAGGCAAAAAAGCATGTGCCACAGAACTTCTTTATAGGATGACTCAAAATGATTGTGTTGACAACACACCAAAGTAGTGTTTAAAACAACAAGGCCTTGGGAAGAGTATGAACAATGTCCTAATTATATCAATGAAGTTTATTTGAAGGAGAAGGAATGGGAAGGGAGACTTTGTAATGGGAAATCACACGAGCATCTTTATGTTAAAAATAACATGATAAGTGTACAATATGTTAGCCTTTTGATTGTTCATCTTTTCTGTGTTCATTTTCTCTTAATATTAATATACAAAATTTAATTCCAATTAAACTAGTTTATCTTAATTATAAATCCACACTTTTCAATCCTTATAAGAGCATTAGACTTGGTTGGTCCTAATAAGTGATTTGATCTAATACATGGAATCTCTTAACATCAACATCATATGTCCTTTATATGACCTATATGCTTATAGTCATTCTAGTAAGTCTTCTCTGCTACAACCTAAAGACAAGTGATCCTATGACATACATGTGATTAGTGATGGAGAGTTTCAAACTATTATACTCTAGAAAATGGCATTTCCATTGACAATCTACTTTTCAAAAAGGGATACTTGTCAATCCTCATAGCTTCTAAGCTAACAACCAAACAACTGGGAAGAAAATAGAAAGAAAGGAAAATGAGCATATATTTATTATCAGTTTTGGGACAATCCAATAATCTATATTGCTCAATATGTATACTTATTATTGTTCTAATATATTGATATAAATAAGATAAAAAGGAAGAAGAATTTCTAGAAAACAACATCTTCGTTTGTAGTGTTCAATTTTAGGCTCTTTCATATTTTACATGATGTATATTTCATTTATGTTCATGTCATTGTAATGTAAATGAAAACTCTATGTACATATATGAACTGCCATACCCATCCACAAGCTGCTTATCCTATTTAATTTAGTACACATGCATCAGTTTTGGTAGTCGTTATATAATGTATATATTAATTAGAGTGTACATATTGAGTCAAAAGTTTGTCTTTTCTAAAAAATAATCCAAATCCATAGGATTTTTATATGGAATTCATTATCATTGATAAGGACATCCAATACCTGCTATCAGGTTGGCTAGACCAGACAGTTGATTGGTTGGTAAGACAGTGAGTGCTAGCAAACAAATAATTGGATTCATATTTGTTTTCTAGTCTTTGTCTAAAAACTCTATCTTTGGCCTCCCCTATACAAAGGGACATGGCCGTCAGGGTTTTGGTTACATATTTACCATATTGGAAGTCCTCATCATCATTGTTGAAAAGGATATAGAGAGGACAACATAGGGAGATGCTATCATGTTGCTGAGAGAGGTTGCTCCTTCTTGTTGGCTTCAGTAGCACAACATGGAGTTCCCCATCTTCCGCATGTACTACGTAGAGATGTAATCTCCAAGCATCTACTTTAGGAGGACATCATCTTCCAAGTTTTTGCATCCCTAAGAGATTAATACTAGCCCGCTATGATCGTATTTGTATTTATTTGATGACAGTGTATATCTTGGGTCCCTTCCTTTCAAATACATTGTTAATTTACTCGTGGGTCCTAAAAGAAGGTGTGTTGTTTTGTTTCACTGGTCATCTTCCATAATGGTCAATAGTTTTATGTTGTTTCTGAGAGTTTAATGTGTGGAAGTAGAGGATTTTGAATGTTATATTCAAAAGCAAGGATGTATTAGGTACTAAGCATCAAGCCAGAAAGCTATGTTTAGTGATTCAATCAAATGGGAAGGTTAATGATATGATTTGTTATTGTTATTTTTTAGATATGTTTCCATCTGAAGGAACATTTATATGATGGGATGGAGTACTAGCAAGTTATTAAGCACCAATACACATGTGGGCAAGGTGTTTGGCACTCCCACATATGTGAAGCGAGTTATCTAAATATCAAAAAGGTAAAAGGATAATCTCCTCACATGGAAACAAGGACAAATGATATCTCATGATATGAGACTCGTGTGGGTTGAAAAGGAGTCTAGAACAATAGTTTTACATATAGAATAATCAATTTTGAGTTCTCATATCATTACACCGTAGTGGGATTAGAAACAATGGAGAAAGGATATGGTATACAATCTATGTAGATCTTTTTGAGATTTTGTTTTCCTTTTCATCTTGAGAAGAAAATATGACTTGTTATAACATCATCTTACTTTGGTTTGTCTTCTAGACTCTAACCTTAGGGTTGTCCTTAGTTTTAGGGCTTGAAGACAAAGTTCAGGGTGCATCTCATATATCTAGTATACTAGGGTTAAGAACCCTAGTTGATAGTTTCTAACCCCTATATATAATGGGAAAGGGGACATTTTATACATATTGGGGCTTGTTTTAGGGTTTAAAAGGTGTTATACCTTGTATTTTTTGTTAACAAATTCTATCTAGAAATTGCATGGATGTGATCCAAAGAAGAATGCACTTTGAATGGAACTTCTCAAATATTCACAAAATTGCATGGCCAAAGTTGTTGTCATGACATAAGATAGGTTTTGGCCCACTCTAGGGGCACGCCCATGTTGTTGTTTACTATATTTTCTTGATAACTATAGGATAGCGGTTTGCATTTCACAACAAAGTGAGTATTTAAAATATAGACACACTTCTAAAATGAGCCAAACATGTCATTCTACCTCATAAATATCTTTATGGGATATTATGGTTTCAAAATCTAAAAAAATATGACACAGAAAATGGGCATCCTTTTGTTGGGCGCCCATGCTAATATTTAAATTTTCAATTTTTTCTGACATCCATTTGGCCTAAAATTTTATGTAGATGAAAGGTCATATGGGTAGAATAGGCTGATAGGAAATGTATAGGTTATGTGTACATGATTTTCTTTATTCTGAATAGGTTTTAGAGGTTGATTTTGGTGAAATGGTTAAGTGTGTAGGGTTTTGGATATTAGGTTCATGTGGAAATCTAGTAGTGATGTTCAAGAAAGGTATTCCTTGACAATGTATCAATTCAAGGTATCTCATGACAATGTATGAATCAATTAAATATTTGTATTTGATGGATGCCTTCCCATTATTAGAATTGATATTTTATTTGTGAGTGTGATCTTAATTATAGGATAGATTAGTATTATTTCTAAAGTAAATCATGGTATAATGATAAGCCATCATGATTTGGAATCATTTCGGGTATTGGATCTTATTTATGTTTAAGATACTCATGATATGTTAGATTTGTAGATCATGTGTATAATCATCTTCTTGTATCCTGACATCCCTAAAGATGTAATTCACAGACTTTCGATGTACTTATTGCTTTATATAAATCCAATTCAACCTTTAGTTCTTCACATTCATGTACAAGTATCTAAGATAATGGCCATATCTCAAGGGTAGTTTTGTTTTGATTTGGACATATCATGGACATATCAATTTTACACACTATTATTAGGTGATGATTATTGTCTTTATCAAAGAAAATATTTTTTAAACCATATTATCATTGTGATGTAGTTTCATGAAATTTATAAAAAATAAATGGAGTGTCAATAGTTTTTCCCTCTTGAGACAAGTTTCAATGCATGGTTAATTAATTTTGCACATAAGAAGGAGTAAAGTCTTAATATTGGTTGCAAAGTGTATTTGGTAAAGTGTTATTGCCATTTATAACATTTTATGTTGGTTGTTGTGAACATGATGAGACTATTGTGGGTAGTCACGTCCATCCAAAATTTTGTTTCCTTGATAAGGCTTGTAAGGTGATTACCCCAATAAGACTTAGATTGGGTGCTTGTGGTAACAATGATTTTGTTTAAATTGACAGTGTTGTCTGTGTAAGAAAGAATTTAGATGGATTTCTTATCAGAATAAGGCTTGAATTTGAGTGCTTGTTGCAACAAGGAATTGTATCATTGTGCTTATCATGACAAGGCTTGGAAATTGATAGCATGGGGTACCATAATAGGCTAAATTGGATGGTTAGGTTACTATCCAATTAGTTTGTAAATATTTTTGGGTTTGGGTACATCTATTGAGGGGATTTAAGGACACTTATTTTAAGGATTCTAACAAAAAAATGAAAAAAAAATCTCCCTCTCTATGAGAAAGTTTGTCTTGATGGATCATAAATGGACTCATGGGTTTTCTCAAATCATTTAAACGATAGTCAGTCCCTTACCTCTATAATGCTTGAGTTTATGCTTACACCAGTAAGACTTAATATGATACTTACCTTGGTAAGGATTTAAGATGTGTTTAGGATCATGTTATTATATGTTTTCCATAGTAACTCTTGAATTTTTTGTGCGTACGACAGTAAGTCTTGAAGGGGTTGTCACATAAATGGCTTTCATTTGTTCTTACCTTGGTAAGGCTTAAGTTTGTGCTCCGTTAGGTGAGAATTGATGTGGCCCTCACTGTAGTGAGTCTTAAAATCGTGCTTATCATAGTAATTCACTTCATTCTTATATTCATAGGCCCAAAGGCTTCACAACCATGATGAGAATTTAATTTGTGCTAGTCATGATGAGACTTGTGTAATATCCAACATAGAGAGAATGAGAGTTGGGATCAACTTGGTGAGACTTAAATTTCTACAATCAAGGTTCTACTTGGAGTGAATCCTTACCTCAGTAAGTCTTGGTGTTGTGATCATAGCACTTAGACATAAGTTATCCTCACCATGGTGAGAATTGGAGTTGTGTGTGCCTTGTTGAGGTTTGAAGTCTTGCTAACATGAATGAGGTTTGAGGACATGCTCATTATGATAAGTCTCGAGAATGTTCTCACTATAGTGACACCTGGAGTCATTCTTACCACTATAAATGTTGTACCCATCCCAAAAAATCCCACAGTGAGGATGATTTTGTGGTCACTTGAAACAATGGGGAAATAAAAGAAAGTGATGGTGAGATAAAGCTCTTAGAGTCCTCACCAAATTTTATTTGTAAAATATGGAAAAACATAGGTGGGTGTTTAAATCATTAGGAAAAAACAAAATACCTAATTTTGACTCCACCAAAGGGTGCATAAGAAGGTATGCTTGATTTTAGATATTAGAACCACCAATCATGTTATGAGTAGGTAAGGTGTAATCACCCCATCTCGCTTGATAATGGTATTGCATTCTTTTTCAAACTTCTTGGATTAAAATGATGGGGATCAAGGTTTACATCAAAGAAGATGTTAGAAAACATTAAAAACGGATTTTTTTTTTGACATGCCTCTGGGGATTGGGATGGTAGTAGCTTTCTTGTCATTGCACTGAAGGTCCTAAATTTTAGTATATTGGGGTCCCAATTGCCTCAGAACCTTTTTTTTTAGTTTTTTTTGTTAAGCCAGGGGTCGCTTTTATTCATCCCACACCCCTCTTGTGGGCTAAATCACAGCAAAAATTACATCTCCCGCACTTATAACTCGGGTATTATCCCAATTCCCACAAGAAAATTCCCCACCACCAAAATAAAAAACAACGACAGAAAACTCACTCTAATAACTCTCGTCCTCGCCGCCAACTTCTGTTTTCTTTAACACCACGTAGGGAGTACATCTTTTTTCCATCAATGCCATGCCCATAATTCTCAATGGCATATTAGATATATTCAAAGATACTAACATCTCCTGTGTTCTGTTCCCCCATCTTCCTAATTCACGAGGTATCGAGTTGATAACCTTATGAACTAATGAACCAGAAATCATGGATGATACGATCTCTTCTCGCAGCTCTCTAACAAAAGATGTTGTCCGCCATGGCTCTCTACCACCATGCCATAGAACCTCATATGTATAAGAATCGTCTACTTCAATACTCGAGATGCTCAAAGCGTGGTCACCTGCTAGTTTCAGACCAATGGCGCATGCTTGCATGTACGCAAGGAAGTAATCAGAGCTTCTTATCCATGCTCGGAACACAAGGCATATATTGGCATTGTGGTTACGGATGACACCAGCTGCCCATCTTCTATATATACCGTGGGCATCCCTATCCCTCCCAATCGTGACGTTAAGTTTGAGGTTATGTAAGTCTGGCTTCTCCCATCGTAGCAATATTATCTGTTTTAATATTGTCTTTGGTTCCTTCAAGCCCTTCATTTTCATCCTGTCATAAATATTGTTATCCATAGTAATAGGAAAAGCTATCCTCTTCAAATGATGGTTTAGGATTCTCATAATATAGTCCCATTCATGGTTGAACGACTTCATCTTACCATCATATTTAGCTCCACATCTTATGTGCCATATGCTGTGAGGGATTAAGATCGCCAAATTACCTACCAACCATTCAGTGTAGGATGGATATCCATCACTAACGATTGGGATTGATGTGTAGGAAGAGTATACGAGAGCGATTTAGTAGACCGGGATCTACATATTTGAAAATGTTGTGCATATATGAAGAGTTTTGGATGTAGCAGAGAAAGCAACAAGTATTGTTGAGCAACCTACCGGCATTAATAGGGCAGTTGGTGCTAGAGTAAGGATCCTCTAATAATATGAAATAGAAAATAAAAAGGGACACATTTCACTTTTTGACTTCAAGATAGATGAAAGGGGTTCAGAATATGGTGGGTGTGATGTCTGTTTATTGGTATATTTTGGAGATCATGGTTTCTAAAATGAAGGTTTTGAAAGAGGTGTGGATTACGTCAATGTGACATGAGGCATGGCCCCCAGGTTGAGGCTATCCTTCACATGGGTGCGTAATGAATGGATATAATCCATGGGTGTCCTAGGCATGCTAAAGCATGTTTTCTAAAGAAAATCATGGAAAACACATATTCTAAATAAAAGTCAAATATAATGATGGAGAGAGAAGGTATTAGTTCAAACTTATCCTTCATTAAAATCAAAGAAATTGGCTATTGAATATCCATGGGGAAAAGGAAATATTTTATTCTGGATATTCAATAGTGCAATTATAAAAAATGGCTTACAAAAAAGTTGATTTATGAGAAACTTGTAATTTAAGTATAAAAGAACATCTCTAGAAAAAAAATACAAAATTGTGTATATGGAGGTAAAATGAATGGATTATATAGGCTGAAAATGTGGAAAAAATATGGATAAGTGTGGGAAAGAATAAATGTGGGAAAATGTGGGAAATGTGAAAAAATGGATAAATTGAACTAACTCCATCATTTGCCATAGAATAAACTTGTATCGTGAACTTCTACTCAGTAATAAAAAATGGGGTGTCAATAGTTTGTTGGTTATCTTCCTTGAGATCCATCATGTCATGATTGTAAAAGGGATATTTTGTTTTATTTGATTCTAAATAAAAGACAAATTCCACTTATCATGAAGTTTTAGTATTCTGATAATGAATAAATTTAATAATATCTCAATAATTTTTTTCTCAATGACATATGGTTTAAGTTAAGTACCTAAATTTGAGATCATATGTATAGTAAGATTATTCATTCTTATCATGTCCCTAGTCAGTTATTATTGTGGATAGTATAGTAAAAAAATAAGACACCAGACTTGCATGTATTGTGAGTGATGATTGTTTCTCTTTAGTCATGGTATTGGATATCATCTCAGATATATAGGTACTTATTTCAAAACAAGTTGTACTGGACAGGCCCACCTTGATATTGACACATGTAAGTCATGTAATGACATGTTAGAGTCATATCGCAATGTGGCAGTGGTGACTGTGATCATTAGACTTGAAGTCACTACAGTACCACATGTTATTCTATGTACTTTGACACTAGCCAAACATGAGTTGCCAAAATGGTGGTAATTGGGTAGATTGTGACACATGGGGTATATTATGAGTAATTTATATGGATCTTGTCCCTCCTTTCAAGTGATATCATCGGTAACTTATAAGAGAAACTAAGAAATGCATTTCCATGTGCATTTGTATCAATATATGAGATTGATATCACATTATATATAATATTCTGATCTAGTCCAAGGAATATAGATTGAATGTTAATTGGATGACATTCCATGCCAAATATCAATCTAGGTATTTGTAATGAAGGGAATATACGGTCATGGAAGAATTGATCATTTTACAGGTTGTAATTGTTGTCTAACTCATTCCTATTACTTGGGTGTCAATGATGTGTGGCTAGACATCAATCTTTGTTGTGTTGTATTAAGCATCACTAAAAATATAATTAGGAACCTACCGGGTCACATGCATAACGATGCATAAAGGAATTTAAGTTCACAATCAAACATATGATTAGAATGATTATGAATCATAAAAATGCTTACTAATGCTCTAATAAGTGGATCAAATTGTTTGATTAGCAGATCATATGACTGGGTTAATAGATCAATTAATCGATTGATTTTTCCACTAGAATTTTGAGATCGGGCAATCCACTTCTGAGATCAGGCTATCAAAATTTACCATGTAAAGTCTCAAATTCAGATCAAGATCTAAACTCTCATGATTGGCTTACCTACTTCTGATATCGGGTGATCAGGGACTGAGATCATGATCTGCAAACAAGAGTGGATGATCTAAAATCCAGTTTGGGTTTTCAGCACTAAACTATTTTTTGGACTTTGATTAGAAACAGGATCGGAATTAGGTTTTTCTAAGCCCATGACTATCCTATATAAAGGGGGAACGTCCCAAAGGGTGAGACACATCTTTTGAGACAAATTTTTAGGTTGGGTATCAAACAAACTTCTAGATTTAAGGTGATCATTACAAGTAGTGATTGTATTGATTCTTAGTCTACTCTCTAGAGTGTTTCTTATTTTCCAAAAGTGCTCAAGATAGATAAGTTTGGGCATTAAAATAAGAAGAAAATTAGATTTGAGGTGGCCTTCATGATCAATGATTGTATCAGTGAGTTGTCTAATATCTAGAGCATCATTCAGACAGTTGAAGAGTTCTAGGTTTCCTGTTAGGATCTTCAAAATAATAGTCGTGGTTGTTTTATTTTGTTTTTTTGAAAGTGCACTAGATGGATATGTTTGGGCACAAACTAAATATCTTGAGTTTAGGTGGCCTACACGACCATTAATTGTAACTGGTAAATCGTCTACTCCTTAGAGTATTTATAATTTTACATGATATTGTTTGTGGGGAGAGTGCTAAAAAGCTAAGACCGGGCATAAGGTGGTCGTCTAGTGATAAGGTGGCCTCTATAGCATCCTTCCCCTGAGTCTTGATGAGAGAGTGTCCCTAACTCTCTAGTTTGGACATTATTTGATCAACCTTCATATGAACTATATCCCCACTAGGAATGGTTTTTTCTTGGAGTGACATTGAGTAGGATTACATATGAAGTTATAAAGTCCTCTTTGAAATCATAGAAGAAGGTTTGAAATATATGGAAATGGAAGTATATGTGATCTTATGAAAGCTCCTATCATATGTAGGGATCAAAAGAGCATTATCATTTCATTTGAAGAGTTGTAGGTTACTTGTTAGGACCTTCAAAAGCATCATCTTGGCTGCTCTAATTCTTTAAAGGTGCTCAAGATAGATAAGGTTGTGCATCATACAAACTTCTAGATTAAAGGTGCTTTTCATGTCTGGAGACTGTATTGGTTAGTTGTATGCTCCCTAGAGCGTCTCTCAAATCAATAACATTGAGAAGATTAGACACCAAACAAATTTCTAGATTTGAGGCAGCATTCACGTATAGTTCTATATTGATTCTTTGTCTACTACCTATAGAATTTCTTGAATTGATAAGATTAGATACCAAACAAATTTCATGATTTAAGGTGGCCTTAATTACCATTGAATGTATCTGTCAATTATTTGCACCCAATAGAATTTCCTATTTTACAAAAGTGCTCAAGATAGATAAGGTTTGGCACCAAACAAGTTTCTAGATTTAAGGTGGCCTTCATAGCCAGTGGTTGTATATGTAAGTTGTCTGCTCCCTAGAGCATCTCTTAAATACAAGTTGGTTCAGCATGATAACATCTGGATTTCCCTTTTGTATCTAGGTCTTTGATTGAGGTTCCTATTTGTTGATATGGATTTCACAAGGAGTGACCACTTAGATGTAGGGCATTGTTGGGTGTGCCTACTTGAATGTAGGGCTTGAGTTCAAGGAGACACCTATTCAAGATGAGGCTTGAATATGGATGCCTATTTAGGATAGGACATGGTCCATGTAGAATTCCTATTCAAGATAGGACTCATAATATTTGTCAAAGTTGGTCAATTTCTGCCCATTCAGAATAGGGCTTTAGCATAGATGCCTAATGGATTGTAGGGTTTGATTTTATAATACCCACCTGAACTCAAGCTTTTGGTGATGAGGGATGGAAAGGAATCTATTCAAGATAGGGGTTGTGTTCAATTTGAGGTATTGGTCTAGGACTGTTTTGGAAAGTGGAGCTGGATTAGGTTAAGGTCATAGCCCAAGACCCGAAAGAGATTGGAAGATAGAGTAGATCATTGAACTAGTTTTAGGCCATGGTCTAGGTGCCAAAAGAGATTGGAATATAGAGAACGTGATTTGCTACAATTTTAGGTCATGATCCAATATTGAAAAGAGACTGGAAGAGAAAGATCATGATTGGTTCAGTTTTAGGTCATGGTCCAGGTCCCCAAAGAGATTGCAACATGAAGCACAAGATTGGTCCAATTTTACATCATGGTCCAAGACCCAAAATAAGATAAAGCACATGATTAGTATAGTTTTAGGTCATGGTTCAAGACCCAAAAGAGACTATAAGTTAAATCACAAGATTGATCTAGTTTTAGGTTGTGGTCCAAGACCCAAAAGAGACTAGAAGTGGCCATATGCAGAAGTTGTCATGGTTGAGATGTCTGGAAGAGTAGAGGACTTTTAAATCAAAGAAAAGTTTTGAGGAGGTGTTCTCCCTCTGATCAGAAGGTTGGATGACTCTGGGTCATGCTTTATCTGTGAAGTCTGGTGCGGGTTGTATTGACTTTTGAACACCTTAGTTCACCTATTATGGAGATAGGGAATGTCATTGTGAAATATATGACGCCACTAAAGGTTTGGCATCAAGTTCCAACATATCATTAAACCTACTTCAGTGATGTGGCACTAGTGTAGCTTTCTAAGAAGTATCTAGTGTCTTTGTGAAACTAACCAACATATCTTGCTTGGAAGGTAGATGCCTAAATTTTCTCTATAGTTGTCATCACTAAAGGTTGTATCATTCAGGATCTACTATGAGAGAAGTGTTCGTGGGTGACATGAGCTCATAATAAATGGGTTGTCATTCTATAGGGTCTTCAGACCAAATGTTCTTCATTAATTCAGTTTGTATCGTGCGGAAATCATGCCATATGAGTCCATGCTAACTAATAAAAGGTAATTCTCATTTATTGATTATAGGTTTGGCTTGGAATGCATTGTTCATGGAACCTTTCTTACCTTGATCCCAATCCCACTATAGGGATATGAACTATTAAGGGGATTAGATAAATCATCTCTATGTGGCCCAAAGATCTCACACAGACATCATTTGCAAAAAGAAATAACATTCTACATTGAAATTGAACCATAAAGTTTATAACATTTGGGAACATAGGTAAGATGGAAAGAAATAACAAGATAAGAAGAATGCATACTAGATACTCCAATCCATTTTCATATAAAGTCCCATGTGATGTTATGATATGTAGTATTCTTTATTTTTAGCATACGATAATGAGATAACATATGAGAAATTGCATAATCTTTAGTTCCTTGCATGGCCAAAAATCAAGAAAAAAAATCAAAGACATAATTGATGTAGGGCATTGGTATAATATTAAAAATAGTTAGAAGAGATTAATAACAAGATAGTATACTTGGTAGGACTTATAATCTAAATAAACAACAAGTGATTCAAAACTTTGTATATTCAATAGGATTTTTATGATGATTTAACCCATTATGCAGATATTACCAAGTACATGTATGGCTCCATTTCCCCATCAAGATGGGAAAGGTCACCTGTCTCCATCTTTCCGTTAAAAGGAGGTCACCATTTTGTACAAGATCCATCCTCTAACATGAGGAGGTCGCTCGTACTGAATATCAACATCATTTTCACATACATTCATAATGGGCAATATCATTTAAGTTTCATGTTTGTTGCAAGATATAATGTAGAAACTCAAAAGATTACTCGGTAGGGAATGTGGTAGCACAAACAAGTACATAGCCAAGAATATCTTATGAGTACATACAAGCATTACCAATACTGCCGGTTTGTTCAAGGAGGAAGTATAAAGTATACCTTTTTTTATTGCTTTCATAGTAATAGATCCAAGTACACAAAACAACATCAAATCAAGTCCTAGGTCAATGACATATGGTACCAGGTTCACGATCATGATAGTTAAATATCATGCTCCAATATTGAAGATTAGGATTATTAATTCCTATTTAAACCTTAAGGAACATCATTCATTAATAAATAGACAACATTTCAAGGTTCTAACATTAATTCAATATATATATATATATATATATATTGAGGATGAATAATCTACCTAGGTATATATGAATGCATTTTTTGTAAGCATATTTTAGGAATATAAGATAACCATAATTATTATTATCAATATTTGTGTCATTATCAAAATCATAGGTAATTGTCATTCTAAATCATTATTATCAATCATAAGGTAAATTAGGGATAATGTAGTCATGATAAGATTATCAATCATATATCATGGTTTTCTTAAATGAATAAAGGTCTAAAAATAATGAATAAAATCCTTATATCATGATTTAAATTAGTGATAAAAGATGTATCTCATATTATAGGTTCATATTATATTAGATAGTTATTTGAGCATGTGGATGTTTTTGGAGAATTGTGGGATATTTGAGCTATTTATAATTCATTTTACAAGATCGGGCAATAGAAAAATAGGTAGAATAAAAAATGAACATACAAAAAAAGAGTTTCTAGTTTGGCTTTGCGTATCAGGGGAGGGATTCAAATTCATAGATGCACCCGCTGACCTGTGAGCCAGAGCTAGGATCCTAGGCTGCATTGAGGGTGCAAAAGGGAAAATGCCCACGGTCATAAAATTAGAAGTGTGGCACCAAAAGGTACATATTAGTATTATTTGACCCTTTAATGTTTTAATCAAATTGGGACCTATGGTCCTAACTCATGATATGGCAGTGGTGAGGAGATGGAATTTGAGAGGAATTCAGTTTGTAGAAAAAGATGACAAACTGAGCGGAAGACAAAAGTGCCAAGTTGTAGGTGTAAAAGGAAAGAGGAAATGGGATTTTAGAGGAATACAATAGTAAAGGAGAATTTAGAGGTGTTAGTAGCTTCACAACCTCATGATGAGTCATATGCAACTCCCAGTGCCTCCATAGGGGTCCTCATCCGGCTTGACAATATAGCATCAGGAAATTGTGGAGCATCTTGTTGGTGTTTCTCTCTGCATCTCCTCTCAACATGTGAGGAATCCTTGTTGGGGGGCCAAGATGGTTTGGACGTCAGGGATCGAACGGAGGAGCTGTAAGGTATGATCAGTATCCTCCAATTTAGGTGAAATAAGAAGATATCAGGTGAAGAAGAAAAGATGTGATGGTGAGAAATTGAGGCTCCAGTCGAAGATCAAAGAGGATAGAGTAGGTCTTCAATGGTTTAAATAGGGATTTGGGGTGTATGGTTAGTTGGGGTTGTTTATCTTTTGCCCAGGTGCTACTACTTTGGGCATTTTCAATAAAGCAAGCGGCAAGGAGGTTGTTAGTACTCGTTAGGTGGATGAGGAAAACCCAGATGTGAGGAACAAAGTTTGACTTGGCAAGGACTAGCAGAGAGGGAATAATGAGATTTTGAAATATTCACATTGCAGTGTGGGAACCCTTCACAACTAATGTGATGGGAAGATGAACCCCTGCATGCGTTGTTGTTGGGTCTGGATCCAGGTCCAGTTAGGTTAGAAAATTGGGTAGAAAATAGGTAATTGTGGGATTTCTTGGGTATTTCTTCCAAAATTTATTTCTTTTAAATGGAAGCATCAAATCAAATGATCACAACATAATATAGGTATTCTACATCTATATACAAGGTTAGGGTCTCAAATAATATACTTCAATCGCCTAATTAATTAGTTGAGTAGTAACTTTGATTTAATATTGTTTTGATGTCATGAGGTGTATAGTATTCATATTGGGTGTCACATTATCAAATTGAGTATCATTAATGCTCAAATAATCAAGAATAAGGAATTGACTTCAAGAGTAAACATAAATAAGAACAAAGTAATAATTGAATAAGGATAATGAAGACTCACTTCATCAAAACAAGTAAGGTTTTAAGTATCTTGGGATACAATATGCTTTGTTGAACTCTTTCTCTGAAGATGTATCAAGTGTTTCTAGACCTAGATTCATGTTAGACCCTTTCTCTGTACAGAACATTTCATCCTATCTTTGATGCCTATAATCATCTATCAACATTCCCTAATGGAATGTGATGGTGGAGATATGTTGTGATTTTCAAATGAGATCCTCTTAATGTTGAAGTGTATGTGATACAGATGCACAGTAGGCTACTATCATTTGAGATTTCCCGTATTCACTCATCTTTGCCTAATTAAGGGATTACCATAATTTAAACTATGGTGGTAGTATTTTGCCCCATTTTTTGTTTCAATGAATTTGAAATTTTCTTCTGGCATCAATGTGATCATGTTAGTTGGTAAGAAGTTGTTTTGAATATAATTTTCAACTAAATTGGTTATTTGATATCACAAGGTTTGTGGCTTCTTAGGTTGCTATTTACCATGGCAAATGTTAGGATTTGACCTTTGGAAGGGGTTTTCTTTTGTTTTTTTTTCCTTTTGAGCTTGGACCACCGGTCAACATTCAGGTTTTCTGGCCTGGGACCCCTTTGGTGAGTTGGTGACAATCCATGTTAATTGGGAAGCCCATCATGATATGCGAAGGGTGATCATGTAATCATTGTAGCTTATCTGATGGCAAATGACAACTACCTACTAACCCTACATTCTACTTTCTAGCGTTAGAGTTTAAGGTGATTTGAGACTCCAAGAATGTTTAAGCTTTCCCAATGTATTATATGAATAGGTTGGCTCTTCTCACAGGATGATCATAGAAAAATGTACCATTAGGATTTTAACTTAGGTAGATTTGACGCTCCATTGGATCTTGATTTCATGCTTATACAACTCAAGCTGTGCCATGTAGTAAGTATTCAAGCGGCAATTCCCTACCCAGTTGGGTTTGAAAGATCTACAGTGGGGTGAATAGAGCTGTTTTAAAATTTAATTAAAAACTTAAAGCAAAGAAGGAGGAGGAAATAATGAATACACTTCGATTTAGAGTGGTTCAAACCTTTGAATCAAATGTTGTCATTCTACTACCCAATTTTTTCCAATTGGTATTTTTAAAGTGATTTATATTATTTACCTTGCAAGGGTGTTACAACAAAATACAATCACCTTCCACTCAAAGTAGCCTTCACCTTAAAGTAGCCTCATCCTCCTTGAAGAAACCTTCTTGAAATAACCTCAAGCAACCTTTGAGCATCCCTCACCACCTTAAAGTATCTCCACCACCTTGAGATAGCCTTCACCTAGAAGTAGCTCCAACCTCCTTTGAAGCGGCCTTCTTGAAGTTACCTCAACCAACCTTAGAGAAGCCTTCACTTCCTTGAAGTAGCTCCACCACCTTGAGATAGCATTCACTTCGAATTAGCTCCAACCTCCTTTGAAGAAGCCTTCCTAAAGTAACCTCAAGCACAGCATGGATCAGCCTTCACTTTGTTGAAGTAGCACCAAGCAACCTCCTTTCAACAACCTCCAACCCTAGGAGTAGTCAAGGAGAATCAAGTACAATATAGAAGAAATAGATTGGAAGAAAGAAATTCTTAGCCAATGAAGTACATCACCTTGATCCTATATCAAGCATATAGATATCCTATCCACTCAATATGGATGTGTCCATATGTCGTGGCTAGGAGATTGTAGTTGTAGGACACAACTCTAGAGAACAAGGAAGAAGAGAGCAAGTGAATCTTTGCTTTGTTGCTCTCAATAGTGGATGCTCAAGTGTATCTTGGATGCTTTAGGTGTCCTAAGGCCTATCCTATTTATAGGGATTGTTTGCAAGTGCTTAGGGACGTTCTAGGGAGTCTCTAGGGTGTTCTTAGTGCTTAACTAGTTGTTAGGTAGACAATAGTTGGCTAGCAATGGATAATTTGTTCGTGCTTAGAAGAACAATCTAGAACCCTTATCAGTCGACAAGTTTGTTGACCTAACTGTGGCTCAGTCAAGCATTTCTTCGACTGAGCCTAGGTTTAAGGCAATTGTGTATCAACGTCTATTTCCAACTCCTAACCACTTGGTCTAACAGTCACAAGCTTTGGACTGAGGTTTGGTCGGTTGACAATATTTTCGATAGAAACTCATTTTAGAGCACAAATATGTAAAGTATTGAACAGTGCTCAGATGTTCGACCGAGGTGGTTCTCGATCAAAAACACTTTGACTGAGTGTGTCTCTTTCGACTAGTTTATCAATTGAGGATGTTCCTGATTCAGCCTTTTAAACCACCTATTAAATGTGTGTTCTAATGGATGATAGTAACTCTAACTCTAAGGGGGGTCCGAGCTAAGGGTTATAAGTGTATAAGGAAGATCTAACACTTGATTTACTTGATGTCTAAGTACTTGTACATTATATCTTTGTACAAGTGTTTACATTTGAGTACAATCATGAAAACATAAACAATTAAGTGCATTTGATCTTCAATTTGGATTGATCTTCAACTTTCCACTTAGTAGAAGTTCTTTGTTTCCTTTAACCCTAAAATACTCAAGTAGCACGCTAAATCCACAAGTATAAAATGTCATCATCAAAATAGAGGGTATGTTAATGTATAATTTATCCTAAAATCTCCCCCTTTTGAAAATGACAAACATTCCCAAAATATAAGTAAAATATTTGAAATGAAATGAGTTTCATACTTGTGGTGTACTAGAAATGGATAGATTCTTTTGATCTTATAAAATGTGTGCTAATATACCTAAAGATATATGGTACATGATATCCATCTCTTAAGGCAATGTAGCACCCATTAATATCAAGCCCAAGAGATCATGAAACTCATGAGAATATTTTACTTTATTTTATTTCTCCCCCTTTGTCATTTCAAAAAGATAGTCATATGTGTCACTCAGTTAGACTCCCCCTTAATTGTTTACTTCAAAAAAATGTCAAATTTAGCCACAATTTAAAACCAATACTAATTTCTCAACCATTTGCAAGGGATGTTAAGCCCTGAAATGATATGAGATGCCTTTAGGCTCAAGGTGGGATCAATAGATATATTTCTATATTCACTTCTCAACCATTTAGATAGGATTTTAAGCCCAAATTGGTGTAGAGAATCCAATTAAGAGCAAGACAAAAATATATGCACATTATATCCAAGAAGTTTTGTGAGCTCCCCCTTAATCTCATAATAAAAGTGAGGTTAAAAATACTAATGTATTTCAAATCATAACCATCTTTAAAATCAATTGATTAAGTAAGAGTATGAGTCAATTGTTATAAGCAATCTTGTTTCTTGCATTATTTTAAAAATTTCTCTTATTCTAAGTATTTAACATGATGAGCAAATTACATATTGAATATACCAATGTTAGGTGCAATTGAATGATTTGATTTACAAATCAACATTTTAATCAGGCTTATTTTTGGTCGACCATGACTTCGACCGAGGCGCACCTTGGTTGAGCTCCTTTTTGGCTGAGATGTAGTTCTATAGATTTCCAATTAATGCAACTTTATCTAGAATGAACCAAGATATAACATTTTCTTCTATATCGGTATAAGTGACAAGTCAACTTCTTTTTGTATGCATATTCAATCTTGTTTCAAGTCATGAGTTTGAGCAACATAGATTTCTTCTTTAATGATCATTTTAAGGAAACATCTTTTACATCCATTTAAAGTGTTTGATGTCCTTATGAGTTACATATGAATGACCTCAAGTCTTAGCCATTAATTCATAAGTCATATCAAAGTATATTTCTTCTCACTATATCCTTGCTTTACTTAGTTTATTTCATCATGCCCATTTAGTTCCAATGAATGTTCTGCCTTTTGGCCTAGGAGTTGAATCTTATGCATTATTCTTGGTAAGCTCATATAGAAATTGTCCAATAATTAACTCTTTCTAGGATATGATTAAGTCGTGTTGTGTATAATCATAATTTATTCTTCAATTATCTTATATGTAGACTTATAAATCCTAGATGGTTTGCTAGATGTTCAATATTCCAAGATAAAGGCTTTTTGTGACTTAATATCAAATTTGTCTTTACCATTTTTTTATAGAGACAAATTTATGTAATTGAGTTCTAGTGAGAAAAATTTTAGTTTTGAAAATAAATCTTACTTTTGCTTGTCTAGAATACATAAGTTTCAAACATTTAGGTAATGATTATATTCTAAGTAGGTTTCTTGTATGAACAATCTTTTTATGCTATAAACAATTCATTGTTATCAAAATAGTGTCCATAGAGTTACGAGGTTTACGACCATTTTTCCTTTTGATATTTTCCTATGAGTCATAAACATTGTCATGGTACTTATAATGTAGTTCTCATACAAATAGCACATTAAAAATTTGTACCAACATTACCTATAGCAATAGTTTTACCTTTGAAACTTTCTCCATATGTGACTAATAATTTTACCTTTCCTCCAAGTGTACAAAAATCTTCTTATTTCCAGTCATATGCTTGTTAGAGAAATTTCTATAGACCATCCAAACTTACAAATTATGAAAGATTTGGTCTCATATAGTGGTCCTTTTGGTTAGGAGTGTTACTATAAATATGTCATCATTTCAATTTCATTGCAAATTTGGGTCACCAATTCAATTGCAAGTGAATAATTTTATTCTTAATACATTCTTCTGAAAGAACTATCATCGGTCAAACTTTTCTTCAATAAAAATTCTCAATCGAGCTCTTTGTCGATCAAGATGAAGTTCTGCACATTTTCAGTAAATTTAACATTCCTCGAGTAAACAAATTATTCTATTATTTTTTGATAACACAATTAAGCAATCAAAACTTACAAGAATATGCAAGTTAAATCTTGTTTTAGATGAGATAAGGCATTATGAATTTCAAACTAAAGTTTAGTTCAAATCTCAACTAAGTGTCCAACATGTCTAAGTTGGAGTTTTTGGAACCCAAACCAAGACAACATATTTTTTTGTATGGACAATAGAATGAATAGTGACCAAGATGTAAACAATAATGAGAGCAAATAGAATCAATTTTATTTCTCTTCGTGGTTCTATGATCATGAGCAAGATTGTCTTTAGGCAGATACATGACCTTGATCTTGGGTTTTTGTGTTTTTCTAGTTCTAGGCTTTTGGTAAGATTTCTCTTTAGGTACATAGCCTAGACCCCTTCTTCCTTTTTGTCCAAACGAGTTTTCCAAGATTTTATCAAGAATTTTATTACTCTTTAGACTATCAACATATTTTTGTAACTTAGTAATTTCATCAATTTTCTCAGCAATATCTTATTTTCCTTGATCTAGACTTGAAAAAAAAGAATCTCTTTCTCTAACGATGATATCATAATTTGAATGAGAGCATAGAATAGGTTGAGTTTGATATTTATACATCTTAGTAAGCAATTCAACCTTTTCTTGAGAAAGAAGATTATTATTGGTTTTTAAAGCAAGCAACTTGATATTGTAATCATTAATAGATGATTTCAAAGTAACCTTTTCATACATAAGACTTTCTTTTTCAAAAGTAAGATCATTCAATTTAGCATACAAATCTTCATTAGTTTTTGTAAGCTTCTTTAATTTCCTTTTACAATGAGCATATTTATCATGTAGTTCTTCAATACTAGTGACTAGCTTTTTTTAGATAACTTAACAAGACTTACTTCATTTTCTTCTTTATTAGTTGTTGCAATGAGACAACTTATCTTGTCTTCTTAAGTCATGAGGCATTCTATTTCTTCTTCTCCACGCTTTCTATCATCGCTTGAGTCAGCCCAAGCTACTTTGTAGGCATTTTCTTTCTTCTTGAGAGAGGATTTATTTCCCTTCTTAACTTTAGGACATTCATTTTTTAAATGTCCCTTCTTTCCACATTCAAAGAATCTAAGGGAAGAGGAGGAAGAAACAAAACAATTTTGTTAGATTTAAATCTTCTATATTGCTTACCATTTATCATG
Source organism: Alisma plantago-aquatica (assembly GCA_963693085.1). Classification (NCBI taxonomy): domain Eukaryota; kingdom Viridiplantae; phylum Streptophyta; class Magnoliopsida; order Alismatales; family Alismataceae; genus Alisma; species Alisma plantago-aquatica. The sequence goes on from OY856409.1 coordinate 94,252,946, forward strand.
AGTGTATCCTTTTCATTTTCATATCCACTTGTCTCATCACATTCTTGAGTGATGACTTGTGCTTTAGTTGATGCTTTAAATGCTATGTCCTTTCTTCCCTTTTGAAGCTCCAACTCTAATTTTTGTTCTTCTTCAAGAGTGACTTCATGAGTCTCTAGATTGCCAATGAGTTTCTCCATCCTTATTGTAGTGAGGTCATTGGCTTCTTCAATGGCCATCACCTTTGGCTTGTATTTTGGAGGCAAGGATCTAAAGATCTTGGACACCTGGTCTTTCTCACTTATATATTTACCTAATGAACTCAAATTTTTAACAATAGAAGAAAATATTGCATACATTTTACTAATATACTCATTAGGTTACATACAAATTTTTCAAACTTTTGTTTAAGCATGTTAATTTTGGTATTTTTAATTGAGTGGTACCTTCATGTGTAATTGAAAGTTTATGTCATGCATCATATGTTGTTTCACATGAAGATATCTTATTAAACTCACTAAAAAAATAGAACAATATAATATGCTTACCACTTTTGCATTTAATTGAACTTGCTTTACCGTATTGGGATCCCATGTTGCATATTCAACGGTAGGAAGTTCATAAGGTGAAGACACCATCCTCCAAAGCTATAATCTAATCCCTTAGAAGTATAATTGCATTCTTCTCTTCCAATAGGTGTAGTTGCTTCCATCAAAGGGTGGTGGCGAGTCACATGAGTTCCTCCAAGGTTGAGGTTTCTAAGCAAGATCTCCACCATTCTTCAAGACATGTTAGGTCTCCTTGAAGACCTACTCTGATACCAATTGAAAGATCTAGATGGGGGGTGATAGAGATTTTGGTATTTTAAAATTTAATTAAAAATGTAAAGCAAACAAAAAGGAGGAGACAACGAAGACACTTTGATTTTAAGTAGTTCCAACCTTTGAATCAAAGGTTGTCAGTCCACTACCCAATTGTTTCCAATTGTTATTTTTAAAGTGATTTATTTTATTTACCTCGCAAGCATGTTACAACAAAATACAATCACCTTCCACTCAAAGTATCCTTCACCTTGAAGTAGCCTCAACCTCCTTGAAGAAGCCTTCTTGAAGTAACCTCAAGCAACCTTGGAGCAGCCTTTACCACCTTGAAGTAGCTCCACCACCTTGAGATAGACTTCACCTAGAAGTAGCTCCAACCTCCTTTGAAGAAGCCTTCTTGAAGTAACCTCAAGAAACCATGGAGCAGCCTTCACTTCCTTGAAGTAGCTCCACCACCTTGAGATATCCTTCACCTAGAAGTAGCTTCAACCTCCTTTGAAGTTACCTTCTTGAAGTAACCTCAAGCACACCTTGGAGCATCCTTCACTTTGTTGAAGTAGCACCCAGTAACCTCCATTCAACAACCTCCAACCCTAGGAGTAGTCAAGGAGAATAAAGTAAAATATAAAAGAAATAAATTGGAAGAAAGAAATTCTTAACCAATGAAGTACAACACTTTGATCATATATCAAGCGTATAGATCTCCTATCCACTTAATACGGATGTGGCTATATGTGGTGGCTAGGAGATTTTAGCTATAGGACACAACTCTAGAGCACAAGAAAGAAGATAGCAAGTGAATCTTTGCTTTGTTGCTCTCAATAGTGGATGCTCAAGTGTATCTTGGATGATTTAGGTGTCCTAAGGCCTATCCTATTTATAGGATGGTTTGCAATTGCTTAGGGATGTTCTAGGGAGTCTCTAGAGTGTTCTTAGTGCTTAACTAGCCGTTAGTTAGACAATAGTTGTCAAGCAATGCCTAATTTTTTCGTGCTTGGAATAACCCTTCTCGATCGAAAAGTTTGTCAACCAAAGTGTGTCTCGGTCGAGCATTTCTTCAACCAAACACAGGTTCAAGGCAATTGTGTATCAATGTCTATTTCCAACTCCCAACTCCCAATCACTTGGTCTAATGGTCACAAGCTTTGGACTTAGGTTTGTTTGGTTGACAATATTTTCAATCGAAACTCATTTTAGAGGAAAAATGTTCGACCGAGGTGGCTCCCGGTCAAAAAATACTTTGGCTGAGTGTGTCTTGATTGACTAGTTTCTCGACCAATAATGTTCCTATTTCAGCCTTTTGAACCACCTATTAAATGTGTGTTCTAATGGATGATATGACTCTAACTCTAAGGGGGATCCTAGCTAAGGGTTATAAGAGGATAGGGAACATATAACACTTGATTTACATGATATCTAAGTACTTGTACATTATATCTTTGTACAAGTATTTACATTTGAGTACAATCAGAAAAACATAAACAATTAAGCACATTTGATCTTCAATTTGGATTGATCTTCAACTTTCCATCTTGTAGGATTTCCTTATTTCCTTTAACCCAAAAATACTCAAGTAGCACATTAAATCCACAAGTATGAAATGTTTGTCATCATCAAAACAAAGGGTATGCTAATGTCCAATTTAGCCAATAGGGTTTAGGTGACAGGCATCAAAGACACATATATGGTTTCTATTCTCAATACTTCTTGTTGTATGAAATTTGTCACAAGTATGTATCTACATTGTTGGGTGTCCTTTTGGATTTAACTATCCATATTTTCAGTCATTTTTCATTTAGTTACATTATAATTGATGATCAAAACCTTAGGATGGAAGTTTGTGACTCCTAAAAGAGAGTTTTTATGCTCCATTGGTCATGAATGTCATGCTTATTGAGCTTAATCCTAATATGTAGTGAGTATTTGAACAAAACTCCTCTTCTAGTTGGGTTAAGGAGCTCGATTTTAGATACACCCCCATGGGCTCTATCCTCAACACTTATCAGTAGAAGCAATTCACCACAAGCATATGTCCAAGTTCGGGTGCCTTTGGGATCAATTTATATTGAAAATTAATCCTTTTATGTTGTGTACATTGATGCTCAAAGGCTTATCGCGGGGAGTTTAATTGCATGTTAATGGGAGCTTCCTAGCGAAGGTTCCCCATTTTTGGTCTCCATACTAGATCATCATGGAATGTTGTGAGACATGTATAATGTTGCAAGGGTTCCATTATCTCCCTATCCTCTTGTAAATCTTGGGCCCACTATCCAAGTCTCTAGTAGAGTTTTAGGAATAACGAGTGGCCCCATAGATCACCACTAGCCTTAACTGAGTACTTTTTCCTCACTCACGCATAAGACACAATCAACTTTCCATAATGGCCACCCATCCTAGTACTACTCTGTGTTGAGCACGTTTAACCGTAGAGGTTTTTAGTGGTGGTCTCCCTAAAAAGGAGGTGACCCTTAGTGATATGGGTAGTTCAATCATTCCTTTTAAGATCATCTTATCCAAGGCCTCAAATCTTGGGATTTTACATCTCTATCTGTCTTTTTCTTTCTATGTGAGAAAGATTGCAATCATGTTTATTTGTTAAAGTCTTTTTAGGGGGTAACCCCTAAATTTATTTTTAGGATGTCTTGACTTTGTGGTTATGTCCAAATTTTCCTCTAAGGTGCTCAAATTAAAAATAAGAAAAAGACATTAGCATATTTTGAGATGTGATTTCATCCTGCAATTTTAGTTGTTGATGCTTTCATTGATTGAGGGGTTTTCTTGGGGAGAGATTAGGTTTGCAAACCATTAGGGCCTCTAGATTATGGTTGTCCTCTTTCTACCCTAGGACATATGGTTCTAATTTGACCCTTCTGCTTTAGGGTGCATAGAGGGACACATCAAGGTACTTAAGTAGATTAAGTGGATTTTTTTTCTTTGATTTGGATTTGTTTTCATTTATTCATTTTGGATTTTATTTTATTTTTCATTGTGATTTCTTTTCATTTTGAATTGTTTGTTTTGAATTCTATTCTGATTTTCAATATTTTACATTTTGATTTTTTTTGACAATTTATTTTTTAAGATAAAAGTGTCTAGATAGATCCTTTTTGGTCCATGGATGCTTTAGGGCTCGTGTCAACTGTGTGTCTCGATACACTTTAGTAGAGCTATGGCTCAAGTGGAGACTCAATCAACTCCCGATGCTCTTTGTGATCTATTTTGAGTAAACTTAATCAAAAAATTTACTACAACTAGCTCTTCGGTGATAGGCTCTGGAGTGACTTGTGTAAGGGCATCCACTTTGACCAAACTAGCCTCAGTTAGGAATTGAATGTTGTTCTTGAGGGATAGACATGATTTTGTATCATGTCCTGATACGGGGTGATAATTATAGTGTGAATGTTGGGATTCAAGATCTTCGGCAAGAAAGTACAAGGCTCCTTTATGGATAGAAAATTCATAAGGTACTTGACTAATGGGAGAGCCTTCATGATGGAGGCCCCTAAGGGTGTGAACCTTTTCTTTATCATCTACATTGGTGTCTCCTTTTTATGATAGTAGGAGAAATAGTTGCTTCTAAAAATGTATCTCCTTTGGTCATGCTTTGGCAATCAAGCTTTGTACTCTTCTAGTGGTGACCTATGAAGGTGTTAATTTCTACTATATTGACCTCTATATATTTCACTTGTGTGCACTATTTCTCTCAAAATGAGACCATATGTATTTTGAACCTCCAAGAGGCCTCTGACTGTCTGTGTCATGGTAAAATTTGGATGAAGCGGGTACATGTATGGTCCTAGTACAAGAGGAAGGTTCCATAGTGATGGTGGAGGTACATCATGGGGATGAATTCATAAGACTTCTTATGTGTTGGAATTATAGTCTTTTGACATTTTGTAGCTTTTTGGCCTTCTACCTTTATAAAGAATGACTTCTTACTATTCAATAATTGTTATATTTCATGATCATCTTGGTTATTTTAAGGAGTGATTGTGTGTTATAGATGTCTCCTATTACAAAAACTCAGATATAACATTCATACGATGGTGTATCCTTGGTTGGAGTAGTCCAAGATGGTGTAGTCATTTACCCTGTAGTTTGATGGTGGCGATATTTCTGCATGACCTATAAAGGGGAACATATGTATCTATGGCTTTGGCTAACCCATGTTACCTTTCAGAGTCTTCTTACTACCAAACTCAAGTGCCTTCATGACCTATGGTTCTTCATACTATTGTGTCTGTTGGATGAATTGTGTGTCAACTTGAGCCTTCAGTTCATCATAAAATTCCTGAACCAACATCTTCATCATCTCACCATCATTGTATCATTTGTTGGTGCACGTCATCTCGAGAAGCTCTTTCCAAAAATTCCAGTAACCATTCTACTACCTGAGATTTTTTTGATGTCCTCCTTTATTTTGAAAGTACAATGATTGGTTCGTAGGATCGGGAGACCAACTAGGAACCTTCCCCTTGTGTATTAAGGAGTTGAAACGGGAAGAAATATGGTTGTAAACAAACTTCCCCTTGTGTAGACAATAGGATTCAATAGATGGCACTCATGTTTTTTTGTGTCCCAGATCCTCTAGGGTTTAACAAAAACTTGCCCTTGTGAGGAAGAGGGTGTCAAAAATCAAGATGGAAAAAGATAATCTACCAATTTAATGGAGAAGCGGGAAAAGATCATGTTGACATTTGAAAGTTCACCCTTTGTGCAGAAAGGGGTTGTTCTTATATCAATGCAGATTGCAAGAATAATGGTAGGAGGAGAGAGAGTGCATGTAGATTAAGTGATATGCAAGAATTTTTCAGCCTTGTCATGAGATATGCTCAGTGGCACCATGATAAAGCATGCAAATTGTGTTTGTTGGTTTTATATGGAAGTTAGGATGGTATCTAGCGATAAGGTGCTCACTTAGGACCAATGATTGAGACTGGATATGGGTGTGTGAGGTTCTTCCCTATTTGGGGGAGATTTCATGCAAGAAATAGTTATAAGGAAAAGGATATCCAGGGACAAGGTGACCCTATTAAGGCCAGAGAATGTGGTTGGATATGGATGTGTGAGATTCCTATCCCCTCATGGGATATTTTATGAGAGAAATGTAGGGAAATATGGCATCAAATAAGGCAGTGGAAATAAAAATTTAACTTCCATATTCCCCTTTGAACGGTTGATCACATCAATAACTATGTAATGGGAAATATGGTTTGTAAGGTTATACCTGGTCCTAGAGCTAGTCCAGCAAAAATCACCTTGTGGTAGTGTGCACCTTTCTTTAAGATGTAGATGCCTCATGGTTTATCACCATAGGCAACAGTTGACTCTGTCCTCCTAGTGGTGTGAAATAGCATCCTCACATCTATAGTAGTCCACATGGACCACCAGGAACTCCTATCACTCTAGAAGAACGGACAAGGAGTTGTACCTTCTAGTCAGATTTCTAGTACTGACTTTCTCTCCCAACTGTCTCTCCCTTGCTATCCCTCCCTTTGATAGGTAGGACTTTCTTAGCTTCTGTCATTTACCACAACCAGAGAAGGCAACAATTGTCAAAGTGATTGATGTGTCTCTAGAAATTCTTGACTACACCTCTACTTATAGGAGGGTCGGGGTCAGGAGTTCTAGTCTGAGCAGGAGTTGAAGGGGACAAAATTTCATGAATTTTAGTAACTTGTGAATGACAAAATGGTCAGTTCAATGGTGAACCTATCGGTTGGCATGTGAGCTGATCGGTTCAACCATTGAATCGATCATTTTAACAAATTTCCCAATCACAATTGTATTGAATATTAACATTAGATTAATGAACAACATGACGTCAGCACTAATCCTTGATCCAGTCAAATTGATCAACCAAACAGTTAGTTCACAACTAAACTGCTCGGTTCAGGGACCTGAGCTGATCGATTCACTTCCTTAACCGGTCATCTCATGGATTTCAGACTACTAATCTTGGTTCAATTGACTACAACTTTGAAATGATTAGTTCAACACTTGAACCAGTTCAGCCATAGTCCAGTCAGTAAACTTTCAACCATTGTTGTTCAAATTGAACATCTAACTCTTTAGCAATCAAGTTTAAGCTACATTCATGAATAAATTCCTATTCCAAGTGTATCTTATGTGTGTGACCCTATAGGTTCCAAGTTACGTTGGTAGTCAATGTCAATAACTAGTTTATGGCATCACAAGCCATGATTGGTATATAGAAAGACATCATTTCTATCCAAGTAATTGCAAAGTTTGAGAACAACTTCAACCTACATTCTTTTTAGTGTTGTAGTGATTTTAAAGTTCCTTTGTCACTGATATCCTGATTGAACTCTAGGCATGGAATCATAATTATTTGAACATTCAGTCCATGTTCCTTGAACTACAGCAGATTGCCTAAGATATATGTGAAATCAATATCATATATTGATTCACATGTGCATGTGCATGCTTTTCTAAGTCTCACTATCAAGTGGCCAGGATATCAAACTCATGTAGGAGGGACAAATCCCATCTACATCACTTACAGTCATCCCATGTGTTATGATACAACCGAGCACCACCTTTATTGAAACCCTTATTCAAGGTCATGGTGGATGATGTCGGTGGATGATATCTAAGTACATCAAATGACATTTGATGAGTGATAGTGATTTCATGTCTAAGAACCAAAATCACCACCTTCATTATGAGAGATGATTCAGACTACCAGTCATGGTTACCATGTATCACTCTCAAGGTAGGTTTGTCTGATACAAAGTTCTCTAACAAATATCAATGTGTTTCATTTGATATCATATATCATGATTAATGAGATTCTATCATCAACCAACACACACTCTAGTCTTATGTGTTATTTTGGCTATTAGTTATCCATAATAACATCTGACTTGGGACATAAGAAGAATGTAGCTAATCTTGACATTTGTATGATATCATTGTTTAGGTCCTCAACCCAAAGATATATTTCTTTGAGTAATATCATTCTTTGGACATTCAATATGTTTCATCATCATCTCATAATTGGAAAAAAAAATAGAATAAATTAGAGGATCGCCTTTACTATTAATAAAATTGTTTATAAGATATGCCATTACAATCACCATACAATTGGCCCTTTGGACATACATACCAACAGACTCCCACTTGTACTTAGAGCCAATCACCCATGAATCTTGTTCTAAGTGATCTTTAAACATGTCCATCATGTTTATGTTTTGCAAGTGCTTATCCAGTAGATTAGCAGCATTTGCTTCAAGTCGATATATTGCAAGTTTCACATCTCTTTATTGTACGACTTGTCCTATGAGATGGAATTTCTGTAGTATGCTATTTGGGATTCCTTTCCTATCTAGTAGCTCAATTTTTGTCATAGTATTTCTATTATGTCATAAATGGTTGGAACGTCCCATAAGTTCATCTACATGAACTTCTTGATCCATACAGTATCCCCTATTGTGTTCATAACACCACAATACTTGGTTTCTATTGTAGAATCAAAAAATTGTCTCTTTCTTAGAACTTTTCCAGCTTATAGTTCTTGTTTTTTAAGGTCAAATACAAATTTAGATTGTGATCAGTAATTTGCATGCTTTTAAGTTCTTAATCTCATTAAAATCAACTTAGTTAAGTATGACTTAAAATCCAACATGATAGTAATGCACCCTACTTGGCAGGCCCACATAACTACCATCACACTTCCATGAGATGGATAGCGCACCACGGTTGGCGTGCCCACGCATAGTTGATCAACCTTTTCAAGTGTGTTTCCTATGGAAAGCATGTAAGACATAATATATTTGATTGAGGGATTTTACATTTATAAATATATATACAAATCCAATCACTACATACTTATAGTATGTATCATATGCATGCTATATCCCATAATCAAAAATATACAATTAAAACATAAGCAATGGTTATAGCCATATTATTGTAATTCCTTAGAGGCACAAGGAATTAATACCATATAAGGTCTACATCACATGTAGCTACCCGTTGTTGATGAAGATCTATGCTTAAACCAATCCAGGTTGATCGGTTAACCTCTTGAACCTATTGGCTCACCTCCTAGTCAGTTGGTTGGTCTGAAGAACGGGTTGTCTGGCCTCTGGTTACATTGATGTCTGGACACCTCCAAATGCTCAGTTAGGCTACAAGTCAATTGATTTGGCTCCTCTTTCGTATGTCCCCCTCGGTCCTCCAGTCAATTCACTCGTCTTCTGAAATGGGTGTTTTGTCTGGTTTTGAAAGTATTCTTCATTGTAACAAGAATAAAACTATACTAATGCTTTTAAACATATTACATGGTGATGTGTAAACCTCGAGTTACTTTCAAGGGGAGCATAGGAAGGAGAGAATAATACTTTTACATATGGAAGACAGGATAGAGGCTCAGTATGCAAACCAAGATAAAATAGGAATAAACAACCACAACCAACCAAGAACAGATAATTAGGGTTATTGGCAATAACCATACTACACATCCACAATCAAAACTAACTTTTAGGATAACGTGTTAAATTTCATATATATATATATATATATATATATATAATTTGGGATTGTCAGTATTTAATTGATTATGCACATTAATCATTTTAAGTATTTGCATCATATGCAATAAATAAATGACGACAACTAAAATCTAATCATATCGATTAAATCCAAATCATAGTAAATTGATGTGGCTCTGATACCACTGTTGGGAAATATGGCAACAAATAAGGCAGTGGAAATAAAATTTAACTGTCATGTACCCCTTTGAATAGTTGATTGCATCAAAAACTATGTAATGGTAAAGATGGTTTGCAAGGTTATACCTGGTCCTGGAGCTAGTCCAATGATGATCCCCTTGTAGTAGTGTGTGCCTTTCTTCAAGTTGCACATGGTCAGCGTCATAAGTAGCCTCCTCATTGATCACCATGGACAGTAGTTAACCTCATCCTCCTAGTGGCAGGAAACAACCTCCTCGCCTCTATAGTAGTTCACACACACAACTGGGAACTCTTGTCATTCTAGAAGAACAGACAAGAAGCAGTTGACCCTTCTAGTTAGTGTTCTAGCACTGAATTTCTCTCCAATTATCTCTCCCTTGCTATCCCTCCCTTTTATGGGTAGGACTTGCATGGGTTCTCTTGGTTACCACAACTATATAAGAAAAAAATTGTCAGAGTGATGATTTGTCTCTAGAAATCCTCAACTATCCCTCTATTTATAGGAGGGTCAGGGTAAAGAGTTCTAGTCTAAGTGAGAGTCAAAGGGGATGGAATTTCATGAATTTTCATAACTTGTGAATGACAAAATGACTTGTGAATGACAAAATGGTTTGTTCAATGGTGAACCAATCGGTTGGCATGTGAGCCAACCGGTTCAACCATTGAACAGGTCATTTCAACATGTTTCCCAATTGTAATTATATTGGAAATTAATATTCAATTAATGCACAACATGACGTCAGCACTAATCCTTAATCCCATCAAATTTGATCAACCAAACTGTTGGTTCACAACCTGAACTGGTTGGTCCACTTCCTAAACTAGTCATCTCATGGACTAGATTGCCAATCTTAGTTCAATTGACCTGATACTTTGAAATGATTGGTTCACACTTGAACCGGTCAGTTCAGATTCCAGTCAGTCAACTTTCAACCATTGTTGTTTAAGTTGAATACCTAACTCTTTAGTAAATAAGTTTAAACTACATTCATGAATAAACTCCTATTCAGAGTGTATCCTATGTGTGTGACCCTTGAGGTTCCAAGTTACATTGGCAGTGAATGTCCATAAGTAGTTTATGACATCACAAGCAATGATTGGTATCTAGCAAGACATCATTTCTACCCAAGTAACCAAAAAGTTGGAGAACAACTTCAACCTACAATTTGTGATTGGTGTTATAATGATTGTATAGTTCCTTTGTCACTGATATCCTAATTGAACTCAAAGCATGGAATTGTCATCCTTTCAATGTTCAATCCATGTTCCTTGAACTCGAGTAGATTATCTTAGATATATGTGAACTGAATATCATATATTGATTCACTTGTGCATGTGCATGCTTTTCTCTGTCTCATTATCAAATGGCCTGGATATCAAATGCATGTAGGAGGGCCAAATCCCATCTACTCACTCATAGTCATCCCTATGTGTTATGATGCACCCAAGCACCACCTTTATGGCAACCCTTATTCAAGGTCATAGTGGATGATATCTAAGTACATCAAACAACATGTGATGAGTGTAGTCATTTTAGGTCTAAGAACCACAATCACCGCCATCACTTTGAGAGATGATTTTGACTACTAGTCATGGTTTCAATGCATCACTGTCAAGGTGGGTATGGTGTATACACTATTCTCTAACAAGTATCTATGTGTTTTTTTTTAATATCATATATCATGACTAATGAGATTTTGTCATTAATAAACACACATTCTAGTCTTATATGTTATTGTTGCCATTAGCCTTCCACAATAACATCCGACTAGGGTCATAACAAGAAAGTATATACTCTTAACATTTGTATGATCTCATTTTTCAGGTCCTCAACCCGAAGACATATGTCATTGAGTAATATCATTCTTTAGACATTCATTATGTTTAATCTTTATCTCATAACTGAATAAAATAGAATAAATCAGAAGATTTCCTTTACTATTAATCAAATTGTTTATAAGATATGCCATTACAATCATCATATGATTGGCTCTATGGGTATACATGCCAACAAGAAACACTCACAAGGAAAAGGGATGAGTTGGTCTAGTTTTAGGTCATGGTCTTGAACCGTATGAAAATGGATATAAGTGGGGTTATGTCCCAATTTTAGGTCTTGGTCCAAGGTCATATAGATATGAAAGTGAAGGTACGGTGATGGTTCAGTTTTATATAATGGTCCATGACCATAACGTAGGGTAGGAAAAGATGGGCGAACCACATGCTATTGGGTGAAAATCTCAATCAAGATAGAAAATCCATTGGATCAAATGGAGGTATGGTTGTTGTGTGAGTTGATATATTAGTCATGATTTAGAAGTTATTCAAAATTTAGGATTGAGTAGCCTTTGAGTGTGATAGCGAAGCTTTGTCTTTCACAATCTGAGTATAGACCCTTCAAGGATGTAGTTGTTGGTTAGAGATAGGCATGTATAGCTCAAGGTAGGGGCATATGATGCCAAGATAAAAATGTGATTTAATCATGAGAGTACATAACTTGTAGGTAAAATTTGGCAGCCTTTCGGTGTAAGGCTAAAGGTTTGGAAAATTATTCATGATAATATTAGGGCATTATGGAGAAGTTTCCCAAAAAGATGGCTCTTTACCTCATGGATGATCATACATGAAGATTCAAGAACATCCAGAGGATTTGAATAGCCGTTTGGAGAATATCAAAGAGTTCTGGTACAAGTGATGGATCATTAGAAGAGCCTTTCAACATAGATCAAGTTTGAAGGTTTTGAAAAGGTATTCCAAGTTTGATAAAATTTTCATTTTTTTGTTGAGTTTTGAAAATAGTTTCCAACTTTTCTTTGAATTAGAAAGATGGTTCAACTTTGTTGAGCTTTGGAAATATTTTTCAACTTTGTTAAGTTTTTTAAAAGATTTTTCAACTTTGATGTTGGGTTTTGGAAGACGGTTCATATTTTGTCGATTTTGTAAAAAGATTTTCCTTTTCCAAAAGATTGTTCTTTTTGTAAAGGTTTTTATTGATTTTTTTAATGGTTGTTCTTTTCTTTTTGAAAATATGTTTCTTTTTTGACAAATTTTTTTTTGAAAAATAGTTTTTATAAAATATTTGCTACTTTTAGAAAAAAAATGATTCCCTTGCTTCAGTCAAATATATTTTTTTGAAAAGGTAGTCCTTTTTTGGAAATATTTACTCTCTTTAGAAAAGATTTAAAAAACCTTTACTTTTCAGAAAATATTTTTCATTTTTTTTCAATTTTTCAAATATTATTATTGTTTATTTATTTTTGTAAGATCGTTCTTTTTTAGAAATACTATTCTTTTTTTGAAAAGATGATTATTTCTTTGGGGGGGAATCAGCTTTCTTAAAAAACTTTTCATTTTTTAGAAAATATTTTTAATGTGTTTTGAAAACATTGTTTCAACTTAGTTGAGGTTTTAAAATGGTTGTTCAACTTTGTTGAGTTTTGAAAAGATTTTTTTACAAGTTTGAAGAAAAAAATTGTAGAGGTTTTGAAAACATTTTTCAAAACATTGTTCGCTCAAGGTTATTGAATGAAGATTGTTTCGTGAGAGCGGTCATTTGAGATTGTTGACAATCATTCAAAGACTCAAGTTTGAAATATTATGAATCAAAGATTTTTGATGATTAAGACCGTTTGAAATAATTTTGGATCCTTTGATATTATGTGAGATCATTGGCATGATATCATTATTGATTTGACATTGTTGTTTTGATAACATTGTTTTAGACATGAGGATGTTAGCAAATGATGAACAATTTGTGTGTGATGAATACAATCTTAAATCATAAATTCTTCATCGATCATAGTTTTAGAAAAGCATGCAATAATCTTGAAAAGTGTAAAACAAGCAACCATGAAATGCATATGTAGAAGATAAATCCCCCTTTCTAGCCCATGAATTTAGACGTGACTTACATCCTCATTCAAGGATGATCTATATAGGAGAGGTTGGTCCTTATGTTCTCTATGGCATGATCATATTCATCAAGTTAACTCAGGTTCTTCAGTTAAGGTACTACTCGCAATACACCTCATGACCACAGAGACTGCAATCGGTCATGAGTGATAAGAGAGAGGGATGTCCTCAAGGCCTTTAGACGTCTAGATTAACATTGCACTCGATACCTTTACAGAAATCTTGAAGCCTCTTTTAGTGATCCAACGTGAGTATTGGCACCCATTCCACAAGCATGGATTCATAGGTGTACATAGTGCATGTGTAAGCTTTTTATATTTTTTTGAAGAAAGAACACAATAATAAAGCATGGAATATAAATGATAATAACATAAGGAAACAAGCATGCATTTATTAAGAAATGAAAAATCTTGTTCATCATGACGAGATCTTTCATCTTGTTCTCTCTTTCTTGCTTTTATTTTTATTTTATTTTTATAAATAATAAAAAGGAAGAGTGAGATAAAAAAGTGGAAGGCGGTGGCTAACCCTGAAAAAGAAGTGGAAGCAAACCCTAGAAGAGAACTAGAGACTAATTCTAAAAAGAAAATGTTAGAAAATATAGTAGTTGTCATATTTCCAGAAATTGAAGTGACAGAAAAAGTAAAGCGATGAAAAAAATATTCTTTTATGCTAATGGAACAGAGGATTCTATCGACTTCGCTAAAATCTAGGAAAACAAAAGGCGACAATATAGAAAAAAACTTTCTTTTTTTTGGCGGAAGAAAGTGTTCCAAAATGATTTTTTTAGACTTTTCTTTTCAAAAGATTCCTCCAATTCACCAACAGGAAAAAAATCTTTTGGGAAAACTATGGATTTTGGTTAAAAAAAATGGAAAGAACAACCTCAATCAATCACTAAAATGTGAGATGACTAAGAAGGAAACACAACAAGAATCGTTTGACTATCCCCAGTAGAGTCGCTAAACTATTATACCCAGACCGAAAAATGCCCTCGGCGAGGATGATCCTGGGATTGCTTGAAACAATACAGAAACACAACTAAACGATGATGCTATAAGTCTGTCAGAGTTATCACCTAATTTTATTCATAAAAAAAGGAAAATTGAGGTGGGTGTTGAAATCAGTGGGACAAGACAAAAGATATGCTTTTGAATCCACCCTAGGGTGGATAATAAAGGTATGTATGATTTCAAAGATCACACGACGTGATCCTATTATGATTGGGGAAGGTGTTAGCACCCCTTTCTCACGTAACAATAGTATTGCATTCTTTCCATACATTTCTAGTTAAGATGATGGTGATTGGGGTTTATATCAAAGAAAATGGCAACAAAACATAACAAAAAAATTATTTTGTTGATGAGCCTTCAGGGCTTCAGATGACTACATCTCTCTTGTCATTTCCCTAAAGGTCCTAGTTTTTAATATGTTGGGTTTCCAATCACCTCACAACCTCCCATGGTGGAGATCCACTACTGACGGTCGGGACTGATGTGTGGGAATAGAGCAAGAGATGAGAGAGATTCAGTAGAGAAAGATCTAGATCATTGAAAATAGTAAACACATATCAGCAATGAAGAGTATAGTAGATAAAGCAGTAGTTATTGTTGAGCATTCTATGGGTATTAATAGGGCAGTTGGTTCTATAGGAATTATCATCTAGTCATATGAAATAGAAAATAAAAGGGGGATATAGTTTACTCTCTGAATTCAGGAGCCCAAAATATGATGGGTGTGAGGATTTATATATAGGTAGATGTTAGGGTTTAGGGTTTCCAAGTGGAAGGTTATAAAGAGGTAGTGGATTGCATTGATGCACCGTGAGGGATGGCGCATAGATTAAGCCATTATACCCCGTGGCACATGGCATATGGCTCTGAACCACACAGTGGCTCTGGCAGGATTAAGCCTATTTTATAATTGTTGACATATTTGATATAATTTGTGTCTGCTCTTTTCCTCCTCTTATGCTCACAGTTAATGGGGTTCCTATAACCCACTTAAGTGGTCTCACTCCTATAAATAAAATGTGATGTACACTCTTTTCAATTACTGAATATCTACTCCTTTCTACATGGTATCAAAATCAGGGTTCTAAACCTACCATTTCCTCTCCTTCCGTTTTATTCCCCTCTCCCTCCCCCACTTGACAGTCTTCGCCCCTCCAAACCACCCACCAATCCACCGTCACCCACTACCAACCACCAGCACCCCTCTTCTCCTTCTGCCACCACCACTTTCTCACCCCGCCTCCCACCACCCTCCCCTCTGCCTACTGCCCTATCTGTTAGTGGCAAGCCACGACATGGTTGTTAGGCTATCATAGGTGCGGAGAGTAAGGGACATCCTTCAAGCAACACCGGTGTCAGTCTGGGTCACTGTTGACCATGTTCATCTTTTGTTAGACAATCTTGAAGGCAATTTTCCTTTTCCCTTGTCTCCTCATCTATGTTCTAGTTCCAGACTGTTGATATATATACATATAAACAGAGCATATCCAAAAGGCCATGTGCTGATTTATAAAGCACCAAAATAACAAAGGACAAAGACTTACTTTTTATTCCTCCCCATGTACTTCCCCCAATCCACATGGCTAAGTGATTTTCTTAAAAATTGGGAATTTTATGTTCATCTATCCTATCGTGCAATAAACCTCAATAGTACTTTTTGTTTTCCTACCAAGATCCATTCTGCTTGTGCCATTCTTTTTCTACCAATTTCATTCTAGTAGTAGAACTTTCTTCCTATCAGGTTCCATTTTAGTATTGCTACTCCACTTTGTATCGATTTTCCATTCTGGTAGTATTCCTATTATGTTATTTGTATCGTGATACATCCTAGTACCTTTAACTTGTATTCATATAGTGCTACATTATGATACTTTTCTTTCTATTTGTATCATGCCATTATATTTGATACTTTACTCACTTCATCATTGGGAATGTTGCTAAATTGACTATTATTTAAATGATATATTGCACATATCTTCCATTAAACTCAATGATAACAACTTTCTTCTGTGGATGAATGTTGTCTAGAAACTTCTCAAGACCTAGGGTACATTGAAATTTACCACTAATGACCCGTTGATGGTTCCTGACTATTCCAGGGTGATAAGCAACAGTCAAGTGCTCTCATGGATCTGGGCATGCATGGAGCCAGAAGTGGCAGTTAAGTACATATCGCATCGCAATGCCAATACTATGTGGTAGGAGATGAAATAATTATTCACTTGAGGGGATGAGTGCCTGAGTATGTATAACCTCATGGACAAGATCTTCTCCAAGCAGTAAGGGGAGCAACCCTTATCCAAGTATTTTGATGCCATGAAGGCCCTAGAAAATCATCTCAACTTCTTCTCTCCGACTAAGTCTGCTGAACTCACCAAGGAGTGGGTGACTCTTATGACTAGCTACTTCCTCAACAGCCTCCATCCACTACATGGTTTTACGCCAACTTCTGCTTGTGGTAACAAAACTCCCATCCATGGGCCACTCCTTTGCTCGTATTCGCAGTCTGAGATTCTTTCTCCATTCATGTCTCTCAGTGATGCATCTGAGCTTCCCCAAGTGTTGGTTGTGGATACTAGAGGATGTGGCCAGGGATGAGTATAGTGACCCAAGTGCATCTATTGTAGCCAGCTTAGCTACAAGGAAGAGGTATTTCACTCTAATCATGGCTATTTAGCCCATTACTTAATAGGATGTGTCGGGGTTATGCCCACATTTCTCGAGCTCCTACCACCATGTTAGCCAAGATGCTCCCTCCCTACCGGCATTATCCAATTCCTCTCTTGTCTCCTTATCAGGCGAGGCATGTGAGAACCTGCTACAAGATACACAAATCAACTCAGATCCACCACTTCACTCCACTCTGGTAAACTCCTCCTTTGGATGGAAAGTTAAGAATTTACCTACTCTTAGTTCTTCTATCTACCTAGCCATCGCTCCTCAAGGTAACTTTTGGCATTTATTCTTGCTGCCAATTCTAACTAGATTGTGTATTTGGGTGTGACACAACATATGATCAATATGCCCCATATTCTAACCACATATGATTCGTTTATTCCAATATCCTCTATCACCATGGAGGATCGCCTGGTTAGAGGAGTAACTCAGCATCGCATTGTTCCTATCTTTTCTAAAATCAAATTGACTACTATCCAGTTTGTTCCAAACTTTCCATACAATCTAATGTATGTAGCAAAAATTGTTAGTTTGCTCTGGTGTTTTAGAAATTTTGATTATCTGGTTTTAATTTTTAGGATATGAGGAATTTCACAATAATTGGGTAGGGAGTATGCTCTGGTGGTCTCTACCACTTCCCCGCCCCACCTTCAAGCCTATTATGAGCCCTTCTTGCCTCCATGCCACTTTAGTTGCACCTACATCATGTCACCTATCTTTAGACAAGATTAAACTATTAGATAGTTCTTTATCTTTATGTTCTTCTATTTATTTCAATGCATGTTAGATAGGAAAACACCATCATTTGTCCTTCCCAGTTAGTACCTCCAAAAAATTATCTCATATGTTTGATTAGGTTCATAGTGATATTTGTGGTCCATTAAAAACTATGACTAACAATGGCAATAGATACTTTCTTACATTTGTGGATGATTTCTCTATAATGGCACAGATTTATTTACTTTAAACTCATGATGACGTTTTGCATAATTCACTAGTACAAGTTGTTTTTTGTTCAATTTTCGACCTCTATTAAGATTCTTTAAACCAACAACACACTCAAATATACCCAAAAGGTTGTCGCCTCTTTTATCATCACTGAGCATAAAAATCATCATCTATTGGTCATTAGATGCTCTATTATCACTCATGCCAACTCGCATAAGTATTTTTGGTCTGATTCTATCCTCACCTCTTTATTTCTTATCAATTGCTAACATTCCTCTATTCTCAAGAAGTGCACTTATTTTTCCTTTTTCCTTTTTTTACCCTCAATCTGCACTATTTCCGCTACCACCTTGGGTTTTTGGTTGTGTCACCTTCATTCAAAACTTTGATGCTAAGACTTATAAGGTTTTCCCTCAAGCTATTTGAACGGTGTTTCTTGGTTATCCCTTTTCTCAGAAAGGGTACAAATGTTATGACACTAGCTCTGGAATAGTATATATTACCTTTCATGAGGATGAAATTTTCTTTTCATCATCATCACCAACCATAGATCATAATGATACTATGGTCTCAATGCTTGATCCATCCATGCCATCAAGACCACAAACAATACCATCAACACCACCACCACCATCACCCCCAAACCAGATCATGTAAGATGAGTCACCGGCTTTCACCTACATCATCATCATTAGTTTCATACAAATCCATTATACCAGTGGCACTCTACAAAGTCATGTGTTCCTACACTATCAAGCATCCCATTTCTCAAACTTATTGTCTAGCATGTCTTTCTTCTTAAGTCTCATCCTGTACTACAGCCTTGGACACAACATATGTTCTTAAGTATACAACACATGCTCTACATCATCCTAAATGGAAAGTTTCCATAATGGGATAAATGAAAGCTCTCCATGACAACAAGACATGGGGTCTTGTGACCCCACCAATAGGCAAAAAAATTTAGGTTGCCAGTGGGTTTTCTCTGTCAAAGCATAAGTTGGGTGGCTTTGTTGAACGTCCCAAGGCACGCCAAGTTGTCAAATGATTCACCCAAACTTTTGACGTGGATTACTTTGAGAGATTCTCTCCAATGATAGGGATTCCCTCCATTCACATCCTTATCTCACTTGAAGCTCACCTCAACTAATATTTCTATTAGCTCAACATAAAGAATGCATTTCTTCATGGAGATCTCCTAGTGGAAGTCTACATAAAGCAACCGTCGGGTTTCTTTGTTGAGGGGGTGTCTTCTCACAAAATGTGTCATCTCCTATGATCTCTCTATGGTCTCAGTTAGTTTCCATTGGCCTAGTTCAACAAGTTAAATGATGTACTTACACAACTTAACTTTTGGATATCATCCACTAACCATTCCTTGTTTTTATCTAAGTCCTCCAAAGGCCATATTCTTACTAATATCTATATTGATGACATCACCATCATCAGTGATGATACGATGGGGATATATCAGCTGAAATGGTCCCTACAGGCACATTTCTACACAAAGGACTTGAGCACCTTGCAATACTTCCTTGAGATCAAAGTCCTCTACTTGGTCTTAGGGATCAGTTTGTCACAACAATGCTATGTCTTGGATCTACTTCAAGAGACCAACATGACCGAAACAAACCAATCTCTACTCTTATGGACTATCATATGAAGCATATGTATGAAGGAGAATTATTTTCTAATCTAGAGAAATATCACAGTATAGTCGAGAAGCTTATTTACTTGACTATTACCTAACCAAATATTACCTATGATGTTGGGGTAATTAGCCAACACACGACTGCACCACTCCAGGCCCATTGCTCTAGCATTCAACACCTTCTTTGCTACCTCAAGAGTGATCCTGGATGAGCATTTCTCCACAGACATCCTAAGTCCAAGGTAATCTCTACATCTAGATACGCTGATGCAGATTAGGCAATTGATCCTAAATATCGTCAGTCCACTTCCAGTTATTGTGTCATGATTCCCACTCACACGGTTTCCTAGAGGAATAAAAAATAAGTTGTGGTAGCTCGCTCTAGCAATAAGGCAGAATATTGAGATATGGCTCATGTATGATGTGATATATAGTGGGCATGGTCCATTTTAACTAAGTTTTGAATCCCTTTCCAAACTCCAGCAAAGTTATACTATGACAACCAAGAGGCTATACATATAGCTAATAATATAGTCCTCCACGATCTCACAAAACACATTGAAGTATACTGCTATTTTGTGTGAGACCTACTCAAATCCAAGTAGATTATCACTCCTCACATTAGCACAAGTGATCAAATTGTGGACATCCTTATCAAACATCTTCATCCTGCTTTGTTCAAATATATGGGTATCAAGTCAGGATTTCACAAATTTACTCTTCAACTTATGGGGTGTGTTGATATGTTTGATAGAGTTGTGTCCTCTCTTTTCCTTCTATTGTACTCACACTCAAGTGGGGTTCCTATAACCTAGTGAAGTTGTAACGACCCCACTTCCCAGTAACCCCCAATCAAGGGAGACTAAGAGGTCGGAGGTGTTATCCCAAAAATTCACGATCAATGGTTTAATAATTAATCAGAAATAATTATCAAATTCTACAAAAACTAAACTTGAAAGCTGGAATAAAAATTAACTTTTACATACCTTGCAAAAATAGGTACTAAGACTTCTATCCACCGTAGAAATCTAGCTAGCTAATCCTCCTTTGAATAATTAACTTTATCTTCACAGATTTCATTTTATTGTTTGTCCAATTTTAGATGGTTCCTAAAACACTGACAAACGAAACGTCGGTCAGTAAATTTCTATACTGGTATGTGGGGACAAACACAACATTACAATTAAGCTCTAACAACTTATACATAGCAAATAGTTGATTAACAAGACAAATTATGTTTTCAATGTAACTTCTCAACCACTTTTACACATACCCTGGAATACCCTCTCTTAGGGTTTTGTCCTGGCAAGGGATGTAAGGCCACCTTCTCCATCCTAATCTTGGTGCCTGGGGTCACCTCTCTGGGTGCCCAGTGGTCTTCCCTCTGGGGCTTGACCACTTCAGACCTTCCCTTTGGGCTTGGTCTTGCATCATACATCAGGGATGGTATGTAGGTTTGAGACACTCACACATATACTTAATTGTTATACACATAATCACTTTATGATATTGTAGAATTAAAACAACCAATTACTTTAGGTTTCATAGCAATTGAGAATCTTCATGAAAATGTTGTGAAACATAATTCGGTTATTCATAATTTAACCACATACATGTTCAGTAGATTTCACAAGCTAATAGCAATTCCAACCAAGAAAGCAATCCAAGCAAGTAGTTCAACCACACAATCAAGGATCCTGAAAATCACATGTACTCTACTTACTACACACTTTATCAAGATTCTATCTATTTGACTTGAACTTGCTTCCTAGGGTTTCCTACTCCTTTTGTAGGGTTTCAATAGGGTTTATCTTTAACTTTCCATCATTATAACTACAAACCCTAAAAATAGTAAAACTAGATGCAAACTCTAATTATCTCATTAAAATCTTCCTAACAGGCTTAGGACCAACTAAACATCACTTTCCTTTAATGAATTTAAAATTAGTCCACATAAGAAAACATTAACCCTAAATTAGGGTTTCTAAGTTCATTATTTCCCTTTATACATATGACACCCTAAATCAGCCAATTGGGTACAAGAATCACCTATTTAGATCTAAGATGTCCTTTTTATTAACAATGGGTTAATATCATCTTAAATTATCCAAAGAACGCTACTAAATTCCATTACATCAAAATTTAGGGTTTTTCATTAATAAAATCATTAAAGATAGCATCTTTACCTACTTTTCGAGTTACAAGCATATTTAGGCCTTGATAATATTTTTATTGTATTCCTTGCATTCTCATGATCAATTTTCATATATAACTTGTTACACTCTGAGTTACCAATAATTATTTATGAATTTTTCAAGATTTACTTACCATGGCCAATGAGAGGCTGACACGTCAGACAACACATGTGTTGCCTCCTGTGGAGTTAAAACATAACCAAAAGACAATTATACCCCTGTGCGATGACCCAATTCTTCATATCTCAGAGGGGTAGTTTCATCAAGGTGACCCTGATCGTCACCTACCTCGCAAAACCCTCTGTTGCCATCGCGGCAAGGGTTAAACGAGGTGTTGCCTCCCCTCTCCAGGACCTGAACGGCACCATGGAGGGCTCCTTTCACCTCTGTCGCCCTCCTCCACGCACAGTAAAGCCCTCAGTTTGCAGCCATAAAGGTTGGGCTCACAAAACTAGGTCTACGAACAATGTCCTGCTTGCAGACGTAACGTTGGAAGCCAAGGCAAAGATTTCTCACGTACATGCAACCTCATCGTTGTCTGACCTTGTAGGAGTGTCTCGATTCCCCTCGAACTCCCTCCATGGCTCATCACCACTTCTAGGATTGCACCATCCCTTTCGGTTGTGGGTAGAAGAGATAAAGGGCTGGAAGAGGGGCGTACGACGCCTGTGAACCTCCTGGATGCGAGGCCTCGAGTCCAAGCTCTTATATAGCCAAGGGTAATAAGGTTTAGCGCACGCAAAAGTATATTTATCAATGATAAAACAAGTCCTACTATTCATAAAGAACTACTCTCCTTTCTTGGCATGTAGTTGATCCTTTATTACATCCTTTCCTTAAACATGTTCCTTGGTTAGCAAGGAACCCTTTCTCCCTCTATCTCTCTCTCGGTCATGACAACCCACCTATATTAAAGTGTTTATATAATTGTCAATCCAGAGAGACATTGATTATATTTCCTTGTAGCTTGGCCTTTAATTCATTGATCACAGGGATATACTACCTCATACAAAGTAGTATTTTGATTTGGCAACACCATAAAGGCACTACATAATTCCATTAGTATATGGCACGTTATTCCCATATTAAGGCTTTTATTATTTGTATTTTCTCTTTCTTCTCCTATTATCTTTGCAACTCAGACTCCTTGGAACACAAGAAATCCTAAGGATTTGAAAACCACTCATGAAGGATAATTCTTAGCCTTCTAGATTCTTCTACATCTTTCATTTCTCTTTATTTTATTTATTCCTCTTATTAATCAATTTCCTTTTCCTTTTTATTCCCTTTTTTAGGTTATTGAGCTTGATAGGCAACAAGGCCCACGAAATCATTCATACAAGGCTTCTTTATCAAAGAAATCCATTCAAGGCACATAAATCATACAAATTACATAATCATACATTTATTGGGGAAATTGCATTTCCAACCAAAAGAACCCAAAAGTTTGGGTTGTAACAGAAGTGACCTCACTCTCATAAATAGGAGGCTATGTACTCTCTTTTAAATTACTAGATAAACATCCTTTCTACAATAATTTTTGAATATTTTAAGAATGTTCTGGAGAAAATTGTAGAAAATGTGAATTCTAATAAAGTCAAACAAAATAATAAAGGAGAGAAAAAAGGTATTAATTTAGTGTTGAATTATTTTAGTATTATCCTTCATTATTATCAAAGGAAAAGGAAATTGAATATTTGTGGGAAAAAAGGAATATCTTATTTAGGATAATTCAACCTGGAAATTTATGAAAAAATCTTAGAAAAAAGAACGAATTTATAAGAAAATTGCACTTTTAGTCTGAAAGAGGATTTCTATACATAAAGCCTCAAAAGTGAATGGATTAAATAGGCAAAAAATGTGGAAATATGGATAAATGTGGGAAAATGGAATGAACTCCATCATTAGCTGAAGAATTAACATTAATTATGAATTTCTATTGAGTGAGAAAAAATGGATAGGTAATAGAAAGACTTGGAGTTCTTCTCCTTGGTAAGATTTTATTATGCTCACCTTGATAGACTTATTGTCATGCTCACCTTGAATGGTGCTTGGAATCATGCTCACCATAGTGAGACTTAATGTCATGCTCATCTCAATGAGGCTTGGAGCCATGCTCCCCACTGTGATTCTTGGAGTTTTTCTCATCTTAGTGATTCTTGAAGTTATGTTCACTGTAGTGACACTCAATGTTGTGCTCAACATGTGAGACTTAGAGTTGTGCTCATCATAGTGGTACTTGAGATTTTTCTCACCTTCGTTAGGCATGAAGTTTCCCATACCTTTGTCAGTCTTGAAATTTTTCTCATATCAATGAGTCTTGAAGTCTTGCACACTTTTGTGAGACTCTGAGTAATTCTCCTCTAGTGAGGCTTGGGGTTGTTCTCACCATGGTGAAACTTGAAATCACTCTCACCATTATGAGACTTCAAATCATGCTCAACTTGGTAAGACTTGGAATTGTGTCATGGTGAGATTTAAAGTCATGATTACTACGGTGAGACTTGGGGTCAAGCATGTTGTTGTAAGGCCTAGAGTCATTCTCACCATGGTGAGACTTGGAGTCGTGCTAACCCTAGTGAGTCTTGGGATTGTGTTCACCTTTATGAAGCTTGACATTATGCTTATTGAGGTAAGACTTTAAGCGATTGTCTCCTTAGTGAGGTTTTAATTATTTCTCATCTTGGGGAATATTGGAGTTGTGTTCTCCTTATGAGGCTTGAAGAGTCAGTTACCTTGGTAATGCTTAAAGAGTTTCACTAATCATAGTGAGGCTTGAAGTTGTGCTTACCTCATCAAGGCTTGAAGTGGTACGTACATGATTAAGGATCAAAGCAATATGTAACTTAGAAGGGATTGAAATATTCCTACCTTAGTAGGTGTTGATCCATTCATGAGGAAGATGCCTACCTTACTAGTACTTTTGTCCTTTCATGCAATAAGATGGAATCAATATCTATCAAGGGTTTTGATAAATATATGCATCATTCAAGATCTTACATGATGTTATGTGACTCTATTGAGCTTATTTGATGGGTTTAACAAGTTGAAACATGGTTAGAGTTTTAGTATGACTCAAGTTTTGAATTAAACGTGGTTTTATCAAGTTGAAATTTAGGTTGAATTTAAATGTGATCTACATTTTGAACTAAAGATGGTTTTTTTAAAATTGATCTTACACTTTGTATCAGAAGTTAAGGTGTTTATAAATCCATAATATATGATGGTGTCATCAAGGTCATGAGAGACCATTGGCAGAAATGTTACCAACCATTGGTGCGAGAGTTGATGATAGATGTTTATGTGACTTGACGAGATAAGGACTCCATTAGAAGGGTGTATTATTGAAGGTAGGTATTGTAATGGAGATGCATGTGACACTCCTTTCTTAAGTGATGGGGTTTACAATATAAAGTGTGATTGAATATTGATAGGTGATTCTAATGTGTCTTCATTCTTAAATATCCCTTTATGTAGAAAGGGGTTTATAATAGAGTGTAGTATGATTGGCGTGTTTCCCCTTACATGAAAAGGATACAGTATTATTTCAAGTATTGGATATTATATGATGGTTTCATAAGGGTCTTGAGGGATCATTGGCATAATAGTGTCAGCCATTGATGGAAAGGTTGATTCTAGACTTGTGTGTGACATGAGGAGATAAGGACTCCATCTTTCAGGCATGCTTCTAGAGGCAGACCATTTGATGGAGCTACATGCAAATCCATATGAAAGTTTTGGGGTTTATGAGATAATGCAATATGACATAATGATAGGAGATCTTAGTGTGGCTTTGTATGTAAATATACCCTTATGTAGCAATGGTCTCTAAAATTGAGTGAAGTGCCATAAAATTTCCGCACCTTGCTTGGCAAGGGAATAGTAGTATCGATACGCCCAAAAAAGATAAGGGGTAAATGAATATATTACCCTTGCATTAACAAGGTGATGTTCTCAGGAGATGGAGAAAAAGAAAAGAAAAAGGTTCCCTTTTTATAAGGGGCTCTTGACTATGAGATAATGGAAGGGAACAATGAGTCCCTTGTGTTGAAACGTAGGTATGATGCAAGATGAATAGAGTTTTTTTATACTTAGACCCAATTTTTTTGGAATGGGGGTATGTACCCTTATGATAGAACTAAGTCATTATTCAATACATATCATCCCACAAGAGCACTTAGAATATGAATGTTTATCCTTCTATAGATGTAGTAGGGTGTGATTGAGATATTTTGGCTAAACTTGAATGATCAAATTAAATATGCAAATGAACTAGGACTGAGGTGAGGTTCCATTTCAAGTAATTAGGTATGCCTAACTGTTAATGATCTTTGTCATTGGGCAAGTGCAATTCACATTCCTTTTGATCTAGGGGCCTCTCATGGGTGATTGATAAATTAACATCATGAGTAAGGGATACACTTTGTTATGAACTAGGGGGAAAGGAAATCTTTTATGTGAGAACATCCAAATGTTACTCTATCACAGATTCTTAAAAGGGAGTCAGAGTTTATTTAAATTGTGTCTAACATTCCAAATTATTTAAGGTTCATTTTTATTGGTTAGATATCGGGTTTTGATATAGGTATGTCCTCCTCAACAATCATGAGAATGGTAATAGAGCTTGACGCATTATTGAAAACTTGTACAAGATTGTTATCAAAATGTTAAGATAATGATAACATTTCTTTGTTGTTTGGGGGTTTTGAAAATTTTCTTTATCAAATCCAATGTTTTTTAGTTTTATTGAATTTTTTAAAAGGTTTTCACCACAAGGTTGCAAAATTATGGCATTCATAAAATATTTGTATTTGAAGATATTGTTGCCAAGAAACAAAATTTTTTGGCAACATTTCAACGCTATTTTGACTTTTGAAAATTTTGGTTTGCCAAAGTGAAATCCCTTTGTAGATTAGATTTACTTTAGGTTTTGATAAAGGGTTGCAAAGAAAGGTTGAAATGTTTCAAATTTTGCACTTATTTGGGTTTGAAGAGATTTTTATCAAAAAATAAAATTTCACGGCATTTCAACGCTATTTTGGGTCTTAAAATATTAGTTTTGTAAAATACAAAGCCTTTTGTAGGTTAAATGCCTTTGATTTTGAAAAACTTTGTGCAAAAGGTTGAAATGTATGGTAGTTTGAACCTATTTTAGTTTTAGGATATCATTACCAAATGCTCAAAATTTGGCAACATTTTGATGGTATTTTGGGTTTTGCAAAATTTTGGTTTACATAAATCAAAGCCTTTTGTAGGTTTGATGTACTTTGGGCTTTGGAAAAACGTTGCACCAAAAGGTTCAAATGTTTTTCATTTCAAACCATTTGGTTATAAAGAGATTTTTATCAAAAAAGGCAAAATTGTGGTATCATTCTGACGCTATTTTCGGTTTGAAATTTTGGTTACCAATAATTCAAAATTTTGCATTTTTTGAAGTTGTTCTGGATTTTGATTGAAAATTGATTATTTTGTTTCAAAAAGATTATGAGAACAAGTTTAACCCTCTCATTTTATCCCTCTTGAGTTTTAACAAATATGTCATCAACATCATCACATGTGTACCTAAAAAGGGTGAAAATAGGGATCCTTATGTTCATCAAGGATGTGAGTTTGCTTCATCCTACTTAGATATTTGAGTTCACTAGGTTGGGTTATTGTCCTTTACATATCTCTTGATCACAAAATCCCTAATTGATCTTAGGTACAAGGGAGGTGGCATGTTTAGGGCTAGGGATGGCCTCCTTGCATAGTGTCCATGTTGTTACTAATTCCCCAGTGTTGTTTTCGATTGTATAGTGTGAGTGATACTCTTACCTACTTGACACTTTAGAAAAAGAATAGTACATACCAAAAAGAATAGTTTGGTTTTGTTCAATGGTTAATTTTAGGTTTGCTATCTCAACCGGTAACGTAGCTGAATTAGTGACAGTTAATTTGGTTATGATTAATAGTTGAATTGTTCAATTAATTTGGTTAATCAAATAACACTCTCATAAGACTATTGCATGAAAATACTTGTAAAACTTTGAGCAACTTGTTGTATGAAAGCGGTATTGTGTATAAATATAACTCTATATAGGTCATGAAAACTTGATTAGCATATAAATGTAGAGTTTTATTGAAATAAAATTTCAAATATGCATGTATATACCTATAGAATATTTTTTTTGAAAATAATAGTATCATTTAAGTTAATTTGGTTACCAAAAAAAAATTTCACGACAATTTAACCAATTAACTAAAATAAATTAACCAAATTAATCAAATTAACCAAATTTTCCAAAAATATCATTTTGATTATTCGGTTATTAACGGAATTCTGCTCACCCCTAGATCTAGCTGTAGAGGCATCTTCAAGCACAGTAATGATGAGGTGATGATGATTGAAAATTGGATCCGTCTAGAAAGTGACTCTTACAATCTTGGCAGGAATGAAAGATACCATCAACGAAGGCTGAAGTCAACCATTAGAAGAAGCGTATTGGCACTTGAAGATGCAACTTCAAGAAGACATAAATAAAATAAGCTCTATGAAGATAAAATATGGAAAAACCATCAACCTTGCATGTGTAGTATTGTAGGCCTAAAGTTTATGATATTTTGAAAAGCAACCATCCATCTTATGAGATGCAAAAGGATCATCAAAGACTAGGACCAAAGGAAACAAGAGGTTGAAATAAGTGAAACAAGTTATGTCCTAATGTGTGTCATTAATATAACTAAGATCCTTTAACTTTCATGAAAGTGGTAGCCAACTAGAATAAGCAAAGCACAGATAGCCAAACCACATGCATATTGTGGCAAGATCATAAAAAAGCATAGTGTCATTGAGAAAGAGTTGCACTAATGATCACTGGAAGTAGGATTCTAAGTGAGAATGAAGCGCCACAAAGACATTATAAGGTTGGTGTGTGTAATAAGAAGCTCCATGGATATTAGATTCGATTGAATGGATACATATCATCTCTCTCTCTCTTTATTTTCATACTCAATCTTTATATTTCCTCTCTCACCCTTCTATTCATCTCCCTCTTTATCTCTTTCTCTTCTATACCCCCCCCAGCATAGCAATAACAAAGTGAATGAGTAGTTTGTGTGGAAAAGAGGCAATACACCCCATGTGAAAATAGATGCACACATGAGAGGTGGCATGGGGAATAAAATTATCAACAAAGAGTAAGATAATAAGAAGAAAAATATCATCGTGTCCCTTTTTGTTCTTTATAAACTAGAATGGGTTCTTTTTATTTTCCATTATGTTGTAGATATAACCAATAATGTAAGATAATGTTCTACATGACCAGATTGGACAAATATAGATAGAAAAATAAATGGATTTTATGCAACCTGAAAAGGGACATTTATCCACCCATTAGGCTGAATAGCGTGGGGGTGAAGGGGCAAATTCCCAGTGGTACGAGTAGGTCAAAAGTTAGATCTTAATTGTTAGAATTATTATTATTCTCTTAATTATATTATATGAGCCTAATTGTCTTGGTCCATCAGGTTTAAGTTCTGCTTCATTGTAGTTGTCGCCTTTCTTGTATATAGGATAGGAGTGTACCATTTATAGACAAAATAAAATATCTCATTAGTCTCTCATCTTATTTTTCACATGTTATAAGAGCATCAATCCTAACCTAGGGAGAGAAAGGAACAGTCTCTATTTGTAGGAGACTGTTGTCTCTTCTTGGCTTGACCGCCTGCCAAGCATCATCCCAACCTCCACAGGTCATCTCCTCTCTTGTTCTTTCATAAAAATGTAATATTTTTCATTGGCACTTTCCATCCCAGTCACTGTCACTGTCACATGTGTTTATCTACCTCCCCCTCAATCATATCTCATCATCTCTTCTCCTACTCCAACCACTAGGCATTACATATCTTCAATTGATAATAATAGCATCCAAGATGCCACCATCATTGTGAACTCCAACTGCAGTGGTAGCACACCACTGCTAGCCTCCAGCAGTAGTAGAACCATGCCATGGCTGCACAACTAAACAATCAAAACACACCATCGTTAGTAGGCTTTCATCGTCACCAAGTAGCACAACAGCCACCAACCACAACAGTAGGAAGTTTCAAGCACAATGGCCACTCATCAACTGCGAGCACACCATGAGCACATCGCAGACACTACCACCACCACTACATGTAGTCGTAACCACTGCCACTACACTATAGGTATATGTTGCCACCATTGGCACCCTCCATCAATCCACCACGTTCACGCACACCTGTGACGCCACAAGGTGTATCCGCTATTTGGCTACTTCTCCTTGCTCACTGCCTAGATCTCCAGAAATTCCCTACTTCCACCCTCTTTTACAAATTTTAAGCATGATATCCGACTAAAAACTGTTGTAGACCATTTTGGAGGCTCTACCCCTAAACTCCACCAAGGAGAAGCCTCCCTTGGACTCCCACCTATTGAGGGTGGCGGGATCCACTGACTGGGAGATCGTTCCCCCCAAACCCATCAGTAGTTTAGTGGCCATCTACTGAGTAGCCCTTCCACCTCTACCTTTAAAAGCTACAAAGAATTTCCTTCCAATTTATTCACCTCTTCCACCCATCATGTGTGCATCTATTTTCACATGTAGTGGCTATTGTTTCTTTCTTCACTAATTACTCATTAACTTTGTATTTGGTGTGTGGGAGGATATAAAGGTGAAAGAGAGTATTAGGAGGGAGAGAAAGAATATTTGAAGATGGAAGAAAGAGTTGAGATATATAATATGAATCAGTCCAAGATATTTTGATCTTCATGAATCCTCTTATTATTTAGCACATCCATCTTTTTTAGCACATCCATGTTTTGATGTCTATGTGGCACTCCATTCCCACTAAGCATAGTACTTCTAGTGCATCATTGTTGTATAACATTCCTAATGACACCTTGATTCACTGTGCTTCTAGTGCATCATTAGTGTATATATTTCCCAATGACACTTTGTTTCTTTGTGTTTGTCCCACGATATACACGTAGGTTGGTTGTCTGTGTTTCACTTATTCTATCTAGCAACCAATTTCAAGCAAGTTGAAGGATATAAATTACAACATTGAAACATGTCTAGACAGATCTTGGTACACTTATTATAGCCTCTTGTAGATACCTCTATCGCTACATTGTTGGATATATTGATTGTGCTTATTCCAATCACATGTATCTTTCCAATGATGGTAGTGTAGTCATGGTGTTTTGATTGTTTGTTCGAGATTGATGGTGATGTTCTTCATTCCATTTGCACTTAAGAAGATATTCTATGAAGCCCACGTATTTCTAGCCTACAAGACATAACTTTGAAGGTGGAATCATCAAATCAATTTGGATAATCATGTTTCAGGGGGTGCAAAAATCTTGTATGTGGAGTAA
Organism: Alisma plantago-aquatica; assembly: GCA_963693085.1. Classification (NCBI taxonomy): domain Eukaryota; kingdom Viridiplantae; phylum Streptophyta; class Magnoliopsida; order Alismatales; family Alismataceae; genus Alisma; species Alisma plantago-aquatica. The sequence goes on from OY856409.1 coordinate 94,284,237, forward strand.
CATTTTTTAACTTGTCACTTTGTCTAAATGAGTCTTGTAAGTCCAAGTTGGATATGTATTTCATGCATACTCCACCATGAGGGGGAGTGTTAGAATTATTGTTATATAGTTTATTATGCTACATGGGCGTAATTGTCTTTGACAATTAGGATATAGTCCTGCTTCCCAGTACTTACATCCTTTCTAGTATTTATGAGAGGAGTGTGTCATCTATCAATAAAACAAAATCTATAATTAGTGTTCCATCTTAATTTCCACATGGATAAAGTATATGGTGTATATATGGTTGTTCGTAGTAGTTGGGAGTGCAACAAGCAATAGTGGGCAATCTTTGTTGGAGTTAGGTCCAGCAGTGAGAATAGATATTCTCTGACTTCAAATTGATGGGTGATATTCAACCCTGCCATGTCAAAAAACCTATGACTTCAAATCCTCATCATCTATCTCTTTGTTGTCTTTTTCAGATCCCATGTAAGCAGCGGTGTTGTGTCCCTTTTGCATTGGTCGCAAGAATGAGTATGCTACTGAGATACTCGGTGTGCCAAGAGGATCACAATATTGGTAACTCTGCATGATTAAGAACATGTACCCTACGCCCCACCAAGACCTTGGGGCACACTGGGCTAAATCTTTTCTTTTCTCAGTATGTCTATCTTATGAACATGAACAAAGACACAAAGATCTCTAGCATTGTTTGTGATTGTCTCAATGAGCTCATATACATAGGCTTTCTAGTAACAAATAAATCAAAGGACATAGTGTCCTCTCTTCTAGTACAATGTGATGGATACAAAAAGACAATTTGATAGAATTTTAATATGGTGTGGAATTGAGTGGGATAGAGTTAACCAATGGTAGAACGAGGAGGCATGTGGGCATGCTATGAAAGAACAAATGTTTATGAAAGAAGAAGGGAGGATGCAGGGATGATGTGGACTACATAGATAGGAATTGTGGGAGGCAAATAAAAGTAGGTGATGTCTGGAATGAAGAGTGCCATGGTACAAAAAAATTATAACAAAATAAGAAGAAAGGAGACAACCATAGAGGCCAAGATGATGCCTGGAGAGAAGCCAAGACAAGAAGAGATTGTGGTCACTTGTAAGCATAGGCTCGCTCTTTTACTCCCTAGGGTTAGGATAAACCTTATGATACCATGTGGAAAATTAGATAGAAGACTTATGATATGTTTCTTATTGATAGGCGACACACTTCTCTCTTTTATATAGGGAGGGAAGTATAAGAAAGAACAACTTAACCCAAATTGGTCAAGACAATTAGGCCCTAATAACATAATAAAATAATAATAACTCTAGGGGGGCTCCCACCTAAAGTCCTCATTATACATACATGATAAGAAATAGCATAGTTGAAGCATGACGAGGAATGTAAACAAAGTGGGAGACACCTAAGGGAATCCACCTAGCATACTCAGTAAACATTCTCGGTGAGAAGACCATGCAATCCATGCACGATGGGGACCTCAAATAGCATTGGCATGCCTAAGGAGCGTGCATGTGATATTAAGGCTTGGTGAAAGAGATTCTGGACCTTGCCAAATTAGAAACATTGACACTAGTCCCCAAAGTAGTGGCCATTATTGTTTTCAATAAATTTCAAAGACAATAGCTATCATCTATCTCATGTGCATAAAGTTTAGATAAGTGGTTAAAAAGCATACTCGTCAACATGTTTTTGAGAGAAATAACATTGTAAAACTCTATGAAAATGATAGATATACGTAGATTGGTGTCCAAAAACTCAAGTAAGGCACCGAGTTAGGTGTGGGAAGGTGCTAGGCACCCCCACATGATCAAGCCCAGTATTGCCAACTATGGCAAGGTAAAAAAAGAGAACATTTGTGCGGGAAAATTCGGACAAACAATAACTTATGGTATGAAGCTTGTGCATGCATGTATATAGGTAAAAATGAGGATAGAATGATAGTAAATAAGTGAAATCAAAGACCACTAATTTTCAAATCACACATTGTGCTGGGAATAAAAATGAGGGAGAAAGGAATGATCTATATTGTGGATAGACCTTTCCTGACTTACTTTGTAAGATGAGGAGAATTTTAACAACTTTCTTGTTTTCCATGAGCAATGGATTTGGGTTTCCAGAATGTCAACTTACCTTGATGGAGTATTTTGGTTTCTATGTCTAGGAGTTTCTAGGCTTGAAGACAAAGTTAAGGGAAGATCTTAGGTATCTGGTATTCTAGGTTTTGAAACCATGGTTGATAGTTTCTAACACTTATAAGTGATGGGTTGAGTGGATGTTTTAATAGATATTGAGGGTGTTTATGGTTTGAAAGTAATTAGACCTTTTATTGTTTGTGACTAACAAAATATGTCCAGTAAATGTACATGTGTGCCCACTTTGCATGAGACTTTTCAAACAAACTAACTAACATGGACAAAGTTTTTATCACAAAACAACCTAGGTGCATCCATGCTCTAGGTGTTGGTAAGTATGATCAGAGAGTCAATCATATGGTGATTTTGATGGCATATTACATATAGTATTTGACTAATAATAATAAAGGCAAGATTCCAATTCATTTTATTTCACTCAATTATGAGATAATTAGGAAATATAATGAATGTCTAAAGAATGATATTACTTAATGGTGCATGTCTTCAAGTACATGACTTGAACAATGAGATCATACGAATGTTAAGAGTATATATATTCTTGTTATGTCCCTAGTTGATTGTTGCAATGGAAGACTAATAAATAGCAGTGACCCATAAGACTAGACTGTGTGTTGGTTGATGATAGAAACTCATCAGTCATGATTTGTGATATCAAACCAAGCACATAGATTATTGTTAGGGAACAATGTATCAAGCAGACCCACATTGAGAGTGACACATGGAAATCATATATGTGGTCATAGTCATCTTTCATAAGTGAAGGTGGTGATTGTGGTTCTTAGAACTAAAGTCACTACACTCATCACATGTCATTTAATGTAATTTGACATCATCCAACATAAACCTGAATAAGGATTGCCATAATGATGATGATGATTGGGTAGATGTGACACATGGGGGATTGATTGTGAGTGATGTAGATGGGATTTGTCCCTCCTACTAGAGTTTTATATCTAGGACACTTGATAAGCGAGACTAAGAAACACATGTGCATGCACATATGAATCAATATATGATATTGAGGTCATATATATCTCAGACAGTCTGCTCTAGTTCAAGGAACATGGATTGAACATTTAGAGGATGACAATTCCATGCCTTGAGTTCATTCCAGATATCAGAGACAAAGGAATTATACAATCACTATAACACCTTACATAGATTGTAGGTTGAAGTTGTTCTTCAACTTTACATTAGCTTGGGTAGCATTGATGTGTGACTAGGCACCACTCTTTGCTTGTGATGTCATAAACTAGTTATGGGCATGTACTGCCAACCTGACATGGGACCTATAGGGTCACACACATAGGAATTCACCTAGAAGTGGAGTTTAATCACATGAATAATCATTGAATTGATTACTAAAGTCCTTAGGTATTCAATTCAAGAAACAAATCAGCTGACTAAACTCCCAATCAATCGGCTCATGTGATGAAATAGTCAATTAAAGTGTCAGGTTGATTAGAAATTGAATTGGATGAGTTGTGCCTTAACTATGAAGTGAATGGACCATGAAAACCAGTTGGCTCAGGTCACCAACTGACTGTTTGGATGGGTGAGATGCCCAGTTCATCGAGAAATTTGATTGCATCAAGCATTAGTGTTGATGTCATGTTGTGCATTAATTGGATTTGAACTGTCATTTCATATGTGATTGGGAAAGATGGTGAACCGGTCAGATTGCATGTGAACCCAACGGCTCTCTTACAAACTGACCAGATCACTTGCAAACCAACTGGTTTGTCACTTACATGTTGCTAATTTTATGACATTTTGGTTCCTTCCACACCCACACAGACTGGAATCCCAGAACCTAACCCCTCCCATAAATAGAGGGGTATTGAGGGATTCCTAGAGACACAACTCAATTACCTCTGACAATTGTTGTCCTCTCTAGTTGTAGTAACCAATAGAGAGATCGAGCAAGTCTTACCCAATAAAGGGAGGGATAGCAAGGGAGAAAAATTGTGGGAGAGCAAGTTGGTGACTAGTACACCAACATGAGGGATAACTCCTTCATGTCTGCTCTACTATAACGATAGAAGTTCTAGGTGGTCTGTGTGTACTACTACAGAGGTGAGGAGGTTGTTGTCTTCTGCTAGGAGGACAATTCCAGTCTGCAATCTATGGTGAAGACCAGGAGTTGCTCAGACATCATCCCAGTGCAACTAGGAGTGTTGCACTACTGCAACGAATTTTAATCAATGGACTTGCTCAAGGACCATGTATGAACTCATTAGATCATCCTTCCCATTACATAGTTATTGATGTGATCTTATTGTTATGGGAAATATGGATAGATAAATTTTTATTTCTAATGCCTACTATGTGTCCATATTTCCCTATAATGGTATCAGATCCACATCAATTTACTATGTTTTGGGATAATCGATATGATTGGATTTTTTGTTTTCATAATTTATTTATTGCATACGATGTGAATATTTAAACTTCTTAATATATATATCCAATCAAATACCACATATAATCCCAAACTAATATATATATGATATATATACAATTTATACACGTCCCCCTAAAAGTGAGTTTTGATGGTGGACGTGTAGCATGGTTATGGACAATCCCCCAAATATTTGAGTGTGGTTGGATGGTTTCTTTTGTGATGTTTTATCTCAGTTTGCATATCAAGCATCTACCTTCTTCTTCCCAATGTAAAAGTATTATTATTTCCTATCTTTTATCCCCTCGAATGTAACTCAAGGTTTTTCATCACCATTTAATAAGTATAATAGAAATAGGATAGTTTCTTTTCTTGAAACAATGAAAATGACGATCAACGTCAAGTGAGCCGATGTATTCACATGACAAGTTGACCAGCTGAAGGGCTGAAGAGGGCCGACCGTAGGAGAGAAAACTGATTGGATGGTGGGTCCAGCCGGACATTTGGAGGTGTCTAGACATCAGTTGGATGGAAGGCTATCAACCAACCAGCCACTTCAGATGACCAGCCAGCCAAGAGGTGAGCCGACCGGTTCAAGGGTTGAACTGATCAAACCGGATCGGAAAGCACAGATATACACCAACAACGGGTTCATGCATGTGATGTAGACCTAGGTGGTAATAATTCCTTGTGGCTCCAAGGAATTACAGAAGTATGTCCATAACCATCACTAATGTTTTATATTGCATGTTTACGTTGTGCGATATAACATGTATGTGATATGTACTATAGATGATGTGATTGGCTAAATTATATGCATATAAAAATACAAAACTCCCTCAATTATATATTAAGTATTAGATGATTTCCATAAAAAACACACATGAAAAGCTTGATCGACTAAGTATGGGAACCCCAAGGGTGGTGCACTGTCTATCTCATGGAAGTGTGATGGTGATAATGTAGGTCTACAAAGCGGGGTGCATTATTATTGTGTTAGATTTTGGGTTAGGCTTAATTGTGCATCCTTAATGAGATTAAGCACCAGAGGCATTCAAATGACTATGGAAAGGAGTTGTGCATATCATCTATCCAAAAATTGCATAAGATACAATTGACAAATGATGTCTACCTTAATGATTGACTATGGACGTCAGTGTCGGCCAAGTAATAGTTGAATTGTTTAGGATCCTGGCTCACTAGAAGGTTGTACGCTACAATCTTCTGAATTGATATGTGAGGGCTATCAATTTGAATAAAATAGTGCGGGAAATAATTAATTAAAGACCTAATTGAATATCATCAAACTTTACGAATCAAATCAAATAAAAATGAGTTTTTGAAAAAATTGCAAATTCTTTTGTAGAATCAAATGGAAGCACACAACAACAAATTTTCTCTATGATCGGTCCTCGAGAAGGACAAGTTTAATGGGAATAACTTCCAAGACTGGTTTAGGACATTGAGAATCATTCTCAGGAGTGCAAGCTCTATGTCCTAGAGACACCAAAGCCAAATGAACCCCTTCCAAATGCACCTAGGCTGATAGGGATGCTTACAAGAAGCGTACTAAAGATGTCATTGATGCCAAGTGTCTGATGCTATGCTCCATGAACTATGAGTTGCAAAGACAGTGTGAGAACATGGATGTTATTGAGATGGTCACACATCTTAAGAACATATTCCAAGATCACAAAATACATGAGAGATTTGATGTCTCTAAGGTGTTGTTCAAATGTATCATTGGGTCAATAGGTGGCCATTGATGTGATTCAATAGGTCCTCATGTACTGAAGCTCATTGGGTATGTAGAGAACCTGGCTAAACCAGGATTCCCCTTGGGTCAATAGTTGGCCACTGATGTAATTCTTCAGTCTTTTCTAGAGTCAAATAGTTAGTTTATCATGAACTACAACATTGAATGGCTTTGACAAACCCTTGATAGAGTTAGTAGGCATGCTGAGTACAAATGGGTCACAAATGAAGAAAGACAATCCCAAGTTTGAAATGATGATCAGCAACATAAAGGTGAAGTCTAAAGGCAAAGGCAGAGCTAAGAAGAGTTCTAAATCTGGCCAGAAGTCCATTTCTTCAGATGTCAAGGCAAATGGAGGAGTAAATAAGGGAGGCAATTATCACCACTATCACCAACCAGGACATTAGAAAAGGAATTGCTTTCTCTTTCTAGAGGAATCAAGGAAGAAGAAGGAAGGGGTAGAGACCTCTACTTTAGGTATAAATGTTATAATATAAATTTAATTACTTCTTCATCTTGGTATATGATATCGGGTGTAGATCTAACATACGTTGATGTGTAGGATCTGATAAGAAGTAAAGCCTTTATGAAAGGGCAAGGGTGGACTATGCGGAGCAAGAGTTGTTGAAACTTTAGTCTACATTTAGAATTTATCTTAGCCCATTGGCCATGTAATAGAGTTAGTTGAACTACTATTGTTCCAATAAATAGAAACATTTTACTTTATGCATCTTGTATGACAAGGATGATAAATTAATAAAGTGTTGTTAATGCTTCTATTTCAAAGATGTGATCTTGTATGGCATTGCCCCAAACATCTAAGAGATCTTTATGTTTAAGTATTTAAAGATGAATGTTTATAACATAAATACCAAGGGATTATATTTGATAACTCAAACAAATAGTACCTGCAACATAGTCATCTAGAGCACATCTATGAGAAATGCATTACTAGAATCCATATTGATGTTTATCTAGACTCTTTTGGTTATTGAACCAACAAGAGATATACAAAGATTATTTATGAGTAACATGACAAACCTCATCTCACTAGCTGTAGTGGAGAGAGCAAGCATTCTATTAGGCCTTATACATATTGATGTATGAAGATCTTATAGAATAGATGTTAAAGGTACGTAGTTGTTTATACTTCATTATATTTATTGATGATCTCAGTTGATATAGGGTTTGTATTTGGTGAAATACAAACACGAATCTCTTGAAGTGTTCAAGGAGATTATAAATGAAGTATAACTTTGATAGAAGTAAAAAAAGAAACTTTGATATGATCAAATGTTGAAATACTTTACATCAAAGGTTTGAGTACCTTCTGGAAAGGATCGTGATAGTGTATCACAAGTCAATTCCACCTAAAACATGATGATGTATCAGAAAGAAGGAATTATGTCTTGATGAATCATGATGTGATTATCATTTAATCTGATTTTCTAATCTCCTCATGGATACATGCTTTATACTAAAACAATGTATTGTCTAAAATTGTTTGAAAGACATCATAAGAGATATGAAATGGGAATGTTCCAATGTGTCTTAAGGATTAAAAACTATATAAAGAAAGTAGTTTCTAGAAAATTTTATTCTCAAACTATAATTTTTTAATATTGCCTTCAATCCTAATCTACCAACAAAGTGTTTGTTTCTAGGATAACTGAGCTCCAACAGAATAAGTGGGAGTAAAAGTAGAACTTGAAAGGTTTGACAACAAGAAGGGGGTACAATTAGAACTAGTGAGAATCACAATTTTTTGTGGAATATCAAGGTCCTTATGTAACACAGAACCTCATAGTTCCAATAAAACAAATTTGATATTAAAAGATTGTAAATCCAATAATTTAGATGGGTTGGTCATAAGATGATGAGTCAACAAATCAACTAGAAGCTATTGAGAAAAAGAATTTGAGGAATGGCTTAAAAGGAATTCATGTACACTAACAAGGTATGACCTTGCTAGTACCACCTAAAGGGATAAAACCCAAAGGGTGCAGCTGGGTTTTATTGGAAAGACCGACATGGATAACCTAAAAGGACATATTGGGTGCACAGGTTTTCAAATCAGTTCAAATTGTTGAACATGGAGAAATCTCTTCACCAATTGTCATGCTTGCTGTTTCATAAAGTATAGACTATGATATTTGGGATATGAAATTTAAAACTACATTCCTTAAAAGGAATAATTAAGAGGATGTGTATGTGACATAGCCTAGAGGTTTTATAACTCCAATAATACAAATAAAGTCTATAAGCTACAATGTTGAAACAAGTATCTCAGAACTAGAATCTTTGATTTGACAAGATAGTCAAAGAGTTTGAGTTGAGTCAAGATAAAAGATGATTGGGAGAACATATATGAATATTCCACATATTAATAGGGAATAACATCTCAACACTATTAAGTATTGAGATCCAACATGGAAAACACCTTCAGCAATGAAGGATTAGGTGAAACATCCTATGATATAGGGATTGAGATCTATAGAGACAACTCTTGAAAGTTTCATAACCTAAGTATGACACATAGAATAGCAAGGTGTTGGAAGACTTCGGCATGAAGGATTCAATGAGAGAGAATTTAACTGTGATTCATGGGATTACTCTCTGATGAACCCTATGTTCTGATTCTTGTGGAGAATGGAAAAATATGAGTAAGATTCCAAATGGATCTATCATGTATGTTATATAAATGCACTCATCCTATAAGTCTTGTATGCATTGGACATGACAAGATGATATTAATTTCCCATGAGGTTCAATCGGATGTCATTAAAAGACATCCATTAGTACTTGAGAAGCACTAAGGATTTGTTGTTAGTTGATAGCAACAAGGAAGAGTTGGGTGTAAAGGGTTACACCAATACAAGCTTCTGAAATGATAAAGAATGATAGCATATAAAAGTGTGTGCTTAATCTTAGAGAAGAGTTATTAGTTGGAAAGAGTTCCAAACTAACAGACCATTAATTTTAAAATTCTACAATAGAAGTCAAGTATCCTTGTGTTGTGACGACAGGAGAGGATACTATATGGATCTAGAAGTTCATATGGGTGAACATATAGATGTTCCAACCATTGATGACACGGTAGAGATATTGTGACAACAATGGAGCTACTGGTTAGGCAAGGAATATCAGATAGCATATTACGATAATTTCATCTCACATCGAAGAGATGAGAAACATGAAATATACAAACTAAAAGCAAAATGTTGCTAACCCTCTAGATTAGCACTTGCGCAGTAGAAATATGATGGACATGTTTATATCACTAAGAATAATATTCATGAGTGATTGTCTCTAAATGAAAGTGGGAGTTTGTTCATAAGTATGCCCATAGAGTCAATCATATGATGATTGTGATGGCATATAACATAAAGGATTTGATTAATAATAATAAAGGCAAGCTTTAAGCTTCCAATTCATTTTGTTTCACTCAATTATGAGATAATGAAGAAAGATAATGAATGTCTAAAGAATGATATTACTCAATGACGTAAGTATTCAAGCACGTGACTTGAACAATGAGATCATATGGATGTTAAGACTATATACATTCTTATTATGTCCCTAGTCAGTTGTTGTCGTGGAAAGCTGATAGACAGTAGTAACACACAAGACTCAAGTGTGTGTTGGTTGATGATAGAATCTCATCAATCATGATATGTGATATCAAACCAAGAACATATATACTTGTTAGGGAATAATGTATCAGACATGCCCTCCTTGAGAGTGAACACATGGAAACCATATAGATGGTCATAGTCATCTCTCATAAGTGAAGGTGGTGATTATGGTTCTTAGACCTAAAGTCATTACACTCATTACATGTGGTTCGGTATACTTTGATATAATCCAATGTAACCCTGAATAAGGATTACCATAACTGTGATTATTGGGTAGCTATGACACATGGGGATTGACTGTGAGTGATGTAGATGGGATTTGTCCCTCCTACTGGAGTTTGATATCATGGCCTTTGATAAAAGAGACTGAGAAACGCATACACATGCACATGTGAATTAATATATTATATTGAGGTCACATATATCTCTAACAGTATGCTCTAGTTCAAGGAACATAGATTGAACATCGGGAGGATGATGATTCCATGCCTTGAGTTCATTCCAGATATCAGAGACAAATGAATTATACAATCACTATAGCATCTTATACATATTGTAAGTTGAAGTTGTTCTCCAAGTTTCCATTCACTTGGGTAGAACTGATGTGTGACTAGGCATCACTCTTTGCATGTGATGTCAAACTAGCTATGCACATTCACTGCCAATGTGACATGGGACCTATAGGGTCACACACATAGAAATTCACCTAGAAGAGGAGTTTAATCATGAATAATAATTTAATTTATTACTAAAGTGTTTACGTATATAATCCAAGCAATAAATAAACTGTCTGAACTCTCGACCGATCGGCTCGTGTGATGAAACGGCCACTTAAAGTGTCGGGTTAATTAGAAATTTAATTGGATGAGTTCTACCTGAACTGGGGAGCAAACCAATTGATTTACATAGTGAACTGATCAACTCAGGTCATCGATCAACTGTTTGGTTGGGTGAGATGCCTAGTTCATAGAGAAATTCAATTGCATCAAGGATTAGTGATGACACCATATTGTGCATTAATTGGATTTGAATTGTCAATTCATATGAGATTGGGAAACATGGTGAAATGATCAGTTCCCTCAGCTAACTGATCGGATCACATGTGAACCGACTGGTTCTCCGCTCACGGGTTGTGACTTTTATGATATTCCAGTCTCTTTCACTCCCACACAGACTGAGAACCCAGACCCTAACCCCTCCTACAAATAGATGGGTACTGGGGGCTTCCCAGAGACACAACTCAATTGCATCTAACAATTGTTATCCTCTCTGGTTGTGGTAACCAATAAAAAGTTTGGGCAAATCCTACCCGATAAAGGAAGAGATAGCAAGGAAGAACAATTGTTGAAGAGCAAGTTGGTGACTAGTACACAAACAGAAGGGATAACTCCTTCCTGTCTATTTTCTAGGTGGTCTGTTTGGGCTAGTACAGAGGCGAGGAGGTTGTTGTATGTCGTTAGGAGGACAATGTCATCCTACAGTCCGTGGTGAAGACCAGGAGTTGCTCAGACGTTGTCCCAGTGCAACTAGAAGTGTTGCACTACTACAACGAGTTGTAATCACTGGACTTGCTTCAGGACTACGTATGAACTCATTAAACTATTCTTCCCATTACAGATTTATTGATGCCATCTTGTTGTTCTGGAGTATATGGATAGATAAATTTTTATTTTCTCTACCTACTATGTGCCCATATTTCCCTACACTAGGGGCATGCCTAAGTGGTTGCTTAAGATACTTTCATGATAAATATGGGATAATGGCATGCGTTTTGCGATGAAGTTTGGCATTTTAGACATGGATTCACTTCTAGAATGTGTCCAAATTGACATGTTACCTCATAAATTTCATTCTGAGTTTCATGGTTTCAATCTGCAAAATTTTATGAGTAAGAATGTGGGGGTCTCTTTGAGCTCCCAAATTACCAGTCACTTTTTTCATCCTTTATGACATCAGTTTTGCAATGAAACTTGATGATAATGAAGGGTCCCCGTGGTAGGATAAATGGCAGGTAATATGTGTAATATGTATAAATAAATTTGCATGTTTTGGAGGATACATTTTGGTTAATTGTTCAGTGTTTTGGGATTTCATAGTAGGTTCATGTGGAACTCTCGTAGTAACATCCAAACAAGGTATTCCATGATAGAGTATTAGTCAATTCGATTTCCATCTTGGTTGGATGCTTTCCCATATGGGAATTGTTTTTTGAGTTTGCGAGTGTCATCCTATCATGGGAGATACTAGGAAAATTTATCAAAAACAATGGAATCATTTCACGTATATGATCATATGTTTGTTTAAAAGTCTCCTGGTTTGTTGGATATATTGAGCATTATATAGGATCATATTGTATCCTGACGTCCCTCGAGATGTAACTTGTAGGCTTTAGATCCTTGTTGCTTTCTATCAATCCAATACAACCTTTACTGCCTCATGGGCGGATATAGGTAGCTAAAACTACATCATTTGGTTGATGACTATCATGTTAAGAAATTGAACAAATTCTTTTGAAAAATATGAATGTGATGTAATTCGATGAAATTCCTAAAAACCAATGTCATATTTCTAGAGCATGCATGCATGTGGGGACCTTCCAAAAAAAAGGCCATTGGAGGCGGGAAAAATATCTTCCAGCTAGTGGTTGTCTTCTTTTGTAGGGGTTATGGATAATTTCATTTGTTAGAAAGAGTTGTGGGTCTTCCTACCTTCGACACAAGCATATTGGTTCATAAAGATCATATGATTATGATTTTTGGCAAGCCTTGAACTAAGAGCTTTGGGAGAATCTTATAGCAATAATTAAGATGGCAGTCTATATTATGAAATCTTATGAGTTTTATGGTATAATAGATATATAAGTGGAATTAATCATGGAGAGTGTGAGGGGTAATGATATTTGTACAAAGATGTAGCTATCAAAAAAATGTGATGGGCCAATAGGATGTGTAGAATGAGCTTGAGAACCAATCAGGGTCCAAAAAATTTCTAGGATTGATGCTTCGTTGTGGCAGTCCAAATTTTGTCACTTGAGAATGTGAGAGAAGACGGATGTGAAAATAGCTAGTTTGTATGTATGTCATCATGTAGGGTACACGCACAAGTTGGGAGGGTATTGTTTAAAAAAGGTGTTAAGAGTGTCGTTTGGCATAATTGATGATGATTGCCTTATTATTGTTGAGGTAGCCTTTGATATACATAGTAGAACTTGAGTTTCGTAGTTTGTTTGATTAGCATTTTATGTGAAAATAGAAGATATTGTGGCCACCTCCGAGTAACGAATGAAATTTAATATTTGCTTCCAATAGGTCCCTTGGCTGAGAAGTACATGATGTAGTTTTGTGAGTGTGTCGGATTTGGAGCTGAGGGGGTCAAGGGCGTCTAGAATTTCAATGTTCTATCTGAAAAATCTATAGAATCTTCAGGGGCATCCAAGTATTTAAGTGCCCAGCAAGCTTTCAATCCCTGTTTGGTACAGGATGATCCGAATTTAGCCAATTGGGTTTAATCCAATCTGGATTGAACAAGTAGGGCATTTGGTTACACTTTATATAAGGGCCCCGTTTTGGGATTCCGTAGTCTTGTCCGACAAACTCAACCAAGTTTTTAGCATGATTAGAAATCTCAGTCTGAATTTAGTTCTGTCTTATATGCTATTTTGTTTTATATACAATACTGAAAACGAGATCAGTTCAATACAATTGTCAATTAACTTACCAATCACAATCAGATCAGATCTAGATGTGACATATCCAGATGTTTTGACTAACCCCGACTACAAAATCTTAATACAAAGATCGGATATCTACCAACAGGCTAACGACTATCTGAATTATCAGTAGTTTTATTTCACACTTTAATCTTAGAGTGTTTTTATGAGATGCCTCCCCCTTTAAACTCTTTTTAGCTTCCTTCCTATTCAAAAATGTTATAATTGTGGTACTTCTTGTACTTGGACACAAAGAAACATAACTCTATCTTACCTCCCATGTGATGCGGTCTCGCGGCTATGATATCAGATTCTCCTTTGTTAATGCAATTACTAAAAGAGAAAATCATGCAAAAATCCAATAAGATTTCCAGATTTTCAATACAAATTAATAGATTTCACAATATTTTTTCAGGGAAGATATGATTCAATGACGAAAACCCATGAAATCACACTTTACGCCAAGAACCTGATGTATGATTGCACACACATGAACAACCATTTTTGTAGACAATGCCTTGGATCTAAGTATCTTTGTTGCACGCAAAGATCTGATATCTATCGACAGGTTAAAGACTATTTGAATTACTAATAAGCCTTTATTTTTCACTTGTATCATAGAAGGTGCCTCCCCTTTGAACTCTTTTTAGGACATGTTTGCTAGGGTATAGGGATGAGCATCGGGTTGGGCCGGCCAAATCCGAACCGCGACCCAGCCCGCATAACCTAATCCAGACCCGAACCCATTTATAATATGGGTGGGTCGGGCCTAAAATTTAAACATATATTTTATTTGGGTCGGGTACGGGCAGAGGTAAACCCAGGCCCAAAAACTCGAATGCCCAGATTAGATTTTATGTACATGTATACATCTATCTTTGTCTTGAAAGAAACACATACAGATTTATAGATGCAATATGTAGTATGTATCCAACCAATGGTAACATGGATAATCTGTAATCAATCAACATAATTAGTGAATTGATACTAGTAACATAATCATCATTGACATGGATAGACGTACTTGATTTCTTTGTTTTGATCTCACTCTGTCCACATGTAGGGGACAAATGATCTTTTGCTCAATGCATAGTAGATTATGTTCATTTTTTTGCTCATATGCCCACATGTAGGAGCCAAATGATCTTTTACCCTTCCAAAACTCCTTTCATAGTATATACATATAGGATGAGGAGCAAAACGCCACAACATTGTAGATTCCACTAATTTTTTAAGTCTCATACATTCACATGTACGAAAAAATGATTTGTTCCTCTTTCAATGTCCATTCATTGTTGTAGGGGATCAAACAACTAAGGTATGCATATTCCGACTTCATTTATATATATATATATATATATATATATATATATATAGGTTGATCACAAAATACATATCACACTAGTTTAGTTTTCATGTTAGTAAGTTAGATCTAGCAAAATTTGGTATACTCATTCGATGTTATATGGGCAAACTCGAATCCGGCCCGAAACCCAGCATTCTTAAATGGGCCGAGTACGGGTTCACATTTTTCAATTTTATCTGGGTCTGAACCCGGCCCGTAGTCCGCTTTAAAATGTGAGTTTGGGTTTGGGACAGAAAAAACCCAGTATAACCCGGTCTGATGTTCATCCCTACTAGGGTATAATCAACTGACGGCAAGTTTGATATACATTTTAACATTGTGGACTCACAACTATACCGCACTAAGCCCAACCAAACTAGCCCTTAGCTTCCTTCCTATTCACAAATATTGTAGTTATCGTACTTCTTGTAATTAAACACGAAGTTCGCGTAAATCTATCTTACTTTCCATGTGATCCGGCCTCACTCGATATCAGATTCTCCTTTGTCATTGCAATTATCAAAGACAAAAAAATAGATAATATCTGATCTTCAACTCAAATTAATAGATTTCACAATATTTTTCTCACTGGTAACTCTGTGTAGGTCAAAGGTGATTTTAAAAGGATATCTGATTCAGTGACAAGAACTCATGAAATCACATCTTACGCCGAGGACCTGGTGAGTGATGTATGATTGCACACACATGAACAACCATTTGTGTAGACCATGTCTTGGATCGTGCAAACAGCCAGCGTTGAGTACTCCTTTGTGACGTGACCGTTCCAACGTCACTGGACAGTTAAAATTGTTTTGCAACAATTTTCAAATGAAACGATGATCAAAATCCTATCACGTTGTTGCCACCAATCAGACAAAATACAAAATCCAGCTAAACTAGGAAGGTGCTTTATATGATGAGAAGGGCAAGAACGCAAGGCTCAAGTCCACAAACTGAAACTCTGTAACTCATTACTACTCCCCAAAGAAACCCAAGAACCCCCACCCACCCCCACCCCCATGAGGCGCACACATGAACAATCATTTGGGTAGACCATGCTTTGGATCGTGTGAACACCCAGTGTTGAGCACTCCTTTGTGGCGTGACACTTCCAACGTCATTGGACAGTCTAAGATTGTTTCGCAACAATTTTAAAATGAAACCATGATTGAAATCCTATGACGTTATTGGCACCAATCAGACAAAATACAAGATGCAGCGAAACTAGGAAGATGTTTTATATGATGAAAAAAGGCCAAGAACGTAAGGCTTAAGGAAGTCCACAAACTGAAACCCGTAACCAATTACTAGTCCCCAGGAAAACATGACACGTAGAGAAACCCATGAACAACCACTTGTGTAAACCATGCCTTGGATCGTGCGAACACCCAGTGTTGAGTACTCCTATGTGGCGTCACACTTCCAACGTCATTGGACAGTAAAAATTGTTTCGCAACAATTCTCAGATGAAATGATGATCGAAATCATATCACGTTATTGTCACCAATCAAACAAAATACAAGATGCAACGATGATCGAAATCCCATAGCCTGCGTTTGGCACGGGACCGAAATCCGGTTTCGTGTTGTCTTTTAGTGCCAACCCTGCCAAACAACTGGCGGTTCAAGGCTGGTTCGTGTTTGGTTCAAAATCCAAAAAATCCTCCGTTATGGGATAACGGAAACCCCCAATCCGGGTTGTCCCAGTCCCACGAGGGGCGGGATTCCGGTTCACAAACCGGTTTAGGCGATCCTCTCCTCTCCTCGCCCCACACCCATCCCGGCATTCTTCTCCTTTCCCCTCTACCTGCTCTATCTTCTGCTCCTTCTGCTCTGTGGTCTATCCTCTCTTCTCTCCCGAGACCTCCTCTCCCGAGACCTCGAGACAAACTCTGTGGTCTATCCTCGCCATTAATAAAGCTGAGGCATCGTTTCCATCGGTTGTTTCCAGCGGCAGCCATGCCAGGCGACTGGTGTACCCTAAACCCTGCCCAGTGGAGTAGGCAGAGTAGCAGGTCAATCAAGCGGCAAAGCTGTGGTGGCTCGTCTACAAGCGCCGAGCTACTCCCGAGTTGTCAACTCGCATTAAAGCGCTGTGCAGTAAACCCTAGAAAGGGCAACCAGTGTCGCGCCTGCTATTTAGTTGTGCACTTCGTCATCGATCTCGTCGCATTTCACCTTCGAAGGCTCCATACAATCTTCTGTTCTGCCGCCGCTGCCGAGCCGCTGTTGTGGGAAGTCGCCGACCTGCTTGCAAGGTATGTATCCGCCGCCCCTTTTCAGTAACATTGCAAGGTTTTCAGTATAAAAATGGTATATGTCTCCGCCGACCTGCTATTTAGTAACATTTCAAAGTATCAAGGTTAGAGTACCTCGTAGTTAGACTAATTTCTGGGACAAAATGGTATCTTCGACTTCCATTGTCAAAAAGGCTGCAAGGAGCCAAGTTGAATGAACCGAAAAAACGTGAGCCTCAAAGCTACTGTGGTGGTGATTATAGAAAATAATTGCTATACTGCTTAATAATCCTTCCCATGTTTAATTTTCTGGGATTATAGTGCATTGTTTAGCTTCTCTGTATATTACCTTCTGTATATCAGGACACATTCAAAAAACGAACATTTGGTCATCTATGCTTATCGTCCACTCCTATTGGATTGTGGATTTCTAGCTACCCAACATATGATGGATATGCCACACTTGCTACTACTGACTCTTTCATTTCCCACTCCACTGTCATCTTGTCAAAGTGGTCAACTAAATGGGCTGATAAATGTGGTTCTATCCCTGTTTCTCCCACTTTAAACTATCCTCTATCCATCATTTTTTTTTCTACACACATCAATTATGTGGGTAAACTTGTTGGCCTTTATGTCATACTTGTCCAGGTGCCCCAAGGGGGTGAGCCTTGACCTGCGCCTTAACCAAAATGTCGCCTTAAGTTTTTTATGGAGTCCTGAGTCTATATATAGGTATTTAATTATTTATTTGCTATACACATGTCCTAATATACAAATGAAGTATATATATCTATGTTTGTTGTACAATGTCACTATTTTCTGGATAGTACTCTTGGTATTTATTTTACTATTTTTCCTGTGGTAGTTGGTTGAATCTGATCCTGATGTTGAGGCATCCCTGTATAGATATCCAATTGTACTATAAATAGATTGCTACTTATAAGAAATCCCTTCTTGCTTATTTTAGGAAGCTTGAAGCAGCCATATTAGTTGCAAAAGCTCTGTATATAAGCTGAATATAACCCTAAACTAATGAAAATAATCTACTGAAATTAAAAATTATCTACTGCTGTTATTTAAGCACTGCTATCCTTAATCCCTTACTTAAGTCCAAAACTGCTATATAGTGGATTATAGAATTTATATAAATATGTTTTGTATATTAGTGGAACCTCAAATACCCATTATTGCCACATTTACGTCTATGCATACAAGTATCACTTTCAAAATTATGTATATATCTATGTATGCAACAATACAACTGTATATATTGAGGTTTAGTTGTGTTTAAATGTATATCTCTATGTATAAAAGAATAAAATATTTATCTTCCTGTAAGACATGTATATCAGTGGATTAACCATAATTTTATGGATTAACCTACATTTATGTATCTGAAATATAACATATATATGAAAGGGGAAATGATATAAAGATCATAAGATGTGTATTGATATAGGTAAAAATAACATATACATGAAGGGGGATGTTATAAAAATCATAACACATGTATAGACATAAGTAAATTGTACAAAACTTTAATTTTTCTTAAAGCTTCTCTGTATATTACCTTCTATATATCAGGACACATGCTCCTGACTAGCTAATTAGTGATATTTTTGCACTGTGGTCCTGAGTCTATATATAGGTATTTAATTATTTATTTGCTATACACATGTCCTAATATACAAATGAAGTATATATATATATCTATGTTTGTTGTACAATGTCATTATTTTCTTGATAGTACTCTTGGTATTTATTTTACTATTTTTCCTGTGGTAGTTGGTTGAATCTGATCTTGATGTTGAGGCATCCCTGTATAGCTATCCAATTGTACTATAAATAGATTGCTACTTATAAGAAATCCCTTCTTGCTTATTTTAGGAAGCTTCAAGCAGCCATATTAGTTGCAAAAGCTCTGTATATAAGCTGAATATAACCCTAAACTAATGAAAATTATCTACTAAAATAAAAAATTATCTACTGCTGCTATTTAAGCACTGATATCCTTAATCCCTTACTTAAGTCCAAAACTGTTGTATAGTGGATTACAGAATTTATATAAATCTGTTTTGTATATTAGTGGAACCTCAAATACCCATTATTGCCACATTTACGTCTATGCATACAAGTATCACTTTCAAAATTATGTATATATCTATGTATGCAACAATACAACTGTATATATTGAGGTTTAGTTGTGTTTAAATGTATATATCTATGTATAAAAGAATAAAATATTTATCTTCCTGTAAGACATGTATATCAGTGGATTAGCCATAATTTTATGGATTGACCTACATTTATGTATCTGAAATATAACATATATATGAAAGGGGAAATGATATAAAGATCATAAGATGTGTATTGATATAGGTAAAAATAACATATACATGAAGGGGGATGTTATAAAAATCATAACACGTGTATAGACATAAGTAAATTGTACAAAACTTTAATTTTTCTTAAAGCTTCTCTGTATATTACCTTCTATATATCAGGACACATGCTCCTGACTAGCTAATTAGTGATATTTTTGCACTGTGGTCCTGAGTCTATATATAGGTATTTAATTATTTATTTGCTATACACATGTCCTAATATACAAATGAAGTATATATATATATATATGTTTGTTGTACAATGTCATTATTTTCTTGATAGTACTCTTGGTATTTATTTTACTATTTTTCTTGTGGTAGTTGGTTGAATCTGATCTTGATGTTGAGGCATCCCTGTATAGCTATCCAATTGTACTATAAATAGATTGCTACTTATAAGAAATCCCTTCTTGCTTATTTTAGGAAGCTTCAAGCAGCCATATTAGTTGCAAAAGCTCTGTATATAAGCTGAATATAACCCTAAACTAATGAAAATTATCTACTGAAATAAAAAATTATCTACTGCTGCTATTTAAGCACTATTATCCTTAATCCCTTACTTAAGTCCAAAACTGTTGTATAGTGGATTACAGAATTTATATAAATCTTTTTTGTATATTAGTGGAACCTCAAATACCCATTATTGCCACATTTACGTCTATGCATACAAGTATCACTTTCAAAATAATGTATATATCTATGTATGCAACAATACAACTGTATATATTGAGGTTTAGTTGTGTTTAAATGTATATATCTCTGTATAAAAGAATAAAATATTTATCTTCCTGTAAGACATAATTTTGGCTAATCTGTGTTCCCTCTGAATTTCTTATATGTATCGTCCCTGACCCTGTCGCTGGCCGTGCAACTCTCTTCAACCTTCACTTGGGCTTACCAGGTATATCTCATGAGCAATACGAACACGTTTAATGTGAATGCCATGCTGAATGCTTGCTATCTATGTAGTTTTCCTGTAATGAACATATTTGACGATGTGTTTGCTACAATCATTTCAAATTTAACTACAATTTCAAATTTGTTGTACACATTTGGATCTTATGACTGGTCTGGGTAATGGATCTTGTCTTAGCCTACTGTCCATTACATCATAATAACCTTAGCCATGAAAAGAAAATGATATGGTGGCAATTGTGCAAATTGTGGTTGTTGTGCTAGGGTTGTGATACATCAGACATATACCAATATTTTTACAATGTTACTATTGTACACAAGAATTTTTTTGATTATATTACAAATAATATCACTATTTCGGCTAATCTGTGTTCCCTTTGAATTTCTTGTATGTACTGTCCCTGACCTTGTCGCTGGCCGTGCAACTCTCTTCAACCTTCACTTGGGCTTACCAGGTATATCTCATGAGCAATATGAACACGTTTAATGTGAATACCATGTTGAATGCTTGCTATTTATGTAGTTTTCTTGTAATGAACATATTTGATGATGCTTTTGCTACAACCATTTCAAATTTAACTACAATTTAAAATTTGTTGTACACATTTTGGATCTTATGACTGGTCTGGGTAATGGATCTTGTCTTAGCCTACTTCAATACAAGTTATTGCTTTCAACTGCGTAGTCTCATACTAGGTTCGTATGATGGTTTCGTTTAAACACCCACACTAAATTGATATATCGCAGTGTCATTGCTACTATGGCTGCACCCAACCCGAGGTTTCGTATTGTATGGTCGAAAGAGTTGGATGAGGCTCTGGTTGCGGCATTGAGGAGACAATATGACATGGGTAGGTGCGTCGATGGAATATTTACTAGGGACGCGTGGAGGGAGACGCTACGCGATTGGAATATCAGGATGGGGAGGAACGAGGGTACATTATATCAGTTAAAAACTCGGTGGAAGAACCTCAGGAGAGACTATGCAAAGATAAAACTGGTAACCAACAAAAGTGGTGTTGGATGGGATGACAACAGGCACAAGCCAATTTTGCCTGACAGCCCGGAGTGGAGGGAGGCACTTGCGGTATGTATAATAATATATACTCCCCTGAGTATTATATATTAAATTAAACTTGTTACTTTTGACCTAATCAGTTGTTGTCCCCTATTTTAGGCAAACAGGGAACTAGTGAGATTGATCAACAAACCTTTCTACCACTACCACGACGTTGAGCTGATGGGGGGAGGAACATAGCTAGGGGCCATCATGCAATGTCCTCAACCGATAGACAACCTCCTTCTGATGTTGCATCTGAAGATGATGTTGCTGTTGACCTAGATGCATCTGATTCATTTGTCACCCAGAACCAACCGGTCCAGCCAATTTCATTGAAGACGTGGTTAATTCTGGGACACAAAGTGAGGACACCAATGGCGGATCACACAACCAAGGTGTTGGTGCAACGACGCCCACCACGATCAGACGTAGGAAGCGAGCGTCAAGCTCACAGGACAGTTGTGTCCTGTCTAATGATGTTGTGTCCGAATTCACAAAGGTGTTTTCCAAGGTACATGAGATGGGCAGCGGAATTGCTGCTAGGTGTAATGATAAAAACGAATACCAAACCATTTTGCACCACTTTCATGCAACCTACCCTGACGCCCTTGTCCCAGTTTTTACCACTCTTGTGCACGCCATAAAAGATCCAGCTAACTGTAACATTTACCTAAGCCTTATGGACACCCCACAAAAAATTACCATTTGGTTGCAAGACTTGTGGGAAATGAAGAACACAGCTTCTGCATCACAATCACCCTTCACGCCACAATCTCCACCGTACTTTTGAGGTTGACTAATTTAATAAGTATATCAGTATCCTGCCTTTTATTTGATGAACTTTATCAAAAGTTGTTGTTGTACTATTTTAATCTGTTGGGAACAAGCTCTGAACTATAGTACTATGTAATGGTTTTAATGGAACTAGCCCTAATTTCATTTCTGTAATATCTCGATATTTCCCTGATGCAGATAATCACTTTTAATTATAGACGTGATGGCTGGTATGCATCCATATAAAACAACTGATGACATTCTACAACTACGGCATGTTATGTCTGGTCCGGCTTATGACATTGCTAATGCAATATCCTACCAAATAGCCGACCAAATTTCTCACAATATCATGGCAAATTCAGACGCCTCAACCACACACCAACCAATACCGAGATCGGTTAGTATTAGGAGCGGCCATCAAAAGGTTTTAGAAATAATAACCGGCCATGAAAGGAGGGCGTACGATATGTACCGTATGCTACCCAACACGGTTTTAGCCTTTGTTGACAAACTTGAGGACCGAGGTTTGTTGAAAAGTACCAGAGGTGTGTCATCAGTGGAGGCAGTTTGCTACTTCCTTCAGATGGTTGGCCATGGCCATACCAACTGTGTTCTTGCTGAGGACTACATTCACAGTGGTGAGACCATAAGTAGAAAGTTTAACGAGGTGTTGGATGCAGTGTGTGCTTTGTGCAGTGAATATATTGTCATGCCAACTGCATCCACAACTCCGCACCGCCGCATCGGCGAGAGTCCAAGATTTTACCCTTATTTCAAGGTATGACCATCACTTAGTTGACCATTGTCCATTCCATTGTTAATATAACCACTATTGTCATCGTTGAGTTTGGTATTTACTTGCGTATTTCTTATATACTTGTCTTAGGATGCCATTGGGGCAATTGACGGGACACACATCCCCGTTTTGGTGAAGCGCGAAAAGCAGAACCGATATAGAAATAGAAAAGGGAATGTTTCCATGAATGTCATGGCTGCAGTCGACTTCTCAATGGAGTTTACATATATCATGACTGGTTGGGAGGGATCTGCTGCTGACCAAAGGGTACTTCAGGCAGCTACAACCACATGTGGGTTCAAAGTTCCCGCTGGGAAGTACTATCTTGTTGATGCAGTGTTACAACCCATGTTAGGGTTAGTCAAGATATACCTCGAATAACGTGAAGCACCTTGATTAGTGCTAATCACCCTGTTAAACAACATGGTTAATCAAGATAAGCTACTTCATGAATCAATAGTTGAGATTGAGTCATCTGAGGAAACTAATGACAATAGCAGTGTTAATTGTTGAGTTAAGTTAAATGCCAAGATGCAATTTGTGTTTTGACTAGTTCTGACAAGCTAATAATCATAATTTTGTGCTTCGAGGTTGTAGAGAATCCCATGCTTGAAAGTTTGCAAGAGAAATCACTCGAATCAGACATTCGAGGCAAATGTTATGATTGTTTCAAGAATTTTGGACCTGGTTGCAATTTTCCCAATAATTGATTTTTTGTTATTTCTTTTAAGAGGGTCGGTTGCCCCCTCTTCTCTTTTATTTCTTCCCGACAGAACAGAGAACCACAAAAGCGGCGCCCCAAACTTAGAGCTCGACCGAGACCTGCTGTAGGGGTGATGAGCGAGGGTGATTTGGGCTTCATAGCTCCGACCAGCTGCACCTAGCCTTCCACCCTTCTTCTTCCTCCTCTATTCCTTTCTTCTTCCTCGCCCTAGGTGCGCAGCACCTCGACCAGCCTGGGTGGCGGACAGCAGTAACAGCAGCAGTTGCGGCTGCACGGACGGCGCCGGCCATGGGCCGTTTTGGGCGCACAAAGCACCAAGGAAGGTGCGGGTCATTCCGTTTGTGAGGTTCGTGCACAAATCTGCAGCTCCAGCTACATCTAGCGTTTCAATCGTAGCTCATCTAACAAGGGGCGACGCCCCACCTTGCAACAACAGCAGCTACCGCACGAAGAAGTAGCCATGAATGGCTAGGGCGTGAGCAGAACCACGATAATGGCATGACTAGCTTCGGCCTTGAGGCCTAGATCCGGATCCGCAGCTCTATGCATTTTGGCACCCAACCAAAAGCATCCTCTTCAATCTGTGCGTGAAGAAAAACTGCCGCTGGTAGCAGCAGGTCTGAATCAGGAACATACTTGGGTAAGTAAGCACTCAAATCAACCGTCTTGAACTCGGTATAGAGGTCCGTTCACGAACTCGCTGTTCATATTCTTCGATTCTGCCTTAACAGAATTCATCTTCAACCTGTGCAAGCGTAGAGCTGCTCGCATGAAGCAGGTTCAACTTGGGTCTATTTCAAGGTAGAAGACGAACCAGAAATAGCCAGAAACCGGTACTTGGATGCATTTCCGGACGAATCCGGACAGTCCAAATCGCGGTGAGTAGGATTTCATTTATTTATCATTAATAAACTCAGGCGTTATCAGGCATCGGGCAGCTTTTGGCGTCGCCCGACCTTTTTAGTTCATAAAATGCTTCTAGACACTGTTATATGATTAAATTTAGCATTTGAACAGTATGGATTGAATCAGTAGATTTATATGTTCATTGGAACCTAAATTGCTCATTTGAATGTTCAAATTAGAAATTCATGTCTGAAAATGGTATAATTTGGGTATGAACCCAGACAATGAAGATTTCTGATAAATTATCAGATGTACGATCTCAAAGTTGATATGAATAAATAAAATATGCATGAAAACCCTAATTGCATATATATTTTGACATTAATATATGTAAATTGATATTTACATGAAATGGCACATTTCTCTGAAATATTACCAGAAATTCTCAAGTATTGTTATTAAATTGTGTTGTGATATGTAATTAACTCTTAATTGAGTTAAGTGATGCACAAACCAGGATTTGGGTTAATGTGCACGTTTTTCGAGAATTTTAGAGAATTGATAATTGTTGAGTATGATTCTCATATGTGAAGTAAATTTCTTTAATTTGTGCAATAAGATGTTCAATTGCGTAAATTCGCTATGTATGTGCCAAATTGAAATAAGTTGGGTTATTTATGCATTTCTAATTTGTCTAAATGCATGGTATGAGAATTTCTCAGAAATTACAATGATTTGAAATATATTGCTCTGTCAGTTTAGAATGACAGTGTATTGTGATCTGATATGAAATCAGTAAATGTGATATTCCTGTTTAAGTGTTTATATGTTAATGAGTTAATAGACTTAGGTGCTCCAACACCGTAGAACCCCAATGTGCGGTCTGTACCTTTGGGGTGAAACGACTGATCTAGCCCTGAGTCTAGATGGTCGGCGACCAGTGTTCAACAATAATTCGTGCGTGTGTCACGGTGACACTGGAGTAATATAGGGGTTATTCAACAATAATCCGTGCGTGTGTCACGGTGGTAACCCAGACCCTCCGACTGTGCACTACATGTTGCGGGAGGAGTCTAGAGCACTCAGAGTTAGTGCAGTGAGGCCCTTGAGTGCCTAAGAACTGCAGTGAGGCCCTTGAGAGCCTGAGAGTGCTGTGAGGCCCTTGAGTGCCTGAGGCCCTTGAGAGCCTGAGAGTCCTGTGCAGACCAGGACGGAAAGTCAGACTTAGCATTTCCCGGGTGTGTCGCTAAGTCTTGTACGGTGAGATCGTAGTTCGCTACAGATCTTCATATGCAGAGTGCGCTGCATATGTTTGGGGCATAATGGTATAAAAATGTAATCATATAGGATCACAGTAAATTTAATATGTTAAGAGTTTAGTACTTCTGTGCTAGTTCTCAATAATTGCTTTATTATTCAAGATATGCAGTTTCTGATATTTTATGCTTTACAGTTATGCGATATTTGTTGTTGTATAGAAATGTGATTATTATCTGTAAAATCTGCTATGTCATTAGAACTGCTCTGTATAGTATTGTTCTTATGCTTTATTTCAATTTAATAAACTTCACGAGTTTTTTAATGATAGTTAAATGAAAAACTATTCACTGAGCGAGTAGGCTCACTCCTCTACTCAAACATTTTTAGGTCAGCGACAGTTCCAGGAATCTGAAGGATCTTTTCATCCCAATGTTTAATCAGCAGAAGGTTTGTAGCTAGTCTAGTTAGAGGTCTCTTAGTCCTTTCCCCTCGGTCCTTGGGACATGGTGTGGGTGAGAGAGAGTATGTATGGCAAATGTGTATAAAGATGTAAATTAACTGTTATGTTTACTTTCTGTTAAACAATATTACATGTTGTAAACTCTGTTTATGTTCTCTAGCCAGTTTAATTGAAATGCTTCCGTAATAGTTATTTTTGTTTTAGTTTACAGCAATAATCTGGATATCATTACGAGGTTTTAAAAAAGAAAAGTTCTCAGTGGTTTATTTATATGATAATCCCTCCGTCGCGCCCTAATCTCGTGGGTTGTGGTTAGTGTGAGATTGGGGTGTGACAACTTGGTATCAGAGCATAGGTTGAGTATGCAGTTACTCTAAGTCAAGGTCAGGGGACGATAAGAGACCAATAGGATCAGGACTTAGGTGTCTTCCTTCTAACTGCAATTTTATAACAGGAAATGTTCTGTTATAGTATTGCAGATGACAGGAAGTGGACGTGGTCACGAGAACCAAGTAAAGAGCTTATGTTGAATCGTTAGGGATCATTAGGATCGAAAATTTTAAGTAAGGTACATAAAAAATGATGTGTCTTTAGCTCTGGGAGATCTGAGTGTTTGGATACCATGGACAGGTGTCTGAATACTTAGATTGACCAGTATCAAGTTACTCTGTCTATTCTTCTCTGGATGCCCTGGCCAGGTATGCAGAGGAAGGATAGGCTAGAGAGAAACCCTAGAAATCTTAGGGTTAAGAATCGGAAATTAATGTAAGAGTAAGAGATTAAATATATGATGCGATACAACTCTTGTTTTATATTGTTTATTTGATTGGAAAATCACTAGAATTGTTCTTATATGTATGAATTTAGATTTTCAATTTGTAGAATAAACATGATTATTTTATAGTGTTGTGTGTTATGAGGTGATTTATTTATTGTTTATATTCTTTGTATCAAGTAGATCAAAAAATTATGTTTAGTTGAGTTTGCCTTAAGTGGATATTCTTTCCACATGTTTGAGATTAATAGGAATTGGTTAATCCTGAGTAGTTCTTGGCTTCAGGACTACAGGTTCGGCCTGGTCCGGCTGGCAGGATGCATTACTGGGATCTAATGACTCCTATTAACAATATAATTATAGTAGATTCTGAATAATTTAGATTTGTATCATAGTGAAAAATGTATACACACTAAGATGTTGAGATATAAGGGAAAGATTTGAACAGCTAAGAATCAATCAGAACTGATATTGGAGGCTCAACGTTGAAACCTCATATGTGTAATCTTTAGTTGGAAATAAAGAAACACGATATAAGGTTCAGATGAAATTTAATGATTTGTATTATGTGAACCCTAAATATGAGAATATCAAAAGAAATGAGAAAGGCATGTAATGGCTAAGATAGTAAGAATCAACTTTGGGTTGGATCATGGAATGGAGTAAAATACTTTTATGTACTTCGGAGCAAAGGGAAAATAGAAGAAAAGAATTAAGTATACAATAAGTACATAGAAATAAAGAGTCTTATGTAAATCATAAGACCAGGACAAGGAACTTAATTGAATCAAAAGAAATGTTAAAAAAAATGATCATCTTGATTAAGGAATGAGGATTACATGACATAATTGAGAGTATGGCATGTATATCTTTATTACAAAGTTTAGTACATTCATACATACTACCTTGGGATTCCGAGTCTCTAAAAACTAACAAACTAGTTTCAAAAATAAAGAACAAACGCGTAATTTAGAAAATGGATGCATCATATATGTTGCATAACTACCATAGTAGAGACGTCAAAGTGAATGTAATAATGACACAATATGGTGATGAAACCCTAGCGGGGTAAATTCAGAATGTAATTTATCTGAATGTCCCAAGTTAGAGAAAGGAAATTCCAGTGATTAGATAAGCACGACTTTAGTAAAACTTATGAGATTCAGAGTTTGAATTTCAAACTAAGGGAGTAAAAAATTACATCATAATAACGTCGTGTTACTGATAAGGACCAAACCCTAGAATGTTTAGAGTTGTAGTAGTTCAAGATATGTCGCTAGTGATTTGACCTTGAATACTAGCATCTCTATAAAACAAAATCATGAGATTTGCACTATGATAGGTAAGCTAGTGCTAATAAAATCCAGGGTTTAAAGGTAGTTAATATGGAAAGTTAGATAAACAATATGAAAATGACTCAGAGAAAAGAGTAAGATATAAATTTGAAATGTAATAAGTGTGTGTTGAATAAAAGGAGAAATACAAAAATAAGTGAAGTGCGATATGAAATAAATTCTTGCAATAATAACAAGAAGCAAGTAGTATATAATGAGGAATACTACCTTACATGATCTAAAGTTAGCTGATGTAATTCATGCTCTTATGACACAGCGTCACTATCTTTATGATGTGACGATAGACTGTCACCCTGGAAAGGCGAATGTGGTGCCTGATGCCCTCAGTAGGAAGTCAAGTTCAACAGCTGATGCATTCTCTATGGCATGTTTCGAGAGAGACATGCTAGTAGAAATGTGAAAGTTGAACTTAGACTTAGGAGTGACAGAGCAAAGTGGTTTGATAGCACAGATGCAAGTCAAGCCTATCTGTTTATGATCAGATCAAGGAACTTCAGCAGAGTGACAGTGAGGTGCAGCAGATCATGCATGACATGACAGGGGAAAAGACCAGAGTTTAGGTTTTCAGATGATGGTTTGTTGTATTAGCATGATATGTTGTGTACCTCAAGACAGTGATTTGAAAAAGAAGATTCTTGAGGAGGCACATGCATCGATGTATGCCATGCATCCAGGTAACACTAAGATGTACATGAATCTCAAGAAGTTGTACTGGTGACCTGATATGACAAGGGATGTAGCTGAGTATGTGACTAGGTGCAGTGTGTGTCAGCAGGTTAAGGCTGAGCACCAGAAACCTACATGTACTTTACAATCTCTTCCTATGCTTGAGTGGAAATGGGAACATATTACAGTGGATGTTGTGGTAGGGTTACCCAAGACACCTAGAGGTTATGACTTGATATGAATGATTGTGGATAGACTAATTTAGTCTACTCACTATCTTCAGATTAAGTCAACCTTTGATGTCTCGAAGTTGGCTAAGATATTCATGGATGAGATACTCAGGTTGCATGGTATCCCAGTTTTAAATATATCAGGTAGAGATCCTAAGTTCACATCTAGGTTTTGGAATCAGTTGCATCGTGCTTTGGGCACAAAGTTGAGATTCTGTACAACTTTCCATGTACAGACGGATGGTCAGTCTGAGAGGACCATTCAGACTCTTGAGGACATGATGAGAGCAGGTGTCTTGCATTTCTGTGAAAGTTGGGAAGAACACTTGAGCCTTATAGAGCTTGCATACAACAATAGTCACCATTCCGGTCTTGGTATAGCCCCATACGAAGCTTTATATGGCAGAAAGTGTAGATCACCCACATGATGGTATGAGGTAGGTGAAAAGCAGATTCTTGGATCAGAGATAGTGGATTTGACCACTGAAAAGATTGCAGTGATCAAAGAACAGTTGAAAGCTGCTCAGGACAGATAGCAGAGTTATGCTGAGAAGAGGCGTTGACCTCTTGAGTTTCAGGTTGGTGATGAAGTATATTTGAAGGTTTCACCATGGAAAGGAGTGTTGAGGTTTGGTAAGAGAGGCAAACTAACTCCTAGGTTCATGGGCCCATATCCTATCATTGAGAGGATTGGACCTGTAGCCTATAAGTTGGATTTCCCATCTGAGTTAGCTAATCTTCATGATGTGTTTCATGTGTCTATGCTTAAGAAATGTTACCCTGGTACAGAGAAGATAGTAGACCCAGAACCGGCACAGCTCAGAACAGATGTGTCCTATATGGAAGGACCAGTTCAGATAGTTGATCAGAGAATCAAGAAACATAAGAATCGCGAGATACCTTTAGTAAAAGTTTTGTGGAGGAATCATAACTTAGAGGAAGCTACGTGGGAGCTTGAGTCAGAGATGCGTAACAAGTTTCCTTCTCTCTTTTAGGAATTTCGGGGCGAAATTCTTATAAGGGAGGAAGATTGTTACAACCCATGTTAGGGTTAGTCAAGATATACCTCGAATAACGTGAAGCACCTTGATTAGTGCTAATCACCATGTTAAACAACATGGTTAATCAAGATAAGCTACTTCATGAATCAATAGTTGAGATTGAGTCATCTGAGGAAACTAATGACAATAGCAGTGTTAATTGTTGAGTTAAGTTAAATTCCAAGATGCAATTTGTGTTTTGACTAGTTGTGACAAGCTAATAATCATAATTTTTTGCTTCGAGGTTGTAGAGAATCACATGCTTGAAAGTTTGCAAGAGAAATCACTCGAATCAGACATTCGAGGCAAATGTTATGATTGTTTCAAGAATTTTGGACCTGGTTGCAATTTTCCCAATAATTGATTTTTTGTTATTTCTTTTAAGAGGGTCGGTTGCCCCCTCTTCTCTTTTATTTCTTCCCGATATAATAGAGAACCACAAAAGCGGCGCCCCAAACTTAGAGCTCGACCGAGACCTGTTGTAGGGGTGATGAGCGAGGGTGATTTGGGCTTCATAGCTCCGACCAGCTGCACCTAGCCTTCCACCCTTCTTCTTCCTCCTCTATTCCTTTCTTCTTCCTCGCCCTAGGTGCGCAGCACCTCGACCAGCCTGGGCGGCGGACAGCAGTAACAGCAGCAGTTGCGGCTGCACGGACGGCGCCGGCCATGGGCCGTTTTGGGCGCACAAAGCACCAAGGAAGGTGTGGGTCATTCCGTTTGTGAGGTTCGTGCACAAATCTGCAGCTCCAGCTACATCTAGCGTTTCAATCGTAGCTTATCTAACAAGGGGCGACGCCCCACCTTGCAACAACAGCAGCTACCGCACGAAGAAGTAGCCATGAATGGCTAGGGCGTGAGCAATACCACGATAATGGCATGACTAGCTTCGGTCTTAAGGCCTAGATCCGGATCCGCAGCTCTATGCGTTTTGGCACCCAACCAAAAGCATCCTCTTCAATCTGTGCGTGAAGAAAAACTGCCGCTGGTAGCAGCAGGTCTGAATCAGGAACATACTTGGGTAAGTAAGCACTCAAATCAACCGTCTTGAACTCGGTATAGAGGTCCGTTCACGAACTCGCTGTTCATATTCTTCGATTCTGCCTTAACAGAGTTCATCTTCAACCTGTGCAAGCGTAGAGCTGCTCGCATGAAGCAGGTTCAACTTGGGTCTATTTCAAGGTAGAAGACGAACCAGAAATAGCCAGAAACCGGTACTTGGACGCATTTCCGAACGAATCCTGACAGTCCAAATCGCGGTGAGTAGGATTTCATTTATTTATCATTAATAAACTCAGGCGTTTGAATATTTTCTGTTTTGTGCGCGAATTACGCTGATAACATGCGTTATCAGGCGTCGGGCAGCTTTTGGCGTCGCCCGACCTTTTTAGTTCATAAAATGCTTCTAGACACTGTTATATGATTAAATTTAGCATTTGAACAGTATGGATTGAATCAGTAGATTTATATGTTCATTGGAACCTAAATTGCTCATTTGAATGTTGAAATTAGAAATTCATGTCTGAAAATGGTATAATTTGGGTATGAACCCAGACAATGAAGATTTCTGATAAATTATCAGATGTACGATCTCAAAGTTGATATGAATAAATAAAATATGTATGAAAACCCTAATTGCATATATCTTTTGACATTAATATATGTAAATTGATATTTACATGAAATGGCACATTTCTCTGAAATATTACCAGAAATTCTCAAGTATTGTTATTAAATTGTTTTGTGATATGTAATTAACTCTTAATTGAGTTAAGTGATGCACAAACCAGGATTTGGGTTAATGTGCACGTTTTTCGAGAATTTTAGAGAATTGATAATTGTTGAGTATGATTCTCATATGTGAAGTAAATTTCTTTAATTTGTGCAATAAGATGTTCAATTGCGTAAATTCGCTATGTATGTGCCAAATTGAAATAAGTTGGGTTATTTATGCATTTCTAATTTGTCTGAATGCATGGTATGAGAATTTCTCAGAAATTACAATGATTTGAAATATATTGCTCTGTCAGTTTAGAATGACAGTGTATTGTGATCTGATATGAAATCAGTAAATGTGATATTCCTGTTTAAGTGTTTATATGTTAATCAGTTAATAGACTTAGGTGCTCCAACATCGTAGAACCCCAATGCGCGGTTTGTACCTTTGGGGTGAAACGACTGATCTAGCCCTGAGTCTAGATGGTCGGCGACCAGTGTTCAACAATAATCCGTGCGTGTGTCACGGTGGCACTGGAGTAATATAGGGGTTATTCAACAATAATCCGTGTGTGTGTCACGGTGGTAACCCAGACCCTCCGAATGTGCACTACAGGTTGCGGGAGGAGTCTAGAGCACTCAGAGTTAGTGCAGTGAGGCCCTTGAGTGCCTAAGAACTGCAGTGAGGCCCTTGAGAGCCTGAGAGTGCTGTGAGGCCCTTGAGTGCCTAAGGCCCTTGAGAGCCTGAGAGTCCTGTGCAGACCAGGACGGAAAGTCAGACTTAGCATTTCCCGGGTGTGTCGCTAAGTCTTGTACGGTGAGATCGTAGTTCGCTACAGATCTTCATATGCAGAGTGCGCTGCATATGTTTGGGGCATAATGGTATAAAAATGTAATCATATAGGATCACAGTAAATTTAATATGTTAAGAGTTTAGTACTTATGTTCTAGTTCTCAATAATTGCTTTATTATTCAAGATATGCAGTTTCTGATATTTTATGCTTTACAGTTATGCGATATTTGTTGTTGTATAGAAATGTGATTATTATCTGTAAAATCTGCTATGTCATTAGAACTGCTCTGTATAGTATTGTTCTTATGCTTTATTTCAATTTAATAAACTTCACGAGTTGTTTAATGATAGTTAAATGAAAAACTATTCACTGAGCGAGTAGGCTCACTCCTCTACTCAAACATTTTTAGGTCAGCGACAGTTCCAGGAATCTGAAGGATCTTTTCATCCCAACGTTTAATCAGCAGAAGGTTTGTAGCTAGTCTAGTTAGAGGTCTCTTAGTCCTTTCCCCTCGGTCCTTGGGACATGGTGTGGGTGAGAGAGAGTATGTATGGCGAATGTGTATAAAGATGTAAATTAAATGTTATGTTTACTTTCTGTTAAACAATATTACATGTTGTAAACTCTGTTTATGTTCTCTAGCCAGTTTAATTGAAATGCTTCCGCAATAGTTATTTTTGTTTTAGTTTACAGCAATAATCCGGATATCATTACGAGGTTTTAAAAAAGAAAAGTTCTCAGTGGTTTGTTTATATGATAATCCCTCCGTCGCGCCCTAATCTCGTGGATTGTGGTTAGTGTGAGATTGGGGTGTGACATGCAGGGTACACCAACATCAGGCAATTTCTTGCACCATATCGAAACGTTGCTTACCATATAGCAGAGTATCGGGGTAACAGAGGCTCATACACAAGAAAAAAGGAAATGTTCAACCACCGACATGCTCAACTACGTAACGTTGTCGAGAGAGCCTTTGGTGTGTTGAAGAAGAAGTTTTCCTACTTTCGTAAAAGAGCAACTTTTCCCGTGCAGTCTCAGTCTCTTCTTGTAATGGCTTGTTGTATCGTTCACAATTTTATCCGACGCCAAAATGATGGCGATCCTATGATGGACGAAAACTTGGATGACCCTCATACTACCATTCACATCTCGAACGAATTGAGTTCTCTGCAACAAACAAGCCAGGCTGATGCTAGAGAGGGAGATGTCTTGCGCGAAACTATTGCCAATTCTATGTGGGCAAATCTGTGATTTATACATTTATTTTGTAACTTGCAGACATTGAAACATGTTCTACAACATATTTCACTTACTTCCTTTTTTGTGTAACCTAACGGCCAACTTTTGTTCTCAAACTGTATTGTTCACTACAATTTTGCCTACTTATAAACAATGTGAAATTATGTCTCATTAGGTTTTCTGTCTAGAAATGGACAATGACATGCCGTCGTGCCCATGTGGTCTGCAGTGCACCGTACGAGTGTACATGGATGCCACAGATGCGGCAAATGGACGGTTTGAAGACAACAATCCCCACAGGTCATATTTTACATGTGGTAGGGGTCTTGTACAAACCAGATGACATATGAGGTTGCCCGCGCAGCAAGTACCAGCTACAGTGGCTACACTGACTGCAATTAGGGATGCAATGGTATCACAACTCGTATATGCACGTAGTGAACGCAAGTTCTGGTCAGAACATTGTGCATTTGTCTTTTCAACCAGAGCAGACACAGATAGGTTACAAGAAGAAATTTCAAGTATGTGTGACAGGTGCTGATATCTTCGCCACCGACTTCAAATTACGAGCGATAATGAATCTTCATCAGAAGAAGATGGATACAATACGTCATAGATATACTATATTATGATATGTCCAAATGAACTCCACTTGTCTGTTGCAAAAATTAGCTACTCCTGAACAAATGGTCTTCATATTATCTTTGAAAACTATGTCATGAACCCGATATTTTTCTATTAATCGTCAATTTTGTTTTATTAGATGTCGATGATTCCATCTGAGGTTCCGAGGTGTGATTGTGGGCTAAATGCAGCCTTACGGCTTAACACAGAGGATGCAGGGTTAAATGACTTTGTCATTCTGAGTCAAAGGTCGGGCGAAATGTATTACATATGCCCTACTCGTGAGGTGTGATAGTACATCAATAAATAATAGACTGTCCTTGTCGAGGTTCTGCATTCTTTGCCATTAACTTGTACCTCGTACTACATTTTAGGGAAAAGACCGATGCAGATACTTCCATTGGGCAGTCGATCTCCCCCCAACAATTGATTCATTGAAAGCGGAGATTATGTTACTAATTGTTGAGTGCAAGTCAGTGTGGGGTCAGGCGATGAACATGAAGGACTTCGTTGAAATGCATTACAACTACGATGAATTATACTCTAAAAAAAAGTATGAGCATGAGGTTTTAGAACGCAACATTGCCACTCTGGAGGAAGAATGTCGTCTCAAATGACTTCATAACGTTGAATAGCAAATGCATTTACATTGTCTTCTCTGTTTAGAATGACTATCAATGGATGTTATGAACATCATACACTTGTTTAATTGAGGCACTTTTATAAACGTCATATTACATTTTAAGTGGTATGAAAATTTTCTTCATGTTGATGAGTGTTTTATTAATGATGTATGTTATTATTCGAATTTTTTGTTAACGTTAGCTCAAACCAAATAATACAATTAATTGTGATATACACCCTTACTTTTGAAAAATATATTACTTACAGAATCTGTTATATGGTTGGCCAACCGCCGACACCGTCTTTTATCTGGTCACACGAGCTTGATATGGTTCTCATGGGTTTGATGAGAACCCAATATCACGTGGGTAGATGTGTAAATGGAGTATACTCTACACAGGCTTGGATGGAGGCATGGCACCAGTTCTTATACATAACAGGAAGCCCTTACATTTCA
Source organism: Alisma plantago-aquatica (assembly GCA_963693085.1). NCBI lineage: Eukaryota > Viridiplantae > Streptophyta > Magnoliopsida > Alismatales > Alismataceae > Alisma > Alisma plantago-aquatica. The sequence goes on from OY856409.1 coordinate 94,320,221, forward strand.
CTGCCTGAGTTGCAAATGCGATGGAAATATATCAAAAGAGAGTTTGTAAGAGACAATATGTTCATATTGGCAGATTTATTGCCTCCCCCCACATTGGCCGCGCAACAAAGCATTGAACGCAACTTCTCGACGACGCGTCGCACTTACCCACCAGGGATATTTTTTAGCACTGACGATTGAAATAAACAAATGAACTTGTAACATTTGTGCTAAATTTAGTTGTGTTTTTACGTCGCAACAATATACATTCTCTACTTATGTGTTACATTATTATATGTTGCTACCATAATGCGATCAAATTTCCTACTTCATTATTATCTTATTGCCACAGTTACTTTACAAATTATGTTATTTGTTCATACTTTTGTTTATATTAATTTTAGATGTCGACATCGCGTGCAAAGGCAAGGGCAAAGGCAAAATTTGAAAAACTTTTGATGTCACCGGAAAAAATTAATAAATATGTTGAAGATAACCTTTTATGCACAAAACATTATTGCACTCACACAAACGAGGAGGAGGGCAAAATTGGGACAGATGATCAAGTCAAGGACAAAGTCCTCAAGGCCAAAGTCAGTCAGCATGTTCCTCATTTGCCATTGCTGTTTGATTGGCCAAAAGACGACATCAAACAACAAAACAAGCAGCCGATGCAGGAACCATGCCCATTGTCATGGGACGAGTACGATGAGGCCATAACGTTGGCCTCATTTTAATCAAGAGCCACATCCAACCATGTCTCCCCAAAGTGCCTTGTCAAAATCTTAGCTTTGGTTTGGCTGTTTATTGCTCCCATATTTTGTCCTTGTCCCCCGACGAAGATCACCCGTAAACAATTATGTTATTATCAGTGATCGTTTATGTTTCACTAATGACGACAATATGATTATTATCAGTTACTTTTACTGATGATAATGTAATTTGTTTATGTCATGAACAAAATATATTAGGCCAATTTCATATTTCATGTAGCTTGACTGTTACTGACGATAATATAATTTGTCACACTATTGACGACAATTAACTATGTTAAAATTACCACATGCAAATGTACCACATGCAAATGTCATTCCAGACTACAGTAACGTTTCATTACTTTTTAATCACTACGTAAAAATTAGAATTATCATATCTTATTTGCACTATTATAAATATACAAAATAACACTCACACAACACAAATAAAATATATTTTAATATATTCTAAACTTAGGTTGAAGTGACATCACAAATACACTTTTTGCGTACTTGTTCAAACAGTGATGCAAGAACATGACAGTTAATTGTTAATCACTACAAAAAAAAGAGACAAATCTCATATCTTATTTGCACTGTTATAAATATACAAAATAACACCCACACAACACAAATAAAATATATTTTTAATATATTCTAAACTTAGGTTGAAGTGACATCACAAATAAACATTCTGCGTACTTGTTCAAACAGTGATGCAAGAACATGACAGTTAATTGTTAATCACTACGTAAAAATTAGAATTATCATATCTTATTTGCACTATTATAAATATACAAAATAACACCTCACACAACACAAATAAAATATATTTTTAATATATTTTAAACTTAGGTTGAACTGACATCACAAATACACATTCTGCGTACTTGTTCAAACAGTGATGCAAGAACGTAACAGTTAATTGTTAATCACTACGAAAAAAAGGGACAAATCTCATATCGTATTTGCACTATTATAAATATACAAAATAACACCCACACAACACAAATAAATTATATTTTTAATATATTCTAAACTTAGGTTGAACTGACATCACAAAAACACATTCTGCGTACTTGTTCAAACAGTGATGCAAGAACGTGACAGAATAAGCAGATACTGACTACGTTGCCAAACAGAATCAGACTTTCAGCCAAACAGATTCAGACTGCAGTCAGACTGAAATCAGACCAGCTGACCAAAATCAGACTGTGTAGCCAAACAAAATCAGACTGCATCCTGACTGCCCCAGCACCGGAATCCAGACTAACCCAATCCAGATTCCAGAATCCCAATCTTGTGCCAAACGCAGGCATAACGTTGTTGTCACCAATCAGACAAAATACAAGATGCAGCAAAACTAGGAAGACCCTTTACAGCTCTCAAAAAAAAAAAGGAAGACCCTTTACATGATGAAAAGGGCAAGAACGTAAAGCTCAAGGAAGTCCACAAACTAGTCCCTTGGAAAAACGTGACGCGTAGAGAAAACGAAGAAACCCCCACCCACCCATCCAATAAATACAAAGTGGCTGCACTGAGGTAGGTATCCCATGGAGACAAAATACAAGATGCAGCAAAACTAGGAAGACCGTTTACAGCTCTCAAAAAAAAAAAAAGGAAGACCCTTTACATGATGAAAAAGGCAAGAACGTAAAGCTCAAGGAAGTCCACAAACTAGTCCCTTGGAAAAACGTGACGCGTAGAGAAAACGAAGAAACCCCCACCCACCCATCCAATAAATACAAAGTGGCTGCACTGAGGTAGGTATCCCATGGAGGAACTATCGAGTAGAGGACGACGTAAACCAAAAAGTTCTCCAAACAGATTTGAGTGTAGGATGCCCAAAAGAAAATTTACATCTTCAGAATTGGAAGTGGAGATAAAACTCTACAAAGCATAGATAAAACGATCCAATGAACATATAAGGGGGACAACCGCATCCCACGGGACGAATCAAATGTTAATCAAGGAAGTCCACAAACTAGTCCCTTGGAAAAACGTGACGCGTAGAGAAACCGAAGAAGCCCCCACCCACCCACCCAATAAATACAAAGTGGCTGCACTGAGGTAGGTATCCCATGGAGGAACTATAGAGTAGAGGACGACGTAAACCAAAAAGTTCTCCAAACAGATGAGTGTATGATGCCCAAAAGAAAATTTACATCTTCAGAATTGGAAGTGGAGATAAAACTCTACAAAGCATAGATAAAACGATCCAATGAACATATAAGGGGGACAACCGCATCCCACGGGACGAATCAAATGTTAATCACATCAGTCTATAACAATGTAGCCATACTATCTAACAAGGGGGCAACCTCCTCTCAGGGGTGGATGAACTCACATGACAACGTAGTTATGTAGCAAACATTGATTTTTTTAACCAATAATACTCTTTTCTCCAGAACTGAGGATGAACACTGAAAAGTCCCACCGCCGGTTCCAAACGTAAAAGAAAAGTAACCTGCAGGAGCACTAATTCAAAGACTGATTCTCATAAGAGATGTAATTGGTAGTTTCCAAAACTACCTTGGCGACACAAATGGAAAACACTTGCCATCCTCAACTGAATCTTCATGAATTACCAATCAAATGTACATACAAGATAAGTTGTTCCCCCCGTTACAATGCAACAAATCCAAGTTAAAGGAGCTATACTCAAGCCTTTCCAAGGCTGTCTAAAATGGTTTAAAAAAACTGTGACAGGAGCCTGACATTTTATGACAACAGATGTAATTCGTAGCCTTTCATCATTTGTGTAACAACCCCTCCTAGGTGAGGCCAGCAAAGTTTCAGCATTTCAATCTCCAACCAAAGTATGGTGGGGCATCTGCTAAAACATGCAAAAGATGATGGGAGGAATGGTAGGTTGGCTTACAGTTTTTTTTCTGTAAGTTAAGAGGAATACATATCAACAATAAGTATACCTTGTTACCTTATTTTGCTGAAACCCCAAATCCCTCATTGCTTATCCTTATATCCGAGTGGTGAGCATCATTCAATAGGGATTCCAGCTGCAGGAATCCCAAGCCTTACAGGGTTTCCTCCATCAACGCTTTAGACCAACTCTATTGGTTGGTTGGTCTGCCCCTACCAGAGACCCCAGGCAGCGTCCATTGTGGCATATAAACATCTACTGGAGGCGAGAGAAGTCTAATACATTCTGCCGAAGCCAACCGGAACAGCGCCAACCTTCCTGTGAGCCTCTGCAGCAGCAACAGCAGCAATGCTGCCAAATGGGGCCTTCCCTGGCAGCAAGCCCACGTCTATTGCCATACGATCATCTGCTGATGTATCAACTCCTATTCCCCGTGGTATACAAAATTGACTCCTCTTGTCAAAAGGTACTTCTGGTACCATCTTTGGAGGTGGTCTAGAAAAATTCTGCTGTGTCAATGATTCCCGTGCTGGCTCTACAGAATCCCTATCAGAAACCTCTGGCTTGCCTGGAAGGGTTCTTCGAACTGCGTAAGCAGGTGGGAGGCCAGCAGGGTGGGGAGGAGGCACGGGGTTCCTAACCAACCTCTTTTGATCGTATACTTCTTTGGCGCTTCCATTTTCATAGGGAACAACTCTCCCAGGCCTTGCTGCATCATTTTTTTCAAAAAGATTGAGGTTAGTAAAAAAATAGGACAAGTCCGGGACCTCAAATTAAATCAATAATTACGCACCCATTGGAACTCTTGAAGAATATGAAGATCTGGAATTGGTAGTAACACTCTCTGACTCTCTAGAATTCCTGCTGTTTTCTTCTGTGACGTGTCTCTCTCTAAAGGCAGCAACTGATTGCTCTTTCGGAGCAATTCCGGAGGAATGAACGACTGTAGATCTGCACAACAGACAAATAGCAGTCAGTGAATGTTTTACTACAAAATAACTCACCAGATACTGATGGGAAGTAACTAGAATATATCTTCGTCAACAAAACAAGACAGGTATGCTGACATATTAAACGAGAACTGATTGCATAAGGAATTTCAATTTAAGCTACAGATGGCACTGCATAGAAGTCACATCTAATAATTTCAATGTTTACATATCATGGAGTGAGAACGTATTATTCATTGAAGTTCAATAATATAAAATTCTTTCACACACACACCCCAACCCAGGTTTAAACCCTAGAATTTATCTTTGATTTACCTCTCCGATATGCATACCCGAGGAACATATTACATTTACCTCCATTAATATATGACAAACGTGGTTAGAAATATATGTAGAATATAAGCATGTAGAATATATCTTCGTCAACAAAACAAGAAAGAAAAGCTGACATATTAAATAGGAACGGGTTGCATTAGGAATTTCAATTTAAGCTACAGTGGGGGACTGTATAGAAGTCACATAATAATTTCAATGTTGGCCAATCAGACTCAAGAAGTTGTGAGACTTACATATCATAGAGTGAGATATCAATTCATTCACTTACCTCCCCGCTGCACATCCCAAGGAGCATCTTTGCCTCACCCCCCTCTACTACTCTTGTTCGAAAAAGGATCTCACATTTCATAATTTCTCATCTCAATATATACAAATGACAATCATAGAGTGGGGGACTGTATAGAAGTCACATAATAATTTCAATGTTGGCCAATCAGACTCAAGAAGTTGTGAGACTTACATATCATAGAGTGAGATATCAATTCATTCACTTACCTCCCCGCTGCACAATCCCAAGGAGCATCTTTGCCTCACCCCCCTCTACTACTCTTGTTCGAAAAAGGATCTCACATTTCATAATTTCTCATCTCAATATATACAAATGACAATCATAGAGTGAGAACATATCAATTCATTGAAGTTCGGCAATACAATTTCTTCCACACCTCCAACCCCCTCAGCCTAGGTTTGAACCCTAGAAATCATCTTCTATCTACCTCCCCGAAACGCATCCCCGGGAACATCATTCACTTACCTCCCCGCTGCACATCCCAAGGAGCATTTTTGCCCCGCCCCCCTCTACTACTCTTGTTCGAAAAAGGATCTCACATTTCACAATTTCTCATCTCAATATATATAAATGACAATCATGTTTAGATGCATATCCATGATGTCTTCCAATTTATATGATCATCATCATCATCAACTAAGCCTCACTCCCAACATACTTGGGATCGCTACATGGATCCTTCATTTCCATTCAGCTCTATCATGGGTCATATTCTGGTCGAGATGTAGAGATTCAGAATCTCTCTTTATAAACTCTTCCCATGTTAATTTAGGCCTGGTCCAATTTATATGATAATAAGATATATCCTATACAAACCATGTGAGATTTATAGCTTCTTCGCAAATTCACGTGATTTCTTCCAATTGTCATCAATATCAACACCAAACCCAACAAATTTACCAACCAAACAAAATCAGGAACAAAGTTTACAATGTATAGCAATTGATACCAAAAAAAAAAAAATTATACTGTTGTTCTTTGAGGTTGAGTATAGCAGATATATGGTTGCCAAAAGTTATAGAAGTCAGCATATGTTGAATTAAATCTCAACCAAAAACAAGCATCCATATAGATATACAAAACTCTAGGGTGTGTTCTTTTCTCAACAAGGTCCAACTGCTACATATAGGTAAAATCTGTGGGTTATGTTTTTAGTCAGTACCAATGCACTAATTGAAAAACCACTGTTACAGAGCACCTAAATTTATTCACTCATACTTTTCCCACTAACCCCTAAAAGTAAACCAATGCACATTAACACTACAAAAGTTCACCCTACAGTTACATGTACTATACTGCATACCAATATTAATATATGAGCTTCTCTTGAACATTGCAGGATAGAATTTTAGTGATTTCCTTAATATATATGCATACACTTTTACCTTTAAAAAAGAATTTTAGTGATATTTTCGTAATACAAAAGGGTAGATTATGTTATTTATGTGCGTTTTGGAAGGAAGGGGATTCAATTCCCGTGTGTCTACACTTGGGTAGGCACCTAGCTCATTTTATGCCAAAATTAAACTAGATCGAGTCTAATCTAGTTCCAATTAGGTCTGATTTTGATTAATTTAGGTCTTAGTTTAGACTAATTTACGTCTGATTTAGGCCATTGGTCCAGTTTAAGCTTGAATTATTTAAAATCAAGCCAAAGTATTGTTTTTTTTGCGAGTCACTACAGCAATATGCCATTTGTCAAAAAGATGTCGCATTTTATGTATGTGTGTAAGATTTTCTATTAAACATTAGATGAATGAGTAAAAATATCCAAGTCATATACCAAATATATATCTAAGTCATATACCGAATAAAATAAGCCTGAAATCTAGGCAGCCCACCAAGTACCCCACCGTCTTGACACCTATAGGGGTGAGCACCTACAAGTGAATTAATTGTTTCCAGAAAGTTTTGCAAAACCAGTGTTAATCTAGGCAGATAAGACTATCTGTTTCTATACCAAGATATTCCAATATGTGTGTGTGATTATTTAAGTGGTTTGTAAAGTATTTACAATAGAAATACCAAAAATATCATAACAAAAAGAAGTGAGTCTTGCCTGGGAAGGGACACGTGTTTTCTTTCCAAAGGAGACACAGGACCACCTCTCCCACTATTTTCTTCAAGGTGAGCGAATTGTTTACGGAATTGGTCAACAGCACTGTATATTGGGCAAAGAATAAGATAACTGTATAACACAGACGAATTCAAATGGTAATTTTAAATACACAAACTGAAACCGGTCAAATACATATTGTATTTGAAACAGTAAATTAAACCTTGGGTATAAGAAATTTGTTCTTTCAGTTCCATTCATGTAATCCTTAAGCAGCTGAGGGTGATACTCCAATATCTCATGGAAAATGAGTTCTCTAAGGTCTTCTTTTGTTACCCTTCTGCGTTCAAATTCAAACTCTATTTTGGAAATTGGTTGACAAGACGGTTCCCTCTCCACTTTGGCAAGCCCTTTGAAGTAAGGATCAGACAATGCCTGAAGCATACAAATATTAATCAATTTGATTTAAAAGCAAGAAAACATAAAATATCATAGCCTTTTGCAAGTTTTAAAAGGCAAGGACAACTACCCCTTGAAGTAAGGAGCAGTTAATGCTTGAAGCATACAAATATTAATCAAATAAGTTTAAAACCAAGAAAATGCAGAATACCATAGTCTTTTGACAGTTTTAAAAACCAAGGACAACTGTCCCATGAAGTAAGAACCATCCAATGCTAATGAAATAGATTTTAAACCAAGAAAATGCAGAATACCATAGCCTTTTGACGGTTTTGAAAACCAAGAACAACTGCCTCAAACCCAAACGGAAATAATCAGATATAATAATAACCACAGAGCGCCGTTTAAAAACTGGTGTCCAGAAGATGGTACACACCTGGATTTTTAGGCAACATGTCAAACATGTATTTCGTATATGTTTTTCTGTTTCAATGTCCCATACCAAAACTAACATAGCTTAGAATTCCAAACACTAATACAATGTTTGCCTAAATTCCAGTGTGGGGTTGGGGCTGAAAAGCCATCTCACTTGCATAGCCCACATGCTGGAATAGCTTGCGGCATATATACTGATATTAATCCCAGCAACCTCAAGTTGTGCATCATATTGAGAACTTGAGATGCAATTTTACGAGATATAATCAACACTTTGTCATTTTGAACCTCGTCTGAAGTCAATCTTCCAAGCATTCTAGAGTGAAAAAAGAACCTCTACCCTCATCTGAAGTCAATCTTCCAATCATTCTAGAGTGAAAAAAGAACCTCTTCCAATCATTCTAGAGTGAAAAGCCCATCTCACTTGCAAACCCAACATGCCAGAATAGCTTGCGGCATATATACTTATTATATTAATCTCAGCAACCTTAAGCTGTGCAACATATTGAGATGCAATTTTACGAGATATAATCAACAGTTTGTCATTTTGAACTTCATTTGAAGTCAATCTTTCAATCATTCTAGAGTGAAAAAAAGGAATGTTATGACACAAACATCTCTTAGAGAACTCATAAAAGCGCAAGACCTAATAAAACTGTATAATTATATATCAAATGATCATCTGCAAAATGGAACTACACTTTAAATCCAAATCTTGAAGCTGAAATGTAAACATGTATTTTAAGTGGATGCTTCATCACAACTAACCTCATGAGGTTGTGGTTTGAGTAGTCATAACAAACCTCATGAGGTTGTGGATTGAGTAGTCATCAGGTAGGCACAGTTCACTACTAAGCTATATACAAACCTAGTCGAGTCCACGATCTCCACAAAATACCGACAATCTTTACTCCTTTCAATGATAAATTATTGTAAGAATTGAAGGATAAACTTTGTTACTTCAATTACAACTAACATAAAATTGTAGGTATCTGCCAGTTTATTTTTTGTAACATAATAGTTATGGAGGCAAGTTATGTACTGGATCATCTGACCTTTGTAACAAATGTTGGCGAATTCTCCGCGATCATTTAGGATCCGATTATTTTTGGTGTTTAATACACCGTTCACAGTTTTTTCAAGATTTTATATGATTTTTCAGATATTTTTGCCAATTTATACAATCTTTCCCAATGCTTGTGTTCTTTTCTCTACTTTGCTCCTTTTTCCCTCGCTCACCTTCACATGCATCCTATTTACCCAGATCTTGATATTTTTTTCTCTTGTCAATAATCAACAAATAATAATTAGTCTTTCTTATCTTACTTTCCATGTGATCATATATATACACACACGTGAGAGTGTGCAAGCATGCGTGCATAGCCAACTTATTCCCAATTAGTTAGCCTAACTTTGGCCAAATCGAATATTTTCTTTTTCTAAATTTTTCTTCACGATTTTTTTTAGTTTTTAGGTGAACCGAGAATGCTGAATCCCAAAATTGTCACCGGCATGCATTGGGCATTCATCATGACCTTGTAGTGGCCATGCTTCTGTCTGGTGAAAAGACAGCAGTTCAAACCACGTTTAACTTGTCCCTGTTTTGAGGCCATTTGTTTAGAGATCTAGCCAGAGATCAAAACCTTCATATGTGATGCTATCTTCCCTTCTTAATTTTTTTTCGCTTGGGAAATTAAGGGATTATCAAGGTATCAATGAAAGTAGACTACAAAATAAGAAAAAGGGAACATTCTAAATTAGAAAATATTTTAGTTGTTAGCAAGCACCGGACAATGTAGTTATGTAACGTACCATATATTGCTAGTATGGGTCAAATGGACTGCAACCAAGCGTCTGTCCCTGTAGCATCCAGGTATTTTTATTTAATTGCAATTTTTCCTGTAAAGTTTCCTCTCAGTTTTGCATCTCACTCACCCATGGTTTATTAATTATCAGTGTTTTGAAAAGCGCCCCAGGCGCCCGCCTAAGCGGCCGCTTGAGCGGCCAGGAGGCTCAACCGCCTGGTTACAGCCTTGAGCGGCCACTCAGGCGGCAGCCCATTAAGCGGCCGCCTAAACCCGCCTGGCCCGCCTATTTGCCCGCCTGATTCCTTGTTTTGGGCGCCCGCTTTTGGCCGCCTAAATTTTAGGCGCTGGATTTTTGTACAATTGCTTTCTTTTTTCATTTTTTTCTAATCAAATGTTGTTGCTGCTACTATATATTGACTTTCCTAGTATCTATCTATGTGCATGACTGACTGTATTACCATGTAATATAATGTGTAATACTAGAAGTCTGTAATAATGTAATACATTGCTGCTGTACATTGTTTAATATGAAACATTACTGTGTAATACATTGCTGCTGTACATTATTTAATATGAAACATTACTGTATAATACATTTTATAATACAATAATACATACATAAATATCTACTTATCTACTGCAAATTGTATTTCTTTACCTTTCTACCTTATTTAACTATAATGTACTAATACATTCTATAGTGTAATATATATTCTATTGTTTACTGGATATTAATGAAAAACATTATATATATTCTATTTGTTTACTGCATAAGCTACATTAATACATTATATATCTTCTACTGCTTACTGCATTTTAGTATATATAGTTATAAATATATTCACTACAGTAAAAGTAAACAATTTGGGTATTAGTAATACCCAAATACCATATTACAACTGTGTTAAAAACTATCTGGGTGCTTTATTTTGTTGTGTAGGCTGTATAGATAAGTCTAAAACTTCCTTATATATATATACTTATATACAAACATGTATATCTTTTTATCAAATTATAGAAGAATTTCAGAATCCGCTTTTTCAAAAAGCGGCCGCTCAGCGGCCACAAGGTGCTCTCCGCACGCCTCCCGCTTCCCGCTTTCTAAAACATTGTTAATTATTATGATCTAGAATTTACCTTGTCTAAATATAGGGTGTGATTATAATTTTCACATTGACTTGTCACCACTTTCAGAAATGAACTTTGGTGGAACTTGTACAATGAAGGCCTGCAGAGAGCGTTTCAGGCCAGTTGATGCAGAGGTCCTCACACACGTTTTAACACCTGCCCAAAAATAATGGGCTTGTACGTAAGTAGAACTAAGCCCCCACTAATCAGTTCCATGAGTGCCTTCATGAAAATCCAGATCGGTGTTCTGTGAAAGGTCCACGAACCTTCATGACAATCCAGATCGCTGTTTTGTGAAAAGTTTGTGAGGCTAACGATACAGATGGATGCAAAGATGAACCCCACTGCGTTGTGTAATAAGGATCATGTTCCTTTGCTCAACTGTGTTGTAATTTGTAAAAGATCATGCTAGTGCCTTCATGTGGCATCTAAGTATCTTGACATTGTTTCATATACATGAAAGCAAACACATTTTGCTGTTTTCACTAACAAAACATCAACATAGAATAAATTCCTAGTTGATAAAAAAAATCATGCAACAAAAGAACATCAGATATACTGGGTCGAGAAAGAAACATGTACTGAACTGGAAATGATGCAGCATACCTCCTCAGCTGTTGGTCGATCCTTGGGATCAAAAGCTAAGAGCCTCTCCAACAATTTCAACGCTAAAGGATCAGCATTAGGGAACTTTTGTGGAAATGATACAGGCTGTTTTTTACGCATGCTGCTAAGGTACTTTCTTGCCTTTTCATTCCTAACCTGTAAACATGGTTATAAAAATATTATGAGAGAGAGAGAGAGAGAAGAACAATACATCTTAGGCAATGAAGGAATTATTTATCCAAAATAGAATATAATGACTGAAAGAAATCTATACCCGAGAAATAGTATCCAAGGACGGTGTGCCTAGCAGATCGGTCATCAGGTCCAGCTGATGAACAACATTTTTCCCAGGAAATAACGGCTTTCCAGTCAATACTTCAGCAAATATGCATCCGATGCTCCAAATATCAATAGCTGGAGTGTACTGCCACACGCACAATTATTTAATTTTAGAACGAGGAAAATGCATGTGTCGCACAGACATGCCAGCAAACAAACAGATACCTGAATGAATTTCAGCTCGTAGGGAAGTACAATATTCCATCCTGAATAAGCAGTTTCTTTTAATTATTAGGTAATACTTAACTATCTACTTATAAAATGCTTTCAAACAAACTAGAATGCTCATTTTGTCTGCTTTAAAATTCTAATTTTAATTTATTTGGCAAAATTGAGAACTGGCAACAGTTTACATTTGGAACTGGCAACAAGAAAAGAAATTCTGGAACATGTGTCCGCCAAAACCAAGTGAACTGGCAACAGTTTACATTGGGAACTGGCAACAAGAAAAGAAATTCTGTAACATGTCTACCAAAACCAAGTGAACTAAATACGGGATAATCGATCAATTTACATTGTCATGGACATTCAATTCAACCTCATTATTCCCTTTCCCACACCACAACGAATATCACGTGAGCTGGATAAACTTATGTTTTATCATATATTTGGCTCATGCCAGTCTCTTATTTATACTCTATGAGTTCAAATTACTTAAAACAATAGTGCAGAGTGCCCCATGTGCAGCCAGTTTAAATTTGCATCACTAGTATGCTGTAAATTATCAATTTCAATTGAATCATCTTTTATCGGTGATATAATGAATATCATATCTTTTTTTTCTTCTCACAACGACAATCACGTATCTGGGACATGGGAGCCATCTTGTTCCCATAAAGGGTGGAAAATACAGACAGTACAAGTCAAAGGTATACCAAAATAGCACTAAATAGAATATGGCATTTGATTTACAGGCACGCCACAGAATTCTATCAAGTGTTGCATGGAGAAATGAAGGAAAGTCGGTATTCATAACTAAAACGCAATATATCTAAATTTAAGAGTTCCTTGGAGAAATGGAGGGAAGTTGACATTGAAGGGATGTGGGTCACATACTTTGGAGAAGAAAGAGCCGCATAGCTCAGGAGCCCGATACCATCTAGTTGCAACATAATCCTGCAAGGACAAAACCAAAACCATGGTTACATATAATCTACACTTACGAAATTGACTACAATAAAATTGATTGCAAGACTTTCACTTGTACCAAATTGCACTGCACCACATGACTGGCACCTGCTTATCAAGGACAGGCACCAGCCTCCAGGTGTGTAGGCAGGATTCTTGCAGAATGAGAGTTAACGGAAATAACAGTAGGAACGACTGGTCAGCTACATACCGTCCAGAATATTGTTGTGGGGGTATCATTGAATGCCACTCTAGCTAATCCAAAGTCACAGATTTTGAGCTTGCAGTTGGCATTAGCCAGAATGTTCTTGGGCTTCAAGTCTCTGTGATAGACATTGGCTGCAAAGGCAAAGAACAAAGAAGATTATAATTATTTATGAACCTAAAAGCAAAGGAAGTTTGCCACGTGACAATATCAGAGAAGTCTACATAAACAGAAGAAAAAGATATAGTGAGATACAGCAAGAACAGATAACCTATTCAATATTTTGAGGCATAACAGCAGATCTATGTTGAGGTCACAGTCTGAAATAATGATAACAGAGTGTATTAAACTAGATTGCAAGAATTCCATAGCCCAATTACCATATGAGAAACAACAGTTGCTATGGACTGCCCCCTCCTTAATTCATCTCACAGTAGTGAAAACACCCACTTGGCAGTACTCAATACACTGCACACATGACACAACCCATGGATCTAGAAGAAAACAAATGAAAGGTTGCAAACTAATACTAACTTACATTGCCATACATGAACTGCTGCAGTAGTGTCAAAAGCACAATTAAGCATGAAAAGAGAGATCCACATACCAGTGTGAATATACTTCAGTGCTCGGAGCAACTGGTAAAGGAAAAACTGGTAGTGCTCCTTTGTCAAGTCATCGTTAGCCTTAATAACCTGGTGGAGATCAGACTCCATCAGCTCAAATACGACGAATATATCCTTAAAATCTCTCCTTGATGGCGGCAGAATGATGTGCTTGATCTCAACAATATCTGGATGCCTCAGCAGCCTAAGAAGCTTGATCTCTCTCAGGATCCGAGCTGCATCCGAGATGTGTTCGAATATATCATGTATCTTCTTTATTGCCACCTTCTCCCCGGTGTGGGTGTCAATGGCTGAGCATACAACCCCATAGCTTCCCTTGCCAATGACTTCAAGAATTTTGTATCTGTTAGCATCGCCGTACTCACTGAAAAAGTCGGCTTCAGTATTACTCTGTTAAGAAGAGAGGAAAAAACAGTTAAGTAACTTGGACAGAAATTCATAGCAAAGCATAAACTCGGGTCAAGGAATATAGTTGGAAAGGAGGAACTAATACAAACAGACGAGATGTGTTAAAAGGTTGTGGAGCTATTGATTGTTATGGAGTAATAATAGGCGCATTCGCAAATATCCCCTCGAAACAGAATTAGGTTCCACAAGACCACACATGACTTGGAATCAATTAAGTGCAATGACAAGACAACCTATTTTACTTCCGGATTCCACGGGCAGAAAAAAATAAGCTAAAGGCAGTGACCTAGGCGCACTAATTTTTATAAAGCATGTCAATAGGTATTTTTTTACAACAAGACAGCTCACAGTGGAGGAAAAGCATCCAGTACGGTCAACAATCATACGAATTTCATGCACTAGCAAACGTAAAATCATGTCGAAACCAAACAATCACACAACTGCACGTCTTTAGAAGATAAAAGTTGCAGAGGGGGTCGAAAAATCATTGAGAACCCAAGGCAGCAGATCCAGACACTTGCGTGACAGTAAACCTCAGGACAAGGGCAACAGGACGGAGAACCTTCTCTTGCTTTTCTGGAAAGTAAGAACCATCCCACAGATCTAATTGGTCGAGTTGGAAGGGTCAAGGGGATGAGCGGGGAAAGAAAAACAAAGACGGCGTTTTCTTAGCCAAACAGAAAAAGAGAAGAACTTGCGTGCACGAAAATCAGAGGATCAAGGCACCAACCTTCTTCTTCTGGTCCTGCTGCATCTTTCCCGTGATGGAGACGAAGTAACACTGGAAACTCCAAACAAAAGCCGCTGCTTCCTGAAACAAATTTCAGTCTCAAGACTCCAAAATCCTTCTTTGCCCTCTTCTGTATCTATTTCCGACTAAGCCGCAGAGGAACCAGTCAAGACAGCTCTATTCTGTCACCGTAGCCAGTGGAACAAATCTTCCAACCAAAAATTTAGAGAAAAAAAAATCCCTAGAATCAGCAACCCCAACGACCGAAAACCGTGTATGTACACAACCCCAAGAAGTAATCAGAGAGTCAGCAGCATTCCGACCCCGCCGACCGACAAAGAAGGCTGTTTTATGCAAACTTCTCAGCCTAGGATCCTATGCTCAGAACCTCAGCATGTTCCACCGCCGCCGCAGACTGGCCGTGAGATACCACTTCTTATGCTCGAACCCGGAGGGGGCGATCACAGATCGCAGAAGCCCCCAGTCTATCCGATCAGGCTCAGATCCGGTTACTTTGCTCGATGAAAAGGAAGGCAAGCAACGCAGCGAACCGTAAGAATTGTGAAGGGATTAGCCCCCCTTGAGATCTCCGAAATAGGGAGATGCAAAGAAGATAGAGAGAGAGGGACTGGAGAAGAGATAGAGAGAGATAGACAGATAGATAGAGGGACAGAGAGGCAGCTGCGCAGATGAGAGGGAGAAGGGGGAGAGAGAAAGAAATAGAACTCGGTCTGCGGTTCGCCTCCCTCTCTTTTAAAGGCGCAGGCGCTGTGAGTGGCTCTACGCGGTAGTGGCAGTACTTGGTATTTAAGCTCAATGTGAAGGGGTATTTTGCCCGTCGGTGCGATGGCCAACATCGGAAGATTTTAGCCGTTGAGGGAAAGGCGTGTGGCACGCTGCCCGAATTACCCCCACACCCCCCGCCCCCGTGCGTGCATGAGTCAGGCTGGTATAACTAGGCGGCCTCTTGGCAGATTCCGGGATGTCAGACAGCAACCTTTGCATTGAGAAATACACTGGTTTAAACGTAATTTCGAAGAAGCATCTGATTATCATTATACATCGATCCTTTTCTTTTTACGCGTACATTTTTAATGATGATAATGAAGACGGTCATCCAAAATTTTTAAATCCGAAATTCGTCAGAGTCGGAATAAAGGGTTTTCCGGTTGAGACAGCTAGGAAATCATTGTTTATCCCCCGGCCCACCACGTGATTTCAACGGTTAACCTTATCCTTAAGTCTGCTCCTGGGCTCCTATGAAAACTGCAGAAAGACAGTTGTAGCTACGGAGTTGGCTAGCATGTTCCCATTGTAGCTCCCAAACATTGTGAACCTAGGTCCATTTCGTAAACATGTTATCCACTTGTTACCACCGCTTGACAATATCCGGCTCTGTTTATTGTATAGCATACAAGTACCAGGCATGTTTATGATATATTGAAATGTTTAAGCCTATGAAAGTTACATTTCATACATAGGGACAACGGTCTTACGTGGTCATACAATTCAGAATAAAATGCCTCTGCTATGGTTTTTGGGAGGAGGGAAAAAAATCTTTCTCTCGTAATCTCATGTAATTTAGACTAAAAGTTTCAATTGTTGCATGATAAATCTCAAGATTTTTTAACTTAGACAACTAATGGACTCTATAATGAAATTTGGGTCTATAGAATTTTACGGATATCGATTTGTTGGTCAAAGGTTCAGATATGTCAAATTATTGTTCTGAAAAATAAAATTTACATAAAAAGTTCATTTATGGACCTTGTTGCAAAAAATCTGAACACCTCAAATGGCCTTATAAGCTTGATTCGACCTAAAACCCTTCAAAACCCACCATTATTCTCTGGAAATTTGGTAGTTGAAACGAGAGAGGTGATTTCAAGTGGACATTGACAAATAGTTGATGTTGCTCAACTTCTTTCCTAAAATGAAATTGATTCTAGTAAGTTCTTTACTTTTCTCTTCCTTGTTTTAAATTTTACTTAGCTCAAAATATTTCTAAAAGTGGAGCAAATACCCTAGTCTCTTCATTGTCTCTCGCTCTCTCTTCTCATTCTTTCATCTAGGAAGGATCCTAGGCTATGGATTTTGTGGTGATTTTCAATTTTAAAGAACTTTGGTAGAACCTTTTTGTAAGAATATGGAATTGACCTTCTTGGCATAGGTGATCTAGTGTTTCACCTACATATTACAGTAAGGGCGAGTGGCTTAATACAGTTTTATATATATAAGTATGCAATAAACTCAATTTGAGCTATTTAGTGCTAATTTAGCCTTATTTTAAATATCTTGTTGAGTTTGTGGTAAAATTGGAATTTTATTCTGCAATTTGGAGGTTATGCTTATTTGACATAATTATGTTGATATGGAATATGTTTGAATATAATTTTTGGGTTATGAAATCTTTTTTCATGGAATCTCATATTTTCATCAATTTTTGACCTAAAACCCTGGGTTTTGGCCATTTAGGGTGAAAATAACTCAAAACTTCTTGTTATGAGATTAAAAAAATTACACTAGTCTAAGACTTATATTATAGAAAATAGATGTTGACTATTCTAATTTAGATCTACAAATCTGAAATCCCACGTTTTATATTGATTTTTTTCATGTTTTTGGTGGAATGAACTAAAACAATGTTTTTTTTGTCAAGATATTTGTTATAGGGATTTCTTTGTAGTAGAATAACATCTTAATGTTGGTATTTGATTTTAATCGGCTCTTACTTTAGCATTTATCCTAAATATGGGAAATGAGATAAAATTGATCTTTTAGCTAGGTTTGAGACCTTACTATGTTATCTAGAGTTTTGTCCAAATGATGAACGTAATTGGGTTAATATTCTTAATTCAAGTCACACGGGATATAATGTAATTTTACAAGATAATAATTTGAGATTTACCATGTTTTGTATGAAATGATCCTTCTTAGCCAATTTATGCATGAAATTAAGGAGTTTGACTTGAGTAAACATGATTTGTTGGTAAAGGGTGAATAAAGGTTTTATAGGATATCTTACGGTTACTAGGTGTTAGAAATATTTGAACCCATCATTTATCATTCAACAAGGAGACTTAAGGACAAAAATGATATTGCCTATATTGAAGATGTATGTATGAACCAAGAAAGTCTAACTAACCCTAGAGCATGTTGGGGATCAGATTGTGGAATTAAGGCTCATGATTTAATATACATATGTTGGTAGTAAGAAATGTTAATGTTATGAATATATTACACAATTAGAAGATGTGAACATTTATTGAGATGTTTTGACCTTTACTACCTATAAAATTTCTCTACTACAACCTGTGGGGAGAGAGGAAGAAATGTCTCTCTCATAATGTCATGTAATACACAATACAAGTGTGATGATCCGACCACAAATCAAATCATCACCAGTAAATAATTGTGGAATTACTATAAGCAGCGGATTAACAAAAATCACTAAAAATTAAAACCATTTGCAAGGAGTTCCATTTCCAGAAAATTCTTAAGAAAATAACCAAAGTACTGCATACATTAAGGTTCACATTGTTCACACCATGTACCGTCTCATCTCGAGGAATATATACAATAGTTGCTTTACCAAACTATATACAAGCAACATAAAACCTCGAGGCATACAAGCCAAAATCTCAGATCGATCATAAAACCACTAAGTATTGACTCCAAGGACCTGAGAGTACAGAGACGACACATAGGACTCATATCTACATGACATGACAGACAGTAACTCAACCTGAGATGTTACTGCTGCTCCTGATGTTGTTGTCCTCCCTCTGCTGTATAGTTCCTACCTCCTCGTCTGCGTCCACCTAAAAATTTTGGATCCCACGGGGGTGAGACAATTGTAATTGTCCTAGCGAGAGATATAACTCTCCGCCGACCATATTATTATCACAGTTAAATAGTATAAAATTGAGCAGAGGATTCATTTTCATTAATTAACAAGATTCAAACACTGTTTAAGCAGGGTAGAGCAATATCATTTTCTAAAGCATTGCAGCTATATATGATAAAGCGGTAAATCATCTATTCATTTTAATAAGGAATATGAAGAACATGTGTAACATTTATCCATTAGGGATACATTAAGCAATGCAATATCAACCAATGATTACCACATTGCATCCTTATGCAAATACGCTACACGGCTGATTTACATCTTTCAATCACACTTATGCCCTGAGGAGATGAGGTATACCGCTCATACTCCAACCGACCACTGCAAAGTCAAAATCGGTACCATACAAGGTCAATGGAAGAGCCAGCTTCCAAGACCTATACCGTCTCGGTCAGTGCGAGACCACAAGCAGGACCATGTCAACTGCTTACATAGCTTTCCAGGGTATACTGGCAACTTCGCTATAGAGCTACAACGGCGGCTGCACTCCTTCGGCGATTGAGAGATCTCGTGTTTATCTACCATCAATCCCGGCATTAAACATCATCGGGAGATTCGTGATACATCCATCCCGACACATATAATGAAGGATTGAGAGATCTCGTGTTTATCTCACGTCAATCCAACATTAGGGCGTACGGATATTTTCGCCCATCACCCCCGCATATTTAAAAATATGCGATCTCCAGGAGATCCCGTAGGAAAACCTATTTCACCATCACCAGCTACTGACGATGATGGATCTATGGTCAGGGCTCTACATGATAAGATTCTACTTTATTAATTAAGTACATTACCATATTCTTTTAGCATCAGTCAAGTTTTCAAACATTTATTATGACAAATGCTACAAAGAAAGATGTAATACATGTATCAAGTACTTTTCAAATCTTTAAAACACATATAATATTTAGGATCTCAATCCCTTATTTCATTACTGGGAATTCTCATCCCTTGACATTATCATCATCATGATTACCAAATTTGGGTATTCAAACCCTTAGTTCATCACAGAACACAGTTACCACTTACTAGGTAACTAATACCCATGGGTCATCTGACCAAGGTATACATGATACTTGTTACACAAGCATCTCACATGGCTCACAAGGCCCATTAAATATCTTTATCAAATAAACATCATAGCTCATACCTGGCTATGCTCATCATCTCATGATACATGCATGGTTAGTATACATGATAACAACCATCTTAATTATATATCAACACCATGCAAAACAAGGGTAACACCACTATTCCCTTATTAGGGTTAGGGTTTCCCATTCTTTATTGATTAGGGTTTCAAGATCACATTATCGAGGATCAAATCCTAAATCATACTTTACACATATTAAAGACATTAATAAATGCACATTACACGTTTGGTTTACAAGTATGAGTTTCTCTCTCATCCTCTCTAGGATGTTGATCACTTCATACTTTATTAAGTTGGCTCAACCTTTCCTTTAAGGTACATTAGCCTAGTTAATCATTAATCATTAAACTCCATACCACTCAATGTATGACTTGATATAAAACACTTCATGTGTTTCTCCATCAAGTATATTGCAATTTAAGGTACTTCCACACCATATCGTTTTAAAGGTGTATGTATGCTAGCTTAGCCCATATCGAGTTGAAGGTGTGTGGTTGTGTGCTTGACCTCTTCAAACCTTTATGGCTACGACCTTCCCTTTACCATGGGTTAAGTGACAGGCTAGACAACTGTTTGAACTACTATCAACCCAAAGTACAAACCAATGCACACCACTATCGATTTCCAAGTAAACTAGAGCTACTTTTCCATATCGGGATGAAGGTGTGTGCTTGTGTGCTTTTGCACGATACTGATGATGTCATCATTATCAACCTCAAGATCCTTGTTCTTACTGTTCTAAGTCACGGACCACAGTCCCATGAATCTTTTATAACTCAAAGGTTCAACAATTATTCAAGAGAAAATGAATTGCAAGTAGTTCAACAAGTATGGCAAAATTAAAGGTACATAATAATATAATTGGGTTCAAGTTATATAACCCGCCTTAAGAACAACTTCAAAGCTCCAAGCTCCAAAGCTCCACGTTCCTAAGGTTGAAGATGAACTTCAAAACTCCTCTATATGCAAATAATTACCATGGATAAGCAATTGGTGAAGAAGAAAAAAAAAGAAGATCAAAACCCAAAATTCATGCTTCAATCCAATGTTGAAGATGATCATTGCCTCACCTTAGGGTTAAATTTTGAGTTCCTTAACTCCTTGGCCGACACCCCAACACTCTTGGGCGATATGAACTTCCTCTTGGCCGAAAAAACCTTGCTTGTGGCTGATACCCCCCTCACTTGTGGCCAAAATCACTTCAATTGGCTGATATCAACTTGCTATGGACAATATCAACATGGTATGGCTGATACGCTTGTTATGGTCGATACCCAAGGCCTATGCACGATACCCTTGTGCCCTTGCACGATATGCCAACCCTATTGCACGATATGGCACTCACTTGCATGATATGGCACTCACTTGCACGATATGGCACTCAACTCTTCACCCTATTGGCCGATATCACCTTATATGGCCAATTTCACCTACTTGGCCGATATGCTTTTGCTATGGGCAATATCCAAGGGCCTATGCACGATATGCTTGCTCTCCTACACGATACAAGAGCCCCATGCACGATACCACAAGGTAGGAGGGTGGTAAGGGTCGAAAAATGTCACTTAAGGGTGAAACTAGGGGTACATATACTTGTTGCACATGAAGAAAGGTAAAAATGAGGTGTCAACATTTTGAGCTAGTAGGTGCCACGTGTCCATGCATGGGTGACACATGTACATGCATGCATAAACATTTATATTGACATGAAAAACAGTTGAGGATCATTTGGAGATAAAGATTTGGCCATTACATATCCTTTTGAATAATATATATTAATTAATTCATCACTTTATGCACAACCCATCACCATTTTGCTAAGGAAGTTGCAACCCGACACAACTCACCTCCTTGAGGTGTTTTGCATGATATGGCCTTTTCAAAGAGTTCATAGAATGATATGGGACACCTACTTAGGGTCCATGACCGATAGGCACTCATATATAAGCTTTTCAACTTGATACAACTCAAGTTAAGCTTTCAAATTCAGCCCTTTTCCTTGGTCATTTCATCACCAAGATTACCATCATTCACAAATGATTCAAACATGGTGTCTAATTATTTCTCTCTCCTATACATGATTCTAGGAGGGAGTAGGGACATTCTAGAGGTGGTAATTTGCATATTAACCCCACATTATGGGTAAATTACAATTTGTACCAAAATTGGTGCACAATGCACTAACATTATTCAAACAAGCTACAACTTGGAATTTAGGCTCTCCACAAGCCATCCTTTAACATAATTTTCTCTCTTATGATGCTAGAACACATGAGGTACATTCAATATGTGACATTTTGCAATATAGCCCCTCATCTTGGGTAAATTGCACTTTATGCCCAAACTATCATATAATGCATAAACAGTTTGCAAATAAGCTCAAACTTGAAATTTAAACTCTACAAGAGTCTTAATTACTTTTCAAAAGATTAAAACAAATTTTTAAACAACTTACTTAAGCAAAACGTCTAGGGTTAGGCCATAACCCAGGTCAGGGATGTTACAATTATCAACCCCTAACAAGGATTTCATCCCTGAAATCTCAAGAGAAAAGAGAAGGGTACTTCCTCCTCATCTCTTCCTCTAGCTCCCATGTGGCTTCTTCAATGCTACGGTGATGCCATAGAACTTTCACAAGAACTATATCTTTCTTTTTCAACTTCTTGATTCTTCTATCAAGAATCATCATTGGACCTTCCACATAGGATATATCCTCGTTTAATTCTACCTCTACAGGTTGCAACACCAACTCTATATCAGGATGACATTTTCTCAACATAGATACGTGGAACACTGGATGTAGTTTATATAGCTCAGGTGGCAACTCCAACCTATAAGCTACCTTTCCGACTCGTGCTATCACTGGATAAGGTCCCATAAATCTAGGAGCTAATTTACCCTTTTTCCCAAATCTGAGAACACCTTTCCAAGGAGAAACTTTGAGATACACCATGTCTCCAACTTGGAATTCTAAGGGTCTACGACGCTTGTCAGCATAAGACTTCTGTCTATCCTGGGCGGCTTTCAACTGTTGTAGTATTACTTTAATCTTCTCAGTTGTCTGTTGTACTAACTCAGGACCCAGAAGTTGGTATTCCCCTGTTTCATACCAGCATAACGAAGATCTACACTGTCTACCATATAGGGATTCATATGGTGCCATATCAATACTAGTCTGGTAACTGTTGTTGTAGGCAAACTCTATTAAGCTCAAGTGTATGTCCCAACTTCCTACAAACTGAAGAACACATGCTCTAAGCAAATCTTCCAAAGTCTGTATAGTTCTTTCGGATTGCCCATCTGTTTGAGGGTGGAAAGCTGTGCTAAACTTCAACTGAGTACCCAAGGCTTTATGTAGTCGTTCCCAAAAATGACTTGTAAATTGGGGACCTCTATCAGATACAATTGTAGCTGGAACCCCGTGTAATCGCACTATCTCATCTATATAGATCTGTGTAAGTTTCTCAACAGTATAGGTTGTTTTGACAGGAAGAAAATGTGCTGACTTAGTCAACCTATCAACTATCACCCAAATGGAATCATGACCTTTGGCTGTTCTGGGTAAACCAACCACAAAGTCCATGGTCACGTGATCCCATTTCCACTGTGGTATAGGTAAAGGTTGCATTGTTCCTGCGGGCTTCTGATGTTCAGCTTTAACCTGCTGACACACTGGACACCGCATAACAAACTCAGCTACATCTTTCTTCAAACCAGGCCACCAATACATATCTTTTAAGTTATGATACATTTTGGTACTCCATGGATGCATTGCATACATGGACGAATGAGCTTCCTCCATGACTAACTTCCTCAAGTCATTGGAATTAGGTACTATCATCCTACCATGGTAACAGACTACCTCATCCTCTGACTCATGAAACCCATCCCGTTTCTCACTGCCATACTCTGACCTGATCTGCTGAATCACAGTATCATCTTGTTGTGCCTCTTTGATCTGTTGTTTCAGAGTAGGCTTCACTTGCATCTCAGCTAACAATCCAGCTAACAAAGATACTTTAAGATGTACATTGTTTTGCCTCAATGAGACAAGCATGTCTCGTTTAAAGCACACTAAAGTGTTCAACTGTGCTTTATCTATGGTTGCCGATGATGATTTTCTACTTAGTACATCTGCCACTACATTAGCTTTTCCTGGATGATAATCAATTGTACAATCGTAGTCCTTGATTAACTCCATCCAGCGGCGTTGTCTCATATTCAACTCGTGTTGTGAGAAGATATACTTTAAGTTCTTATGGTCTGTGAAAATCTGGAATGTTTCTCCATAGAGATAATGTCTCCAAATCTTAAATGCGTGAACCACTGCAGCTAATTCTAGATCATGTGTCGGATAATTTTCCTCGTGTTTCTTAAGTTGTTGGGAAGCAAAAGAAACTACATGTTTACTCTGCATCAACACACATCCTAGACCATTCTTGGAGGCATCACAGAAAATAATGTATCCCTTTCCCTGCTCAGGTAAAGTTAACACAGGTGCACTGGTCAACCTTTCTTTCAACAATTGGAAAGAATGTTGACACTTGTCATTCCAGACAAAAGGAACTTCCTTCCTGGTCAACTTGGTTAGGGGTAGAGCTATAGAACTGAAGTCTTTAATAAACTTTCTATAATAACCTGCCAGGCCTAAGAAACTGCGAATCTCAGTTGGTGTCTTGGGCTGTTCCCACTCTAACACAGATTCCACTTTTTGTGGATCAACACGAATACCTGAAGCAGATATAACGTGTCCAAGAAAAGACACTTCTGACAACCAAAACTCACACTTGCTAAACTTAGCATATAGCTTGTGCTATCTCAACAATGTCAAGGCTTGACGAAGGTGTTGTTCATGTTGCTGGCCATCTCTACTGTATATCAGGATGTCGTTTATGAAGATTACTACAAACTGATCAAGGAATGACCGGAAGATTCTATTCATCAGCTCCATGAATGCAGCTGGTGCATTAGTTAGTCCAAATGACATAAATACAAACTCATAATGACCATACCTTGTCCTAAAGGCTGACTTAGGTATGTCACTCTCCTTGATACGTAATTGATGATATCCTGACCTTAGATCTATCTTAGAGAAAACTGTTGCACCACGCAACTGGTCAAATAGATCATCTATCCTTGGCAAAGGATATTTGTTCTTAATTGTCACCTTGTTGAGATGTCTATAGTCTATGCATAATCTCATAGACCCATCTTTCTTTTTAACAAAAAGAACCGAAGCACCCCACAGAGAAGTACTTGGTCGAATCAAACCTTTCTCAAGCAACTCCTGTAACTGTTTCTTAAGTTCTGCCATCTCAGCTGGCGCCATCCTATAAGGTGTTTGAGCTATAGGTTGCGTACACGGGATTAGATTAATCTCAAAATCAATCTCTCGGGGTGGAGGAACATCTGGAAGTTCTTCAGGAAACACATCCTCAAACTCCCTAACAACCGGAACTCCAGAAAGATTAGGACTCTCTACTTTGGTATCTACCACATGTGCTAAGAATGTGAAGCATCCTTGTCTCATCAACTTTTCTACTACCATAGATGACACTAGACAGGTTGGAAGAATCTTTCTGTCCCCCTGAAAGACCCATGTCTCACCATTGTCTGTAAACATAGCTTGCTTGGAACCACAATCCAAGACAACCTTATACTTTTCTAGGGTGTCCATCCCAAGAATTATGTCAAACCCATGCATCTCAAGTGGTATAAGATCCACCTAAATGTTGTGTTCTAAAAAGGAAAGAATACAGGGAGAACATACCTCCCGCAACACCGCAGATCCGACTAATGGAGTTTCTAATAACAAATCATCCGTTCTACGACTGACAGTCATATTGCAGTCATGAATCACTTCTGGAGTGATAAAGGAATGTGTAGCACCCGGATCAATCAAAACAGATACAAAGCAGGATGAAGACATATCAGAATGAAATAATTTCATCTGACCTGTCACTACTCGTGGGTTGACCACTGCCTCTGGCTGATTCATAGCATATAATCTCATCATTGGTGGTTGCCGGTTGTACGTCCTGTTATCGGGTGCAAATGAACCAGCTTGGGATGCCTGTCCACGTCCTTGTGTGCCACTGCTGAACTGTCACCTCTGAGAGCCTTGTTGACTCTGCCTCGGTGGTTGGGTTACATTCCTGTCTCCAAATGGACAATCCCTCATCAGATGTCCTGGTTTCCCACATTGGCAACAACTTAGGTTTTCCCATTTCGGCCTAGATGGTCCTGTTACCGACATTGATGTTGAACTTTGGGCTCTACTTGGCGGTAGACTACGACCTCTACCCTTGTTGGACGTCCACTGTGTCTGAGCACTAGACCTCTGTGGTGCTATTGGTGCAGAAAACCTTGGCTTCTTAAAACTTTCGGACCTCTGTCCTTGGAACTGTGTATGCATTTTCCTACTATTGGTTTCACGTTTCTCCGTCACGGACCTTTCTATCTGCCTAACTGACTCCACAAAGGTGGAAAACCTCTCTCTATTCTCTAGAGCAGATGCAGGTGTGGTTAAATCAACGTTCAAACCCTTCTCAAAACATCGAATTCTCTCCTCATCTGTAGTGGCCATGTATGGACAAAACCGTAGAAGCTCCATAAACTTAGCTTCATACTCGCTAATGTTCATTGCTCCTTGCCTTATCCGTTCAAACTGAGAGATTTTCTCATCCAAGTAAGTCTTGGGAAAGTATCTACTAACAAACTCTCGTCGGAACTCTCTCCATTCGACCTCAACACCTGGTCATTTCTCTTCCTCAATGGCCCACCAGTGGCCAGCACTCCCTTTCAACAGGTATACAACATGCTTAACTTTCTCAGTTTCTGGAATGCTGAGGATTCTAAAGGCTTTCTCCAACTCAGTAAGCCATGAATCTGCGTCTGCTGGGTCAGCTATACCAGCATACTCGGTGGCTCCTACCCGACGTAACCGCTCAAAGGTCTTACCAGATCCATGCCCCTCATTGGGAACTGGAGCCCTAGGTGCTGGTGCTGGCATCAGTTCCGCCATATGTGTTACGACCCCATCTGAGCTTAATTGGTAAACTAGGGTTACCAAGATGATTACATGATTAATTGGACTGATCACTCTTGAAATCTAATTAATGACGATAACACAATTAGGATGTTTTAACTATGATAAGAAGTCTAAATGTTCTTTTGTCTTGAGAATTAGGGTTTGAGAAGCATAGACCCTAATCGGCCCAAAATAGGGTTTTAATGACATATGAATACAGAATTTGATAAGTAGAATGTCTCACTAAATGATTTTTAGTATTTTATGTGTAACTCTGATTTACTTCAAATTTGGATATGATTTGTATATATAAAATTTGAACAACATTAGAAAATATCAGAATTTTTGAAGAATGTTCTGACCTGTTTATCGGTCGAGTTTCAAACTCGACCGATCATATTTCCAGATTTATACAGCAGTGTGGTAATTGAATTTTATCTTTTTATTGGTATATCCAATTTATCTCAAATTTTAACTGTGCTTGAACAAAACAGTTTTAGACACTCTGTTAAATTGACATAATTTTTGGATGACTTTTGATCTCTACAGTGAGGGTGTCGGTCGAGTTCTGTGCAGGGCAAACTCGACCGAATCTGCTGCAGACTGCAATATAGCAGTGCACTGTTCTATTTTTAATTATTTATTGGTAATGCCAAATTATCTCAAATTTTAACTGAAGCTTTATAGATCAATTATAAACAACATGATAAATTACCATATTTTTTGGAGAAGGTTTGATCTCTGAAATAAACGAATTACAGTAACTTTGTATAACTGAATATTCAGCCAATATAATTAAAGTTGAGTGTTGGGTCAATATGCAATTGACCCAAGCAGCTCAAATTGACTTATATGATCGAACACACACACACACAACTCGCATTCTTCGTCATCCATCCCAAAGAAACGAAAATCTAGAGAGAGAGAGGGAGAGTTAGGGCTTGAGTGGAGAAAGAGGAGGAATTGCTGACCTAGGGTTTTGCGGTCCGAGGAATGGTGAAATCAAGTAAATTTGGATCCTTTGCATAGACTTTTATGGTGAATCTTCTCTCTCATGTCAAGATTCCATCCATGCTCTGATTTGATCCAAGATGATGT
Organism: Alisma plantago-aquatica; assembly: GCA_963693085.1. Classification (NCBI taxonomy): domain Eukaryota; kingdom Viridiplantae; phylum Streptophyta; class Magnoliopsida; order Alismatales; family Alismataceae; genus Alisma; species Alisma plantago-aquatica. The sequence continues at coordinate 94,348,473 of OY856409.1, forward strand.
CGAAATTCCCTCTTTTCTCACCCTTTCTTCATAATCCCTCATTTTCAAGGTTTCCTAGTTGAATGGAAGAAGAATTGGGAGATTTGCTAGGGATTTGATATGAGTTCGAGATCCCCTGAGTTGAGCTGCAGTTTTGAGGTGTTTTCACACCTTGGGGTGAGTGGGTTCTTCCTTTAAACAGTATAATGCACGAAATTTGATTATAGCATCCAAATCCCTAATTGCTTGGTATGTGATTCTAAACCCTGAAATGTCCGTTTAATTTAAGTTGTTGCAATTTGATATGATATGGATTCCTTATCTGTTTGAATGACTCCTTGATGGTAGATTCACATCAGAAACGTATACAACACACCCTAGAAAGAATGCTTTTCAGATTTATACCATATGATGTAATTAGGGTTTAACCTAATTGAGATATCTCTAGAGTTTCAACCTTATTAAAAAGGACTAGTAAACTTATAAGTGGTTAGGATGTACCTCATGGATTACTTTATTTGAATTTTATCCTTGGTGCATGATATCTCAGTGAATAGCATGGAAACCTAAATTTAGTTCAATTTCCATGGTTTCATACGTATATCGATTGTATATGATTTGTTGAAAACAATCTTTATTTAGTGAATGCTTATATCCTATGAAATCCTTATGAGAGCCATGTGACAAGTGAATGAGGTAAATGAAAAGGTGAATGAGGCAAATGAAACCCTAAAAGTAGGGTGTTGGCATGTGATGAATGAATAAGGCAAATGAAACCCTAAGGATAGGGTGTTCAATGAATTATGTTATGGTGACATGAAAGATCTAGATATGAGATGTGGTGATACTTAACTGTTGAATTGTATGTTTCTAGTGCATTTAACTTTATATGCTTGTTCTCTCTGAGTTGATAGCTACATACTACAGGGCTTCTTATATTTCAATACACATCTCGTAAATTGCAGGTGATGAGATATGACATGCCCTAGAAAGGGATGTTACTGAGACATGGTATATGTTGAATACATGAGCTATGATGTTTTATATGATATGATATGGCAGGTCGTGTGAGCCTTGTAAGAAATGTAAAATGAGTTATGATTTCTGTTTTACATGTATCTATAATATTAATGTTAGACTTAGGTGCCCTGAACACCGTAGAACCCCTTCGAGAGATATGCTTCTTAGGGGTGAAACTCGTGTTGCAACATTAACCGTGCGGAGTCATGGTGGCACGAGGATAGAGAGGCAGTGTTCAACAATAATCTGTGCGGGGTCACGGTGGCACTGGAGAAAATAGGGGTTATTGCAACAAGATCCGTGCGGAGTCATGGAGGTAACCCCGTGAGACTCTCTGCCTGTGTGCTCAGGTTAGAGGAGGAGTCTAGAGCACTCGGAGTAGTGCATTGAGGCCGGAGATCCTGTGGTCCTGTGGCAGAACAGGGCTGGTGTCAGACTTAGCATTTCCCGGGTGTGTCGCTAAGTCTTGTACGGTGTGGCCGTAGTGCACTGCGAGTCTCTATGCAGAGTACACTGCATAGATCAGGGCATAAGTTAAAATATGATCATATAGGTTCACAGAGTTCCTTATGAATGAATGAGCTAAGGAAGACTAGAGCATAGTCTTCTAGTAGTTATTCTTTGGATGCAATATTTACATTCTTTGTTATTTCAATTATATTGTTTTAGAACTGCTCAGTGTAGTATTTATTGTTGATAAATTTCATAACGTTTATTCAAAGTTATATATGTAATCACATTAGTGCCTTAGACTGTTTCCTTGAAGTACTCATTCACTGAGCGAGTAGGCTCACCCCTCTACTCAAACATTTTAGGGTTAACCGCGTGGACTTGAAGATGGTCAGAGCTCAGTGTAGATCTTTCACAAGAGTTATGTACAAGATTAGTTGAGTCAGTCGGTCCTTGTCACTCTAGGTCCTCAGTAAGAGATAAGAGAGAGAGTTGTAATTACGATGTGTAATATTATTTCTCTTATGAAATTGTATGCTAATTAGTAGTTATTATGTGCATAAGGTGTGAGAGACATCATGAATGTTTATACATGTATCTTTACTATTAAAGTCTGTTTAGTAAAAGAAATGTTCAGATTCCCTTGTTAAAATGATTTATGTGGTTCAATGCGAAGAAACAAGAGTTTTAAAGAAAGAAGAAAATAGAAAAGGTTAAGGGTGTTCTTTGTTTTACATATAAGTCCTATCTTATGCCCTAATCTCATGATTTGAGGAAATTGTGAGATCGGGGTGTAACAGCTTGGTATCAGAGCTTAGGGTGAGTTGTCAAGGACCATTAAGTTAGTAAGTTAGCGTCATAAGTGTGACAGATAGGAGATGTTTTGATGTTAGCTTTGGGGATTTGAGTATTTGGATATCCTGGCCCGATATCTGAGTACTTGGATCAACCAGTACAAGCTACTCTGTCTATTCTTTCACATATACCCTGGCCAGGTATACAGTGGAAGAATGGGCTAGAGAGGAACCCTAGAAATGTTAGGGTTAGAAAACGAGAAAAGAAACAAGAATTAAGAGCATAAATGTAAAAGGAGATAGAACTTACATTTCATAATGTTGTTTTTGTTGGAAATGTATAGAAATGCTCTTATATGTTTGAATTGAAATATTCAATACTTTGAAATATGGGTCTTTAATATCTGTTGTACATGCAGTTGTAGCATTTATTGATTTCATTCTTTGTAACAAGTAGACTAGAATTGACCTTTGAATGAGCTTTTGTTAGTGGATAAGTTTTCTTCCACACTTCTGAGATGAATAGGAGTTGAGTAATCCTTTGTAGTTCTTGGCTTCAGGACTTCAGGTTTGGCCTGGTCCGGCTGGCAGGATGCGTTACTAGGATCTAATGAATCCTATCAATAGTATAATAAGAATAGAATTTGAATAATTAGACCCACATCAGAGTAAGAATGTACATACAGTAAGATGTTGAAACATATGGGCAAGATCAGAACAACTAAGAATGAGTTGAAACTGATATCTGAGGTTCAATTTTGGGGCCTCATATGAGAAACCCTTAATTGGGAATAAAGGAACATGATATGAAGTTCATAATCAGTTTATTGATTAATATTATATGAACTATACATATGAAATATAGAAAAGATATGTGAAATGTATGTATGGTTCAAGATAGCAAGAATCAATCATGAAGAATGAATCGTAGAATAGAGTATAATGCTTTTATGAACTCTAAAGCAAAGGCTAAGTAGAGAATAGGGTTGAGCATTCAATAGGTCCATAGAAGTAAAGAGTCTTCAAAAGAGTAAAAGTGAAGAGGATCGTATGAACATGTAATTCATAAGACTAGAACAACAAACTAGTTTCTAAGCAAAGAACATAGGTGTAGTTTAACGAATGAATAAGTCATACAAAGGTAGACTGTATTCAGGAGAGAAAAACTTGATTGAAAGAGAAACTATGTTTGACCCATGCATGATCCACTTGATTTAAAAATGAAGAATATGTAATGTATTCAACATGAGGAAAAACTAATAGAAGGGCCATTAATTTAGAACGTTAACTTCGCAATAGTATAAAGATAAAGGAGGAAATATGTGCAACATGGTATACATGACCATACATATGAATAAGCAACATGGTCATAAGAGAAAAAAATTAGAATTAAAGATGACGGGTTAAAGAGTAGTATATGGTAGGAGAACTATGAAACGTAAGATAGGGTTTGAAATATGATGGAGAAGTTATAAAATAAAGAGGTTGTGAGATTCAAGAAAGTGCTAATTAATCAAATATCTCTGTTGATAACTAAGTAAATCTACATACGAGAATGTATTAAGGGAATGTTTGAATACAAGTATTCCAAGTCTTAAAATCATCTTCTCTTTCATATATTCCTTAATGAGAGCAAGATGGGAATGAAATGATAAGAGAAAATGAATCATATACGGTGAATAACTACCTTGGTGGGGTCATCTAGTGAATGTAATAGTGACATACATTACGATGAAGTACGATAAGAAATAAATTCTTGTGTGATAGCAAGAATGATGAATAATCTATTCTTACCTTGAATGTTTTAATGTTAGGGATGTTTATTGTATATAATCATATGAAAAGGATAGGTAGCAAAAAGTAAAGAAGTAATGAATGAGCAGAGAGATATGGGAAAACACTAGCTTTGTGTAATATGTGAATTTGTTTTTACATGTATGATTTGTTGAAGGCATATTAAGGTATGAAAGTTGGTTCTACATATGATTTCAGTGTATTTGTGCAAGCTATGTGTTAATTAAAGGTGTATGATAGTTGTAGTAATTCATACCAGATATGCATCCTAGTATTGCGTATTTGTAATATGGTGATACAGTTTGGATGATGACGGAAGACATGGAGGGATATCCTGAATAAGGTAGTTATACCTATTCACTCATATTAATAGAAAGGGATGATAATCAGATTTTCTGGACAAGTAACCCTAATGAGGTGTAGCTTGTTATACCTAGCTCTAATATAACTGAGTGATGGTAATTGAGTATGATTAATGCTTGAATGACTGATACAATTGTGGATTTCTTTATTACTGTGGTTGAAACCCTAAAATGATATAATACGATGGTTACACTTTGAATTGTGTGTGGGCCCATAACCCACAGGTCCCAGGATCGAAACAGGATAGTATGGAATGAGGTGGTAATGCTTCACCTCATGCATCCATGACCCAATGGGGATGCCAAGAGTAGTATTGTGCAATTGATTGTTGAATCTAGCCTTTTAATTCAAGACTGTTTTGCTATTTGAATAGCACTTTATTAAAGTTTAAAACAACATGGTGAACTCGCTTTTGTCACTTAAAGGTGATACAGAACAATAGAACTTTCTGAGCCGCATAAGTTGAGATAGTTGTATCAGAGTATCAGAGTTGCACAGTGAAAGCGTGGTGGTTTATCTTTGCATTCTATGTTTGACTGCGGCATAAAGAATTTGCTTGATATCATTGAGAACTATTTGAAATATGTTGTGATTTAGTAAAGAATTAAAAGATCTAATGTTGAAAACTACATTCAGGTATGAAATACAAGAATATAATGACATGGAAGGCTTTAGAAGCTTAGAATAACCTTGAATGTATCTTTCTTGTAGGTTTATGTTTCGAGGACGAAACATTCTAAGGAGGGGAGAGTTGTTACGACCCCATCTGAGCTTAATTGGTAAACTAGGGTTACCAAGATGATTACATGATTAATTGGACTGATCACTCTTGAAATCTAATTAATGACGATAACACAATTAGGATGTTTTAACTATGATAAGAAGTCTAAATGTTCTTTTGTCTTGAGAATTAGGGTTTGAGAAGCATAGACCCTAATCGGCCCAAAATAGGGTTTTAATGACATATGAATACAGAATTTGATAAGTAGAATGTCTCACTAAATGATTTTTAGTATTTTATGTGTAACTCTGATTTACTTCAAATTTGGATATGATTTGTATATATAAAATTTGAACAACATTGGAAAATATCAGAATTTTTGAAAAATGTTCTGACCTGTTTATTGGTCGAGTTTCAAACTCGACCGATCATATTTCCAGATTTATACAGCAGTGTGGTAATTGAATTTTATCTTTTTATTGGTATATCCAATTGATCTAAAATTTTAACTGTGCTTGAAAAACACAGTTTTAGACACTATTTTAAATTGGCATAATTTTTGGATGACTTTTGATCTCTACAGTGAGGGTGTCGGTCGAGTTCTGTGCAAGGCAAACTCGACCGAATCTGCTGCAGACTGCAATATAGCAGTGCACTGTTCTATTTTTAATTATTTATTGGTAACTACAAATGATCTCAAATTTTAACTGAAGCTTTATAGATCAATTATAAACAACTTGATAAATTCCCATAATTGTTGGAGAAGTTTTGATCTCTGAAATAAACGAATTACAGTAACTTTGTATAACTGAATATTCAGCCAATATAATTAAAGTTGAGTGTTGGGTCAATATGCAATTGACCCAAGCAGCTCAAATTAACTTATATGATCGACCACACACACACACACAGCTCTCATTCTTCGTCATCCATCCCAGATAAACGAAAATCTAGAGAGAGAGGGAGAGTTAGGGCTTGAGTGGAGAAAGAGGAGGAATTGCTGACCTAGGGTTTTGCGGTCCGAGGAATGGTGAAATCAAGTAAGTTTGGATCCTTTGTATAGACTTTTATGGTGAATCTTCTCTCTCATGTCAAGATTCCGTCCACGCTCTGATTTGATCCAAGATGATGTCGAAATTCCCTCTTTTCTCACCCTTTCTTCATAATCCCTCATTTTCAAGGTTTCCTAGTTGAATGGAAGAAGAATTGGGAGATTTGCTAGGGATTTGATATGAGTTCGAGATCCCCTGAGTTGAGCTGCAGTTTTGAGGTGTTTTCACACCTTGGGGTGAGTGGGTTCTTCCTTTAAACAGTATAATGCAAGAAATTTGATTATAGCATCCAAATCCCTAATTGCTTGGTATGTGATTCTAAACCCTGAAATGTCCGTTTAATTTAAGTTGTTGCAATTTGATATGATATGGATTCCTTCTCTGTTTGAATGACTCCTTGATGGTAGATTCACATCAGAAACGTATACAACACACCCTAGAAAGAATGCTTTTCAGATTTATACCATATGATGTAATTAGGGTTTAACCTAATTGAGATATCTCTAGAGTTTCAACCTTATTAAAAAGGACTAGTAAACTTATAAGTGGTTAGGATGTACCTCATGGATTACCTTATTTGAATTTTATCCTTGGTGCATGATATCTCAGTGAATAGCATGGAAACCTAAATTTAGTTCAATTTCCATGGTTTCATACGTATATCGATTGTATATGATTTGTTGAAAACAATCTTTATTTAGTGAATGCTTATATCCTATGAAATCCTTATGAGAGCCATGTGACAAGTGAATGAGGTAAATGAAAAGGTGAATGAGGCGAATGAAACCCTAAAAGTAGGGTGTTGGCATGTGATGAATGAATAAGGCAAATGAAACCCTAAGGATAGGGTGTTCAATGAATCATGTTATGGTGACATGAAAGATCTCGATATGAGATGTGGTGATACTTAACTGTTGAATTGTATGTTTCTAGTGCATTTAACTTTATATGCTTGTTCTCTCTGAGTTGATATCTACATACTGCAGGGCTTCTTATATTTCAATACACATCTCGTAAATTGCAGGTGATGAGATATGACATGCCCTAGAAAGGGATGTTACTGAGACATGGTATATGTTGAATACATGAGCTATAATGTTTTATATGATATGATATGGCAGGCCGTGTGAGCCTTGTGAGAAATGTAAAATGAGTTATGATTTCTGTTTTACATGTATCTATAATATTAATGTTAGACTTAGGTGCCCTGAACACCGTAGAACCCCTTCGAGAGATCTGCTTCTTAGGGGTGAAACTCATGTTGCAACATTAACTGTGCGGAGTCATGGTGGCATGAGGATAGAGAGGCAGTGTTCAACAATAATCCGTGCGGGGTCACGGTGGCACTATAGAAAATAGGGGTTATTGCAACAAGATCCGTGCGGAGTCATGGAGGTAACCCCGTGAGACTCTCCGCCTGTGTGCTTAGGTTAGAGGAGGAGTCTAGAGCACTCGGAGTAGTGCATTGAGGCCGGAGAGCCTGTGGTCCTGTGGCAGAACAGGGCTGGCGTCAGACTTAGCATTTCCCGGGTGTGTCGCTAAGTCTTGTACGGTGTGGCCATAGTGCACTGCGAGTCTCTATGCAGAGTACACTGCATAGATCAGGGCATAAGTTAAAATATGATCATATAGGTTCACAGAGTTCCTTATGAATGAATGAGCTAAGGAAGACTAGAGCATAGTCTTCTAGTAGTTATTCTTTGGATGCAATATTTACATTCTTTGTTATTTCAATTATATTGTTTTAGAACTGCTCAGTGTAGTATTTATTGTTGATAAATTTCATAACGTTTATTCAAAGTTATATCTGTAATCACATTAGTGCCTTAGACTGTTTCCTTGAAGTACTCATTCACTGAGCGAGTAGGCTCATCCCTCTACTCAAACATTTTAGGGTTAACCGCGTGGACTTGAAGATGGTCAGAGCTCAGTGTAGATCTTCCACAAGAGTTAAGTACAAGATTAGTTGAGTCAGTCGGTCCTTGTCACTCTAGGTCCTCAGTAAGAGATAAGAGAGAGAGTTGTAATTACGATGTGTAATATTATTTCTCTTATGAAATTGTATGCTAATTAGTAGGTATTATGTGCATAAGGTGTGAGAGACATCATGAATGTTTATACATGTATCTTTACTATTAAAGTCTGTTTAGTAAAAGAAATGTTCAGATTCCCTTGTTAAAATGATTTATGTGGTTCAATGCGAAGAAACAAGAGTTTTAAAGAAAGAAGAAAATAGAAAAGGTTAAGGGTGTTCTTTGTTTTACATATAAGTCCTATCTTATGCCCTAATCTCATGATTTGAGGAAATTGTGAGATTGGGGTGTAACAATATGTGTCACTGTATTCATGAACTGTCCAAACAAAGCATGAAAAGCTGGGTTTTCTATCGAAGCTTGGTTAAGCTGGGGATTCTCAGGTACTAGCTCCTCTCTAGCCTGATCCCTTGCACCTCTTCCTGGTGCAGCAACACTGCTTTTAGCAGCATGTTCTTCGTGTGATCCAGCCATCTTTAAGCTTTACTTCTTCTCCTATATGAGCAGAAGTCACTATCAGATAAATTGGAAGACACTAGAACAGACTCAATGACTTTAATCCTATGTCTCTGTAGACTCAGCGAACCTTAAGCTCTGATACCAAAACTTTGTGACGATCCGACCACAAATCAAATCATCACCAGTAAATAATTGTGGAATTACTATAAGAAGCGGATTAACAAAAATCACTAAAAATTAAAACCATTTGCAAGGAGTTCCATTTCCAGAAAACTCTTAAGAAGAGAACCAAAGTACTGCATACATTAAGGTTCACATTGTTCACACCATGTACCATCTCATCTCGAGGAATATATACTACAGTTGCTTTACCAAACTATACACAAGCAACATAAAACCTCGAGGCATACAAGCCAAAATATCAGATCGATCATAAAACCACTAAGTACTGACTCCAAGGACCTGAGAGTATAGAGACGACACATAGGACTCATATCTACATGACATGACAGACAGTAACTCAACCTGAGATGTTACTGCTGCTCCTGATGTTGTTGTCCCCCCTTTACTGTATAGTTCCTACCTCCTCGTCCGCGTCCACCTAAAAATTTTGGATCCCACGGGGGTGAGACAATTGTAATTGTCCCAACGAGAGATATAACTCTCCGCCGACCATATTATTATCACAGTTAAATAGTATAAAATTGAGCAGAGGATTCATTTTCATTAATTAACAAGATTAAAACATTGTTTAAGCAGGGTAGAGCAATATCATCTTCTGAAGCATTACAGCTATATATGATAAAGCAGTCAATCATATATTCATTTTAATAAGGAATATGAAGAACATGCGTAACATTTATCCATTAGGGATACATTAAGCAATGCAATATCAACCAATGATTACCACATTGCATCCTTATGCAAATACGCTACACGGTTGATTTACATCTTTCAATCACACTTATGCCCTGAGGAGATGAGGTATACCGCTCATACTCCAACCGACCACTGCGAAGTCAAAATCGGTACCATACAAGGTCAATGGAAGAGCCGGCTTCCAAGACCTCTACTGTCTCGGTCTGTGCGAGACCACAAGCAGGACCATGTCAACTACTTACATAGCTTTCCAGGGTATACTGGCAACTTCGCTATAGAGCTACAGCGACGACTGCACTCCTTCGGCGATTGAGAGATCTCGTGTTTATCTACCATCAATCCCGGCATTAAACATCATCGGGAGATTCGTGATACATCCATCCCGGCACATATAATGAAGGATTGAGAGATCTCGTGTTTATCCCACGTCAATCCAACATTAGGACGTACGGATATTTTCGCCCATCACCCCCGCATATTCAAAAATATGCGATCTCCAGGAGATCCCGTAGGAAAACCTATTTCACCATCACCAGCTGCTGACGATGATGGATCTATGGTCAGGGTTCTACATGATAAGATTCCACTTTATTAATTAAGTACATTACCATATTCTTTTAGCATCAGTCATGTAACATCCCTGACCTGGGGTATGAGTTAACCCTAGGTGTTTTGCCTAATTATGTAATTAAGATACTGGTGATTATCTTTTTGCATGTAATTAAGTTCCTGAGGAACATACTTTTCCTTTTCTGTCCCTTTTAAACAATGTTGAATTGATTGTTTTATAATACAGGGACCTATGCACAATTTACCCAGTTAGAAGGGTTAACTTGCAATTTTCACATGTTGAGATGTTCCTCTGATGTTGAGACATCATAAGAATGATTATGGTAAAGTTTGAGGGATTTCCCAAGCTTGAGCACCAAGGTGCAGCTGTGGAAGCAATCCCTATGCTTGAAACCCTAAATTGGAGTAAAGTGCAATTTACCCAATTTGAGGGGTGCAACTTGTAAAATACACCATCTAAAATATCTTGAAAGACTCTTGTCATAATTTAGAGAAGAAATGATGAATAAGTCACTTCAATTGAATAATCATATAATGAAAAACACCTTTGTGATTGAATAATCAAAGTGTAAGTACTATAACCCTTTTATGTGTGTGCTTTAGTAATAAGTTGATCTTCTTGCCTTCATTTCTTGACCTTAGAAGAAGGTTGTCCTTAGAAATAAGAGGTAGGGGCGAGCAAAGAAGAAAGGGAGGACTTAGATGAGAAAATGAGGAAAACCTATGTACTTATGTTGAAATTCCACCCAAGTATATAAGCCCTTTTCCTCACTTAGAAAAGGAATGTTTCTTTCGTTTCCTTCACTGTTCCCCCTTTCTCAACCGACTAAAGAGAGCTCTGGATCTCAGGAGGACGACCAGGGGAGTGCAAGGTAGGTTTGGATCCTTCCTTTTTCTTAAATTCTTGGATGAAACTCGAATTCAAGGTCAAATTCATGGCTAGCTCACTTAGCTCTATCTTTCTAGCCATCTCTTCTCAACTTTTCTTGGAGGATTCACCTTGGCCGACCTATATAGCTTCTAGGATGCCATTAAAGGCTTGGAGCTAGAAAGCTTGGAGCTCAAGGAGCAAGCTTTAGGCGGGTTTTATAACTCTAAACCTATGCTTTGTTATATACATCTTTTCTATGCTTTTAGTTGCTAGTTCTTCTTCTTCCCTATCTTCCCTTGCTTTCTTGCAAGCAAATCCGTGAGGAACTGTTGCTGTTCTTGAGGAAGAAGATGAGGGCGTTATTTCCTATGCTTATCCACGGTTTTCCACTTTACCATACGACCTCAACCATGTGCCCATACGGTTTGCAAAACCGTTTGATGGGCAAACGGTTTCAAGGTCGTATGAAGGCATACGGTCTCAAGACCATATGGCCGCATTGACCAAGCGTGGACCATATGGTAATACTGTTCATAATTATGAAGGTTAATCACCCACAAAATTTTAGAGGTTAACTCCAAAGAAATCGTGAGATATAGGCAAAACAATCAGCAAATTTAATTGAATTTAGTTCTGATTTTCAATCTGCTTAATTTGCTCTTTTTGGGCAAACGGTCTCAAGACCGTATAAGATGGTTGACTAAGCATTGACCGTATAAGATTACTGTTCATAATGATGTTAAGTAATAACTCACCAAATTTTATGGACTAATTCCAAACGAGTTAAGAGTTGAAGGTTGATTACTAGGGCAAACCCTAATTGAAATCAGTGCTGAAATCACAATGAGCTAATTTGAGATTTTGGGTTGATTAGCCCAAACGGTCTCAAGACCGTTTGGGGAATCATCCAAACGGTCTCAAGACCATTTGGTGACAACCCAAGACCATTTGGAGGTCTAGGGTTAATGTAATTTTATCAATTGAGGGCCCAATTACAATGGGTTATTGAAATAATCAAATTGCTGATTTGTGACTTAATTAAGGTTCAACCCCTATCAAATCAATCTAGATTTTGATGAATTCTTGGTAAAACGGTCTCAAGACCGTTTGGAGTATATCCAAACGATCCCAAGACCGTTTGGGCCAAGTTTGAGCCCAATTGGAGGTCAATTGATGGGTTCAACTTCGATTTGATTCACATTGTTGAGTGTTGATGGTTGAACGTTTATAGACCTTAATTGAACCAACTCCAATCCTAATTGGATATCAATTGAGGGTCAATTGAGTGACCAAGTGGTTAAGGCTAACCCTAATTGTCTCAATTGGTAAGTGGTTAGCAAGCTTGAGACCAAATGATGGCTTCAACATAGGAAACCCTAATCGAGTTTACCCTTTGAACCACTTTGGAGGTCCATTCGACTTCAAACCGTATGAGGGCATTTGACTTCAAACCGTATGAGGGCATTCGACTTCAAACCATATGAGGGCATTCGACTTCAAACCGTATGAGGGCATTCGACTTCAAACCGTATGAGGGCATTCGACCTCAAGACCGTATAAGATCATTCGACCTCAATACCGTATAAGATCATTCGACCTCAAGACCGTATAAGGTCATTCGACCTCAAGATTGAATGAGGGCATACGACCTCAAGATTGAATGAGGGTATACGACCTCAAGATCGAATGAGGGCATTCGACCTCAAGATCGTATGAAGGTTGAAGGTGTGAAACCTATTGGAGACTTTTGAAGTTAAGTCTGCCTAATGCCTTGAAGGCTTAAATGGTTTAATAGTTGTTCAACCTAAACCCTAATGATACCAAAAGACATTAAGGGTCAAGTGGTTAGTAAATTAAACCATGATGATGATCAATGTGTAATTTACCATAATACCCTTGAAAGGTTCAATTGAGTGAAACCTTATTCTAATCAAACCCTAATCACTTAATAGTGGTGATTTGGTCTATGTTAATCAAAGTGGACTTAACCCAACCTGATCTAGATTGGTGTTATCACCATATACAAGTATGAGGAGAGAGAAAGTATCTTAAGAAAGAGAAAGTACCCTTTTATGATGGAAATTCAAGTAAAGTACCTTCAATACACATGAATGTGCATGATTAGGGTATGATCCACCTATGTGAGATCATGGAACCCTAATTATGATAAATGATGAATCTTAAACTAATCTGAGAGCATCAATGATGATGTTCCTCATACATGATGATGTTATGAGTTCAATTCACCATAATGTGAATAGTAAACCCTAATTCAAGGGTGATGACATGTGAATAGTAAACCCTAATTCAAGGGTGATGACATGCAATATGAGTAGCAAACTCTAATTGATGAGAATCAGAGAACTTAGCTCTTATAACAAGAGTGGAAAGTATATTCTTGTTTTGAATTACCTTTATCAGTTGAATTAACCATGCAGGTTCTGATATGAAGGTGATCATATCCAGGTATGAATGATGATACTATATTCATTGAAAGCATGTTGTTAGCTTTATGAATAGTAAAATATCTTGATGCCTTGTCAGTGGCATCCTATGTTTTAATGGGCTGTAAGAGCCATGAATACCATCAAGGTCATGCTTTAGAGATGACTTGTGATGAGTATACTGAGAAATGATGATTGATGTGAGTTAGGTTTGTTACATTTAGTATTCTACTTTCATAGCTGTTATGCTACTGTTATTGTTTGAAGAACAATATATGATGTAAAAGAATACTGAATGTACCTAACTAATCAAGTGAAATGTAGAGCCCTGATCATAGATCCATCATTGTCAGAGATCAAATGATGGTGAAACAGGTTTTCCTACGAGAACTCCTGGATCACATATTGTTGAGTATGTGGGGTATATGGATGTGTAGAACCTTACATCCTAGTGTAGGAATTTGATGTAGATGTATAATCCATCAATCCTTCACTACAAAACTCATACCGTATTAGTGGATGGTAAACATGAAACCTCCTGATGACGAGGAAAACATAGATATCCGTATCAGTGAAGATAAACATGAAATCTCCTGATGACGAAGAGAGTACAGAACGCCACTGTAACTCTAAAATAGCGAAGGACCAGATTACCCTGGTGAGCTATAATAGTAGAGACACAAGATGTACTACAAGTGATCCTCTTACTGACTGAGGAAGGTGAAGGTCATGAGAATCCGGCTCTTTCGATGACCTAGTATGATACTAAGGCACTTAACAGTGATTGGTTGGGGTATGAGTGGTAAACCTCATCTCCATAGGGAATAATAATAAGACTGTTTGAAAAACATAATCTACAAGCGTAGTATACCTGTTGAAGGTAACTATGAGCTAATTGATTGATGTTACACTGTATAGTGCATATGTTCTTCATGCTTGATAAATGTTGAACTCTTGTTTACAACTGCATCTGCTATTGAATATTTTGTAAGCTTTTACTGCTTAAGTTATTCTTTGATGATTATAATAAAGCTTCTGGCGGAGAGTTATAACTCTCGCTGGGACAATTATGTACAATTGTCTCACCCCGTAGACTTCAACTTTTTAGGTGGACGTCGAGGACGGAGGAACAGGTCTACAGGTGACCAGTCCCAGCAGCAACAACACCAGGAGCAACAGTAAATCTCAGGTGGAGATTTAGCCTGCCATGTGGTGTTGTTAGAGTCAGTCCTATGTGTCCTCTGTACTCTCAGGTCTTGGAGTCTTTTGGTTATGAGTTCTTGAGATTTTGTATCTTGCTGTATATAATTACTCAAGAAGTAATTATCATGAGATGTAAACAGTTTATCTCCTTTTATGAATGAAGCTTTATGGATTCAAGCTCTTGTCTCGAAAAGTTTCAATTTCCTGTGATTTTTGTCTTCTGCTGTTAATCGATTCACTTCCGCTAAGTTTAAATCATGTTTATATCGTGGTTTGGAGATCAAAGCCCACAATTAGTGGTATCAGAGCTCTAGGTCCGTTGAGTCTACAGAGGCATAGGACTTAGGATGTCGAGTCTATCCTTAGTATCTCTTCCTTATCTAATAGAATCTTCTGCTCCTCAGGAGAAGAAGATACATAAGGATGGCAGAGCCACATGATGAGTACGTGGCAGAGAGTAGTGCTAGTGCACCTCGAGGCGGTGCAAGGGTTCCAGAAATAGAACAGCCTGCACCTGAGCCACCCCAGTTTGACCCAGCTGATATGGGTAACCCAGCAGTTCAGACGATGTTTGGGCAGTTTATGACGGCCATGACACACATCACCGACAGGATGCCCATGCCTGCACCTAGGGCACCTGCCCAGCCCGAAGGACAAGGTATCGGTAAGACGTTCGAGCGACTTCGTCGTGTCGGAACTACCGAATACTTTGGGACTGCTGACCCCGCAGATGCTGATCTGTGGTTAACAGAGTTGGAGAAGGCTTTCAGGATTCTTATTATCCCGGAGGCTGAGAAGGTTAGACATGCTGTCTATCTTCTCAAGGGCAGTGCTGGTCACTGGTGGAACATGGAAGAGCAGAAGAGACCTGGAATAGAGTTCTCGTGGGAAGAGTTTCGTCGGGAATTTATCAATAGATATTTTCCAAAGACCTTCCTAGATGAGAAGATCTCTCAGTTTGAGAGATTGAGGCAGGGCATGATGAACATTAGCGAGTATGAAGCCAAGTTCATGGAATTGCTGTGGTTCTGTCCGCACATGGCTGCCACATATGAGGAAAGAATCAGGAGATTCAAGAAGGGTTTGAATGCTGATATGTCAACCCCTGTGTCTGCCTTAGAAAACCGAGAGAGATTCTCTACCTTCGTTGAGTCAATCCGAAGGATAGAGATATCTGTGGTTGAGAAGAGACAAACCCAGAAAAGATATCCACAGTTCCAGGGTTCTTCATCTAGGGATTTCAAGAAACCTAGATTCTCTGCACCTAACCCTCCACCACCCAGATCGAGTTCTCAAACTCAATGGTCACCAAGCAGAGGTAGAGGACGGAGTCAACCACTTCAAGGGAATCACAGTTCTGCATCGATGTCAGTTACTGGACCACCCCGACCACAACAACAGGAGAGGAGATGCTACAACTGTGGTAAGGTGGGACACTTGATGAAGGATTGCCGTTCTAGGCCTGTCAGTGTGACACAGCCTCTGAGACAGAATCAACAAGGATCTCAGAGAATGCAATCTCAAGGAGTAGCTCGAGGACGTGGACAAGCGTCTCAAGCTAGATCATCAGCACCACCTCAACACCAGGCGACAGCGAGGTTCTATGCTATGAACCCACCAGATGCAGTGGTCAATCCACGGGTAGTGGCAGGTCAGATGGAACTTTTATATCCTGATATGTCTACATCCTGTGTTTTATCTATTCTGATTGACCCGGGTGCTACACACTCTTTCATCACTCATAGAGTGATTCATAACTGCAATGTGACTGTTAGTCATAGGGCAGATAGTTTGTTGTTGGAGACTGCGTTGAGTGGGTCTGCCGTTTTGCAGGAGGTATGCTCTCCTTGCATCCTCTTCTTTTCTGACCATCGCATTCAAGTGGATCTTATACCGCTTCATATGCAAGGATTTGATATAATCCTCGGGATGGATACCTTAGAAAGGTATAGAGTTGTCTTGGATTGTGAGTCCAAGTTGGCTGTGTTTGCTGATGAAAGAAACACATGGATCTTTCAAGGTAAAAGAAAGATTCTGCCCACCTGTCTTGTGTCAGCTATGGTTGCTGATAAGCTGTTGAGGCAAGGATGTTATGCATTCTTGGCCCATGTGGTAGATGTTACCAAGGAAAGTTCCAATCCTGCCGAAGTTCCCATAGTCAGGGAATTCGAGGATGTGTTTCCTGAAGAACTTCCTGGTATACCACCACTTCGGGAGATTGATTTTGAAATCAATCTGATCCCAGATATGAAACCCATAGCCCAGACTCCGTATAGGATGGCGCCTGCCGAGATGGCTTAACTCAAGAAACAGCTTCAAGAGTTACTTGAGAAGGGTTTTATCCGACCGAGCACTTCACCTTGGGGTGCTCCGGTCTTGTTTGTTAAAAAGAAAGATGGGTCAATGCGGTTGTGCATTGACTATAGACAACTCAATAAAGTAACAATAAAAAACAAGTACCCTCTGCCGAGGATTGATGATCTCTTTGACCAGTTACGTGGTGCAACAATCTTTTCAAAGATAGACTTGAGGTCTGGATATCGTCAACTTCGTATTAAGGATAGTGACATACCCAAGTCTGCCTTTAGGACAAGGTATGGTCACTATGAGTTCACGGTTATGTCGTTTGGACTAACCAATGCACCAGCTGCATTTATGGAACTCATGAATAGAGTTTTTCGACCTTTCCTTGATCAGTGTGTTGTCGTCTTCATAGATGACATTCTGATCTATAGTAAGAATGCTCAGCAGCATGAGCAGCATCTTCGCCAAGCTTTGACCTTGCTAAGAGAACACAAGCTGTATGCTAAGTTTAGCAAGTGTGAGTTCTGGCTGCCGGAGGTATCTTTTCTAGGACATGTGATATCTGCCTCGGGAATTCGTGTTGACCCTATAAAGGTAGAATCCGTTCTACAGTGGGAACAACCGAAGACACTGACGGAGATTCGAAGTTTCTTGGGGTTAGCTGGCTATTATCGAAGGTTCATTAAGAACTTTAGTTCTATAGCCTTACCCTTAACCAAGTTGACCCAGAAAGATGTTCCTTTCTCTTGGAGTGATAAGTGTCAACAGTCTTTCCAGTTGTTGAAGGAGAGGTTGACAAGTGCACATGTGCTTGTGCTACCTGAACAAGGAAAAGGATATGTAGTCTTCTGTGATGCCTCCAAGAATGGACTTGGATGTGTGTTGATGCAGGATAAACAAGTGATTTCTTTTGCTTCTCGACAGCTTAAGAAACACGAGGAAAATTATCCGACACACGATCTGGAGTTAGCTGTTGTGGTTCATGCCTTGAAGATATGGCGGCATTATCTCTACGGAGAGACATTCCAGATTTTCACAGACCACAAGAACCTTAAGTATATCTTCTCTCAGCATGAGCTTAACATGAGGCAACGTCGTTGGATGGAGTTAATCAAGGATTACGACTGTACGATTGATTACCATCCAGGCAAGGCCAATGTTGTTGCAGATGCCTTGAGTAGGAAATCAACAACATCAACCATGGAAAGAGCACAATTAAACTCTTTAGTATGCTCTAAGAGAGATATGCTTATCTCTTTAAGGCAAGACAATGTACAATTGAAGGTGTCATTGTTAGCCGGGTTGATGGCTGAGATGCATATTAAACCTACCTTAAGAGAGCAGATTAAGGAAGCACAGCAAGATGATGCTACAGTTCAGCAGATTAGGTCAGAGTATGGAAATGAGAAGCGAGATGGTTTCCATGACTCGGATGATCATGTAGCATGCTATCATGGGAGGATGATAGTGCCAGATGTGGATAACTTAAGGAAGTTAGTCCTGGAAGAAGCTCATTCTTTGATGTATGCTATGCATCCAGGGAGCACCAAGATGTATCGTAATTTAAAGGAACTGTATTGGTGTCCTGGAATGAAGAAGGATGTTGTAGAGTTTGTTCTGAGGTGTCCTTTGTGTCAGCAAGTTAAAGCTGAACACCAGAAGCCTGCAGGAACAATGCAACCTTTACCCATACCACAGTGGAAGTGGGATCATGTTACCATGGACTTTGTTGTTGGCCTACCCAGGACAAACAAAGGACATGATTCCATTTGGGTAGTTGTAGATAGGTTGACTAAGACAGCGCATTTCTTACCTGTCAAAACAACCTATTATGCTGAAAGGTTATCACAGTTGTATGTGCAAGAGATAGTGCGTTTGCACGGAGTTCCTGTCACAATAGTTTCTGACAGAGGTCCTCAGTTTACAAGTCATTTTTGGGAACAGTTACACAGAGCCTTAGGCACCAAGCTAAGGTTTAGTACGGCCTTTCATCCACAGACTGATGGACAGTCGGAAAGGACTATACAAACCTTAGAAGACCTGTTGAGAGCATGTGTTCTCCAGTTTACTGGAAGTTGGGATCTACACCTAAGCTTGATAGAGTTTGCCTATCACAATAGCTATCAACATAGTATTGATATGGCACCTTATGAAGCCTTGTATGGTAGACGTTGTAGATCACCTTTGTGTTGGTTTGAGACTGGTGAGCATCAGTTGTTAGGTCCTGATCTTGTGCAGCAGACCACAGAGAAGATTAAAGTAATACAACAACAGATTAAGACTGCACAGGATAGGCAGAAATCTTATGCTGACAAACGTCGTAGACCCTTATAATTCTAGGTTGGAGACAGAGTGTATCTCAAGGTCTCGCCTTGGAAAGGAGTCCTTCGTTTTGGAAGGAAAGGGAAGTTAGCTCCTAGATTTATGGGGCCTTATCCAATCATTGAACAGATTGGACAAGTAGCCTATAAACTAGAACTGCCACCAGAGTTACAGAGGTTACATCCTGTGTTTCATATTTCTATGCTAAAGAAATTTCACCCCGATACTGAGTCGATTCTACAACCTATGGAGGTAGAATTGAATGATGATATATCTTATGAGGAAGGACCGGTGTCAATCCTTGATAACATAATTAAAAAGTTAAATAAGAAAGATATAAGCCTTGTGAAAGTCCTCTGGAACCACCGTGGTGTTGAAGAAGCCACTTGGGAACTAGAGGATGAGATGAGAAGGAAGTATCCTGCCCTTTTCTCTTAATATGTTTTATTGATTTCGGGGACGAAATCCTTGTAAGGGGTGGATAATTTGTAACATCCCTGACCTGGGGTATGAGTTAACCCTAGGTGTTTTGCCTAATTATGTAATTAAGATACTGGTGATTATCTTTTTGCATGTAATTAAGTTCCTGAGGAACATACTTTTCCTTTTCTGCCCCTTTTAAACAATGTTGAATTGATTGTTTTGTAATACAGGGACCTATGTGCAATTTACTCTGTTAGAAGAGTTAACTTGTAATTTGCACATGTTGAGATGTTCCTCTGATGTTGAGACATCATAAGAATGATTATGGTAAAGTTTGAGGGATTTCCTAAGCTTGAGCACCAAGGTGCAGCTGTGGAAGCAATCCCTGTGCTTGAAACCCTAAATTGGAGTAAAGTGCAATTTACCCAATTTGAGGGGTGCAACTTGTAAAATACACCATCTAAAATATCTTGTAAGACTCTTGTCATCATTTAGAGAAGAAATGATGAAGAAGTCACTTCAATTGAATAATCATATAATGAAAAACACCTTTGTGATTGAATAATCAAAGTGTAAGTACTATAGCCCTTTTATGTGTGTGCTTTAGTAATAAGTTGATCTTCTTGCCTTCATTTCTTGACCTTAGAAGAAGGTTGTCCTTAGAAATAATAGGTAGGGGCGAGCAAAGAAGAAAGGGAGGACTTAGATGAGAAAATGAGGAAAACCTATGTACTTATGTTGAAATTCCACCCAAGTATATAAGCCATTTTCCTCACTTAGCAAAGGAATGTTTCTTTCGTTTCCTTCACTGTTCCCTCTTGCTCAACCGACTAAGGAGAGCTCTGGAGCTCAGGAAGACGACCAGGGGAGTGCAAGGTAGGTTTGGATCCTTCCTTTTTCTTAAATTCTTGGATGAAACTCGAATTCATGGCTAGCTCACTTAGCTCTATCTTTCTAGCCATCTCTTCTCAACTTTTCTTGGAGGATTCACCTTGGCCGAACTATGGAGCTTCTAGGACGCCATTAAAGGCTTGGATCTCGAAAGCTTGGAGCTCAAGGAGCAAGCTTTAGGCGGGTTTTATAACTCTAAACCTATGCTTTGTTATATACATCTTTTCTATGCTTTTAGTTGCTAGTTCTTCTTCTTCCCTATCTTCCCTTGCTTCCTTGCAAGAAAATCCGTGAGGAACTGTTGCTGTTCTTGAGGAAGAAGATGAGGTCGTTATTTCCTATGCTTATCCACGGTTTTCCACTTTACCATACGACCTCAACCATGTGCCCATACGGTTTGCAAAACCGTTTGATGGGCAAACGGTTTCAAGGTCGTATGAAGGCATACGGTCTCAAGACCGTATGGCCGCATTGACCAAGCGTGGAACGTATGGGAATCCTGTTCATAATTATGAAGTTTAATCACCCACAAAATTTGAGAGGTTAAATCCAAAGAAATCGTGAGATATAGGCAAAACAATCAGCAAATTTAATTGAATTTAGTTCTGATTTTCAATCTGCTTAATTTGCCCTTTTTGGGCAAACGGTCTCAAGACCGTATAAGATGGTTGACTAAGAATTGACCGTATGATATTACTGTTCATATTTATGTTAATTAATAACTCACCAAATTTTATGGACTAATTCCAAACGAGTTAAGAGTTGAAGGTTGATTACTAGGGCAAACCCTAATTGAAATCAGTGCTGAAATCACAATGAGCTAATTTGAGATTTTGGGTTGATTAGCCCAAACGGTCTCAAGACCGTTTGGGGAATCATCCAAACGGTCTCAAGACCGTTTGGTGACAACCCAAGACCGTTTGGAGGTCTAGGGTTAAGGTAATTTGATCAATTGAGGGCCCAATTACAATGGGTTATTGAAATAATCAAATTGCTGATTTGTGACTTAATTAAGGTTCAACCCCTATCAAATCAATCTAGATTTTGATGAATTCTTGGGAAAACGGTCTCAAGACCGTTTGGAGTATATCCAAACGATCCCCAGACCGTTTGGGCCAAGTTTGAGCCCAATTGGAGGTCAATTGATGGGTTCAACTTCGATTTGATTCACATTGTTGAGTGTTGATGGTTGAACGTTTATAGACCTTAATTGAACCAACTCCAACCCTAATTGGATATCAATTGAGGGTCAATTGAGTAACCAAGTGGTTAAGTCTAACCCTAATTGTCTCAATTGGTAAGTGGTTAGCAAGCTTGAGACCAAATGATGGCTTCAACATAGGAAACCCTAATCGAGTTTACCCTTTGAACCACTTTGGAGGTCCATTCGACTTCAAACCGTATGAGGGCATTCGACTTCAAACCGTATGAGGGCATTCGACTTCAAACCACATGAGGGCATTCGACTTCAAACCGTATGAGGGCATTCGACTTCAAACCGTATGAGGGCATTCGACCTCAAGACCGTATAAGATCATTCGACCTCAAGACCGTATAAGATCATTCGACCTCAAGACCGTATAAGGTCATTCGACCTCAAGATCGAATGAGGGCATACGACCTCAAGATCGAATGAGGGTATACGACCTCAAGATCGAATGAGGGCATTCGACCTCAAGATCGTATGAAGGTTGAAGGTGTGAAACCTATTGGAGACTTTTGAAGTTAAGTCTGCCTAATGCCTTGAAGGCTTAAATGGTTTAATAGTTGTTCAACCTAAACCCTAATGATACCAAAAGGCATTAAGGGTCAAGTGGTTAGTAAATTAAACCATGATGATGATCAATGTGTAATTTACCATAATACCCTTGAAAGGTTCAATTGAGTGAAACCTTGTTCTAATCAAACCCTAATCACTTAATAGTGGTGATTTGGTCTATGTTAATCAAAGTGGACTTAACCCAACCTGATCTAGATTGGTGTTATCACCATCTACAAGTATGAGGAGAGAGAAAGTATCTTAAGAAAGAGAAAGTACCCTTTTATGATGGAAATTCAAGTAAAGTACCTTCAATACACATGAATGTGCATGATTAGGGTATGATCCACCTATGTGAGATCATGGAACCCTAATTATGATAAATAATGAATCTTAAACTAATCTGAGAGCATCAATGATGATGTTCCTCATACATGATGATGTTATGAGTTCAATTCACCATAATGTGAATAGTAAACCCTAATTCAAGGGTGATGACATGTGAATAGTAAACCCTAATTCAAGGGTGATGACATGCAATATGAGTAGCAAACTCTAATTGATGAGAATCAGAGAACTTAGCTCTTATAACAAGAGTGGAAAGTATATTCTTGTTTTGAATTACCTTTATCAGTTGAATTAACCATGCAGGTTCTGATATGAAGGTGATCATATCCAGGTATGAATGATGATACTATATTCATTGAAAGCATGTTGTTAGCTTTATGAATAGTAAAATATCTTGATGCCTTGTCAGTGGCATCCTATGTTTTAATGGGTTGTAAGAGCCATGAATACCATCAAGGTCATGCTTTAGAGATGACTTGTGATGAGTATACTGAGAAATGATGATTGATGTGAGTTAGGTTTGTTACATTTAGTATTCTACTTTCATAGCTGTTATGCTACTGTTATTGTTTGAAGAACAATGTATGATGTAAAAGAATACTGAATGTACCTAACTAATCAAGTGAAATGTAGAGCCCTGATCATAGATCCATCATTGTCAGAGATCAAATGATGGTGAAACAGGTTTTCCTACGGGAACTCCTGGATCACATACTGTTGAGTATGTGGGGTATATGGATGTGTAGAACCTTACATCCTAGTGTAGGAATTTGATGTAGATGTATAATCCGTCAATCCTTCACTACAAAACTCATACCGTATCAGTGGATGGTAAACATGAAACCTCCTGATGACGAGGAAAACATAGATATCCGTATCAGTGAAGATAAACATGAAATCTCCTGATGACAAAGAGAGTACAGAACGCCACTGTAACTCTAAAATAGCGAAGGACCAGATTACCCTGGTGAGCTATAATAGTAGAGACACAAGATGTCCTACAAGTGATCCTCTTACTGACTGAGGAAGGTGAAGGTCATGAGAATCCGACTCTTTCGATGACCTAGTATGATACTAAGGCACTTAACAGTGATTGGTTGGGGTATGAGTGGTAAACCTCATCTCCACAGGGAATAATAATAAGACTGTTTGAAAAACATAATCTACAAGCGTAGTATACCTGTTGAAGGTAACTATGAGCTAATTGATTGATGTTACACTGTATAGTGCATATGTTCTTCATGCTTGATAAATGTTGAACTCTTGTATACAACTGTATCTGCTATTGAATACTTTGTAAGCTTATACTGCTTAAGTTATTCTTTGATTTTATAATAAAGCTTCTGGCGGAGAGTTATAACTCTTGCTGGGGCAATTATGTACAATTGTCTCACCCCGTAGACTTCAACTTTTTAGGTGGACATCGGAGACGGAGGAACAGGTCTACAGGTGACCAGTCCTAGCAGCAACAGCACCAGGAGCAGCAGTAAATCTCAGGTGGAGATTTAGCCTGCCATGTGGTGAAGTTAGAGTCATTCCTATGTGTCCTCTGTACTCTCAGGTCTTGGAGTCTTTTGGTTATGAGTTCTTGAGATTTTGTATCTTGTTGTATATAATTACTCAAGAAGTAATTATCATGAGATGTAAACAGTTTATCTCCTTTTATGAATGAAGCTTTA
The DNA here is from genome assembly GCA_963693085.1 of Alisma plantago-aquatica. Taxonomy (NCBI): domain Eukaryota; kingdom Viridiplantae; phylum Streptophyta; class Magnoliopsida; order Alismatales; family Alismataceae; genus Alisma; species Alisma plantago-aquatica. Next base: position 94,372,831 of record OY856409.1, read on the forward strand.
TGGATTCAAGCTCTTGTCTCGAAAAGTTTTAATTTCCCGTGATTTTTGTCTTCCGCTGTTGATCGATTCGCTTCTGCTAACTTTAAATCGTGTTTATATTGTGGTTTGGAGATCAGAGCCCACAATTAGTGGTATCAGAGCTCTAGGTCCGTAGAGTCTACATAGGCATAGGACTTAGGATGTCGAGTCTATCCTTAGTATCTCTTCCTTATCTAATAGAATCTTCTGCTCCTCAGGAGAAGAAGATACATAAGGATGGCAGAGCCACATGATGAGTACGTGACAGAGAGTAGTGCTAGTGCACCTCAAGGCGGTGCAAGGGTTCCAGAAATAGAACAACATGCACCTGACCCACCCCAGTTTGACCCAGGTGATATGGGTAACCCAGCAGTTCAGACGATGTTTGGGCAGTTTATGACGGCCATGACACACATCACCAACAGGATGCCCATGCCTGCACCTAGGGCACCTACCCATCCCGAAGGACAAGGTATCGGTAAGACGTTCGAGCGACTTCGTCATGTCGGAGCTACCAAATACTTTGGGACTGCTGACCCCACAGATGCTGATCTGTGGTTAACAGAGTTAGAGAAGGCTTTCAGGATTCTTATTATCCCGGAGGCTGAGAAGGTTAGACATGCTGTCTATCTTCTCAAGGGCAGTGCTGGTCACTGGTGGAACATGGAAGAGCAGAAGAGACCTGGAATAGAGTTCTCGTGGGAAGAGTTTCGTCGGGAATTTATCAATAGATATTTTCCAAAGACCTTCCTAGATGAGAATATCTCTCAGTTTGAGAGATTGAGGTAGGGCATGATGAACATTAGCGAGTATGAAGCTAAGTTCATGGAATTGCTGCGGTTCTGTCTGCACCTGGCTTCCACAGATGAGGAAAGAATCAGGAGATTCGAGAAGGGTTTGAATGCTGATATGTCAACCCCTGTGTCTTCCTTAGAAAACCGAGAGAGATTCTCTACCTTCGTTGAGTCAGTCCGAAGGATAGAGAGATCTGTGGTTGAGAAGAGACAAACCCAGAAAAGATATCCACAGTTCCAGGGTTCTTCATCTAGGGATTTCAAGAAACCTAGATTCTCTGCACCTAACCCTCCACCACCCAGATCGAGTTCTCAAACTCAATGGTCACCAAGCAGAGGTAGAGGACGGAGTCAACCGCTTCAAGGGACTCACAGTTCTGCATCGATGTCAGTTACTGGACCACCCTGACCACAACAACAGGAGAGGAGATGCTACAACTGTGGTAAGGTGGGACACTTGATGAAGGATTGCCGTTCTAGGCCTGTCAGTGTGACACAGCCTCCGAGACAGAATCAACAATGATCTCAGAGAATGCAATCTCAAGGAGCAGCTCGAGGACGTGGACAAGCGTCTCAAGCTGGATCATCAACACCACCTCAACACCAGGCGACATCGAGGTTCTATGCTATGAACCCACCAGATGCAATGGTCAATCCACAGGTAGTGGCATGTCAGATGGAACTTTTATATCCTGATATGTCTACATCCTGTGTTGTATCTATTCTGATTGACCCGGGTGCTACACACTCTTTCATCACTCATAGAGTGATTCGTAACTGCAATGTGACTGTTAGTCATAGGGCAGATAGTTTGTTGTTGGAGACTCCGTTGAGTGGGTCTGCTGTTTTGCAGGAGGTATGCTCTCCTTGCATCCTCTTCTTTTCTGACCATCGCATTCAAGTGGATCTTATACCGCTTGATATGCAAAGATTTGATATAATCCTCGGGATGGATACCTTAGAAAGGTATAGAGTTGTCTTGGATTGTGAGTCCAAGTTGGCTGTGTTTTCTGATGAAAGCAACACATGGATCTTTCAAGGTGAAAGAAAGATTCTGCCCACCTGTCTTGTGTCAGCTATGGTTGCTGATAAGCTGTTGAGGCAAGGATGTTATGCATTCTTGGCCCATGTGGTAGATGTTACCAAGGAAAGTTCCAATCCTGCCGAAGTTCCCATAGTCAGGGAATTCGAGGATGTGTTTCCTGAAGAACTTCCTGGTATACCACCACTTCGGGAGATTTATTTTGAAATCAATCTGATCCCAGATACGAAACCCATAGCCCAGACTCCGTATAGGATGGCGCCTGCCGAGATGGCAGAACTCAAGAAACAACTTCAAGAGTTACTTGAGAAGGGTTTTATCCGACCGAGCACTTCACCTTGGGGTGCTCCGGTCTTGTTTGTTAAAAAGAAAGATGGGTCAATGCGGTTGTGCATTGACTATAGACAACTCAATAAAGTAACAATAAAGAACAAGTACCCTCTGCCGAGGATTGATGATCTCTTTGACCAATTGCGTGGTGCAACAGCCTTTTCAAAGATAGACTTGAGGTCTGGATATCATCAACTTCGTATTAAGGATAGTGACATACCCAAGTCTACCTTTAGGACAAGGTATGGTCACTATGAGTTCACGGTTATGTCGTTTGGACTAACCAATGCACTAGCTGCATTTATGGAACTCATTATTAGAGTTTTTCGACCTTTCCTTGATCAGTGTGTTGTCGTCTTCATAGATGACATTCTGATCAATAGTAAGAATGCTCAGCAGCATGAGCAGCATCTTCGCCAAGCTTTGACCTTGCTAAGAGAACACAAGCTGTATGCTAAGTTTAGCAAGTGTGAGTTCTGGCTGCCGGAGGTATCTTTTCTAGGACATGTGATATCTGCCTCGGGAATTCGTGTTGACCCTACAAAGGTAGAATCCGTTCTACAGTGGGAACAACCGAAGACACCGACGGAGATTCGAAGTTTGTTGGGGTTAGCTGGCTATTATCGAAGGTTCATTGAGAACTTTAGTTCTATAGCCTTACCCTTAACCAAGTTGACCCGGAAAGATGTTCCTTTCTCTTGGAGTGATAAGTGTCAACAGTATTTCCAGTTGTTGAAGGAGAGGTTGACAAGTGCACCTGTGCTTGTGCTACCTGAACAAGGAAAAGGATATGTAGTCTTCTGTGATGCCTCCAAGAATGGACTTGGATGTGTGTTGATGCAGGATAAACAAGTGATTTCTTTTGCTTCTCGACATCTTAAGAAACATGAGGAAAATTATCCGACACATGATCTGGAGTTAGCTACTGTGGTTCATGCCTTGAAGATCTGGAGGCATTATCTCTACGGAGAGACATTCCAGATTTTCACAGACCACAAGAACCTTAAGTATATCTTCTCTCAGCATGAGCTTAACATGAGGCAACGTCGTTGGATGGAGTTAATCAAGGATTACGACTATACGATTGATTACCATCCAGGCAAGGCCAATGTTGTTGCAGATGCCTTGAGTAGGAAATCAGCAACATCAACCATGGAAAGAGCACAACTAAACTCTTTAGTATTCTCTAAGAGAGATATGCTTATCTCTTTAAGGCAAGACAATGTACAGTTGAAGGTGTCATTGTTAGCCGGGTTGATGGCTGAGATGCATATTAAACCTACCTTAAGAGAGCAGATTAAGGAAGCACAACAAGATGATGCTGCAGTTCAGCAGATTAGGTCAGAGTATGGAAATGAGAAGTGAGATGGTTTCCATGACTCGGATGATCATGTAGCATGCTATCATGGGAGGATGATAGTGCCAGATGTGGATAACTTAAGGAAGTTAGTCCTGGAAGAAGCTCATTCTTTGATGTATGATATGCATCCAGGGAGCACCAAGATGTATCATAATTTAAAGGAACTGTATTGGTGGCCTGGAATGAAGAAGGATGTTGCAGAGTTTGTTCTGAGGTGTCCTGTGTGTCAGTAAGTTAAAGCTGAACACCAGAAGCCTGCAGGAACAACGCAACCTTTACCCATACCACAGTGGAAGTGGGATCATGTTACCATGGACTTTGTTGTTGGCCTACCCAGGACAAACAAAGGACATGATTCCATTTGGGTAGTTGTAGATAGGTTGACTAAGACAGCGCATTTCTTACCTGTCAAAACAACCCATTCTGCTGAAAGGTTATCACAGTTGTATGTGCAAGAGATAGTGCGTTTGCACGGAGTTCCTGTCACAATAGTTTCTGACATAGGTCCTCAGTTTACAAGTCATTTTTGGGAACAGTTACACAGAGCCTTAGGCACCAAGCTAAGGTTTAGTACGGCCTTTCATCCACAGACTGATGGATAGTCAGAAAGGACTATACAAACCTTAGAAGACCTGTTGAGAGCATGTGTTCTCCAGTTTACAGGAAGTTGGGATCTACACCTAAGCTTGATAGAGTTTGCCTATAACAATAGCTATCAACATAGTATTGATATGGCACCTTATGAAGCCTTGTATGGTAGACGTTGTAGATCACCTTTGTGTTGGTTTGAGACTGGTGAGCATCAATTGTTAGGTCCTGATCTTGTGCAGAAGACCACAGAGAAGATTAAAGTAATACAACAACAGATTAAGACTGCACAGGATAGGCAGAATTCTTATGCTGACAAATGTCATAGACCCTTAGAATTCCAGGTTGGAGACAGAGTGTATCTCAAGGTCACGCCTTGGAAAGGAGTCCTTCATTTTGGAAGGAAAGGGAAGTTAGCTCCTAGATTTATGGGGACTTATCCAATCATGGAACAGATTGGACAAGTAGCCTATAAACTAGAACTGCCACCAGAGTTACAGAGGTTACATCCTATGTTTCACATTTCTATGCTAAAGAAATGTCACCCCGATACTGAGTCGATTCTACAACCTATGGAGGTAGAATTGAATGATGATATATCTTATGAGGAAGGACCGGTGTCAATCCTTGATAACAGAATTAAAAAGTTAAAGAAGAAAGATATAAGCCTTGTGAAAGTCCTCTGGAACCACCGTGGTGTTGAAGAAGCCACTTGGGAACTAGAGGATGAGATGAGAAGGAAGTATCCTGCCCTTTTCTCTTAATATGTTTTATTGATTTCGGGGACGAAATCCTTGTAAGGGGTGGATAATTTGTAACATCCCTGACCTGGGGTATGAGTTAACCCTAGGTGTTTTGCCTAATTATGTAATTAAGATACTGGTGATTATCTTTTTGCATGTAATTAAGTTCCTGAGGAACATACTTTTCCTTTTCTGTCCCTTTTAAACAATGTTGAATTGATTGTTTTGTAATACAGGGACCTATGTGAAATTTACCTAGTTAGAAGGGTTAACTTGCAATTTGCACATGTTGAGATGTTCCTCTGATGTTGAGACATCATAATAATGATTATGGTAAAGTTTGAAGGATTTCCCAAGCTTGAGCACCAAGGTGCAGCTGTGGAAGCAATCCGTGTGCTTGAAACCCTAAATTGGAGTAAAGTGCAATTTACCCAATTTGAGGGGTGCAACTTGTAAAATACACCATCTAAAATATCTTGTAAGACTCTTGTCATCATTTAGAGAATAAATGATGAAGAAGTCACTTCAATTGAATAATCATATAATGAAAAACACCTTTGTGATTGAATAATCAAAGTGTAAGTACTATAGCCCTTTTATGTGTGTGCTTTAGTAATAAGTTGATCTTCTTGCCTTCATTTCTTGACCTTAGAAGAAGGTTGTCCTTAGAAATAAGAGGTAGGGGCGAGCAAAGAAGAAAGGGAGGACTTTGATGAGAAAATGAGGAAAACCTATGTACTTATGTTGAAATTCCACCCAAGTATATAAGCCATTTTCCTCACTTAGCAAAGGAATGTTTCTTTCATTTCCTTCACTGTTCCCCCTTGCTCAACCGACTAAGGAGAGCTCTGGATCTCAGGAGGACGACCAGGGGAGTGCAAGGTAGGTTTGGATCCTTCCTTTTTCTTAAATTCTTGGATGAAACTCGAATTCAAGGTCAAATTCATGGCTAGCTCACTTAGCTCTATCTTTCTAGCCATCTCTTCTCAACTTTTCTTGGAGGATTCACCTTGGCCGACCTATGGAGCTTCTAGGACGCCATTAAAGGCTTGGAGATAGAAAGCTTGGAGCTCAAGGAGCAAGCTTTAGGCGGGTTTTATAACTCTAAACCTATGCTTTGTTATATACATCTTTTCTATGCTTTTAGTTGCTAGTTCTTCTTCTTCCCTATCTTCCCTTGCTTCCTTGCAAGCAAATCAGTGAGGAACTGTTGCTGTTCTTGAGGAAGAAGATGAGGGCGTTATTTCCTATGCTTATCCACGGTTTTCCACTTTACCATACGACCTCAACCATGTGCCCATACGGTTTGCAAAACCGTTTGATGGGCAAACGGTTTCAAGGTCGTATGAAGGCATACGGTCTCAAGACCGTATGTCCGCATTGACCAAGCATGGACCGTATGGGAATCCTGTTCATAATTATGAAGTTTAATCACCCACAAAATTTGAGAGGTTAACTCCAAAGAAATCGTGGGATATAGGCAAAACAATCAGCAAAGTCAATTGAATTTAGTTCTGATTTTCAATCTGCTTAATTTTCCCTTTTTGGGCAAACGGTCTCAAGACCGTATAAGATGGTTGACTAAGAGTTGACCGTATGATATTATTGTTCATAATGATGTTAATTAGTAACTCACCAAATTTGATGGACTAATTCCAAACGAGTTAAGAGTTGAAGGTTGATTACTAGGGCAAACCCTAATTGAAATCAGTGCTGAAATCACAATGAGCTAATTTGAGATTTTGGGTTGATTAGCCCAAACGGTCTCAAGACCATTTGGGGAATCATCCAAACGGTCCCAAGACCATTTGGAGGTCTAGGTTTAAGGTAATTTGATCAATTGAGGGCCCAATTACAATGGGTTATTGCAATAATCAAATTGCTGATTTGTGACTTAATTAAGGTTCAACCCCTATCAAATCAATCTAGATTTTGATGAATTCTTGGGCAAACGGTCTCAAGACCTTTTGGAGTATATCCAAACGATCCCAAGACCTTTTGGGCCAAGTTTGAGCCCAATTGGAGGTCAATTGATGGGTTCAACTTCGATTTGATTCACATTGTTGAGTGTTGATGGTTGAACGTTTATAGACCTTAATTGAACCAACTCCAACCCTAATTGGATATCAATTGAGGGTCAATTGAGTGACCAAGTGGTTAAGGCTAACCCTAATTGTCTCAATTGGTAAGTGGTTAGCAAGCTTGAGACCAAATGATGGCTTCAACATAGGAAACCCTAATCGAGTTTACCCTTTGAACCACTTTGGAGGTCCATTCGACTTCAAACCGTATGAGGGCATTCGACTTCAAACCGTATGAGGGCATTCAACTTCAAACCGTATGAGGGCATTCGACTTCAAACCGTATGAGGGCATTCGACTTCAAACCGTATGAGGGCATTCGACCTCAAGACCGTATAATATCATTCGACTTCAAGACCGTATAAGATCATTCGACCTCAAGACCGTATAAGGTCATTCGACCTCAAGATTGAATGAGGGCATACGACCTCAAGATAGAATGAGGGTATACGACCTCAAGATCGAATGAGGGCATTCGACCTCAAGATCGTATGAAGGTTGAAGGTGTGAAACCTATTGGAGACTTTTGAAGTTAAGTCTGCCTAATGCCTTGAAGGCTTAAATGGTTTAATAGTTGTTCAACCTAAACCCTAATGATACCAAAAGACATTAAGGGTCAAGTGGTTAGTAAATTAAACCATGATGATGATCAATGTGTAATTTACCATAATACCCTTGAAAGGTTCAATTGAGTGAAACCTTGTTCTAATCAAACCCTAATCACTTAATAGTGGTGATTTGGTCTATGTTAATCAAAGTGGACTTAACCCAACCTGATCTAGATTGGTGTTATCACCATCTACAAGTATGAGGAGAGAGAAAGTATCTTAAGAAAGAGAAAGTACCCTTTTATGATGGAAATTCAAGTAAAGTACCTTCAATACACATGAATGTGCATGATTAGGGTATGATCCACCTATGTGAGATCATGGAACCCTAATTATGATAAATGATGAATCTTAAACTAATCTGAGAGCATCAATGATGATGTTCCTCATACATGATGATGTTATGAGTTCAATTCACCATAATGTGAATAGTAAACCCTAATTCAAGGGTGATGACATGTGAATAGTAAACCCTAATTCAAGGGTGATGACATGCAATATGAGTAGCAAACTCTAATTGATGAGAATCAGAGAACTTAGCTCTTATAACAAGAGTGGAAAGTATATTCTTGTTTTGAATTACCTTTATCAGTTGAATTAACCATGCAGGTTCTGATATGAAGGTGATCATATCCAGGTATGAATGATGATACTATATTCATTGAAAGCATGTTGTTAGCTTTATGAATAGTAAAATATCTTGATGCCTTGTCAGTGGCATCCTATGTTTTAATGGGCTGTAAGAGCCATGAATACCATCAAGGTCATGCTTTAGAGATGACTTGTGATGAGTATACTGAGAAATGATGATTGATGTGAGTTAGGTTTGTTACATTTAGTATTCTACTTTCATAGCTGTTATGCTACTGTTATTGTTTGAAGAACAATGTATGATGTAAAAGAATACTGAATGTACCTAACTAATCAAGTGAAATGTAGAGCCCTGATCATAGATCCATCATTGTCAGAGATCAAATGATGGTGAAACAGGTTTTCCTACGGGAACTCCTGGATCACATACTGTTGAGTATGTGGGGTATATGGATGTGTAGAACCTTACATCCTACTGTAGGAATTTGATGTAGATGTATAATCCGTCAATCCTTCACTACAAAACTCATACCGTATCAGTGGATGGTAAACATGAAACCTCCTGATGACGAGGAAAACATAGATATCCGTATCAGTGAAGATAAACATGAAATCTCCTGATGACGAAGAGAGTACAGAATGCCACTGTAACTCTAAAATAGCGAAGGACCAGATTACCCTGGTGAGCTATAATAGTAGAGACACAAGATGTCCTACAAGTGATCATCTTACTGACTGAGGAAGGTGAAGGTCATGAGAATCCGACTCTTTCGATGACCTAGTATGATACTAAGGCACTTAACAGTGATTGGTTGGGGTATGAGTGGTAAACCTCATCTCCACAGGGAATAATAATAAGACTGTTTGAAAAACATAATCTACAAGCGTAGTATACCTGTTGAAGGTAACTATGAGCTAATTGATTGATGTTACACTGTATAGTGCATATGTTCTTCATGCTTGATAAATGTTGAACTCTTGTATACAACTGTATCTGCTATTGAATACTTTGTAAGCTTTTACTGCTTAAGTTATTCTTTGATTTTATAATAAAGCTTCTGGCGGAGAGTTATAACTCTCGCTGGGGCAATTATGTACAATTGTCTCACCCCGTAGACTTCAAATTTTTAGGTGGACATCGGAGACGGAGGAACAGGTCTACAGGTGACTAGTCCCAGCAGCAACAACACCAGGAGCAGCAGTAAATCTCAGGTGGAGATTTAGCCTGCCATGTGGTGAAGTTAGAGTCAGTCCTATGTGTCCTCTATACTCTCAGGTCTTGGAGTCTTTTGGTTATGAGTTCTTGAGATTTTGTATCTTGTTGTATATAATTACTCAAGAAGTAATTATCATGAGATGTAAACAGTTTATCTCCTTTTATGAATGAAGATTTATGGATTCAAGCTCTTGTCTCGAAAAGTTTTAATTCCCTGTGATTTTTGTCTTCCGATGTTGATCGATTCACTTCCGCTAAGTTTAAATCGTGTTTATATCGTGGTTTGGTGATCAGAGCCCACAGATTCGGCCATTACATATCCTTTTGAATAATATATATTAATTAATTCATCACTTTATGCACAACCTGTCACCATTTTGCTAAGGAAGTTGCAACCCGACACAACTCACCTCCTTGAGGTGCTTTGCACGATATGGCCTTTTCCAAGAGTTCATAGAACGATATGGGACACCTCCTTAGGATCCATGGCCGATAGACACTCATATATAAGCTTTTCAACTTGATACAACTCAAGTTAAGCTTTCAAATCCAGCCCTTTTCCTTGGTCATTTCATCACCAAGATTACCATCATTCACAAATGATTCAAACATGGTGTCTAATTCTTTATCTCTCCTCTAAATTATGCTAGGAGGGATTAGGGACACTCTAGAGGTGGTAATTTGCATATTAACCCCACATTATGGGTAAATTACAATTTGTACCAAAATTGGTGCACAATGCACTAACATTATTCAAACAAGCTACAACTTGGAATTTAGGCTTTCCACAAGCCATCCTTTAACATCATTTTCTCTCTTATGATGCTAGAACACATGATGTACATTCAATATGTGACATTTTGCAATATAGCCCCTCATCTTGGGTAAATTGCACTTTATGCCCAAACTATCATATAATGCACAAACGGTTTGCAAATAAGCTCAAACTTGAAATTTAAACTCTACAAGAGTCTTAATTACTTTTGAAAAGATTAAAACAAATTTGTAAACAACTTAATTAAGAAAAACATCCAGGGTTAGGCCATAACCCAGGTCAGGGATGTTACAACAAGATTCAAATATTACGTTATTCATCTAAATATTTTTTAACTTACGTTACTAATGGACTCTAGAATGAAATTTGTATCTATAGATTTTTATGTATATTTATTTGGAGGTCAAATGCTCAAGATATTAAAAGTTAAAAGGAAAATTCATTTATGGACCTTTTTGCAAGATACTTGAGCACCTCAAATGTCCTTATAAGCGTAATTCGACCTGAAATCCCTCAAAACCCACCCATTATTCTCTAAAGTTTTCATAGTTGAAGCTAGAGATGTGATTTCAGGTGGATTTTAACCTAAAGCTGGTCTAGCTCAAGTCATTCCCAAAATTCAAGTTGAATCATGTAAGTTCTTTACTTATCTCCTCTTCTCTTCCAATTTTACTTAGATATATTGGTGTTGACAAAAACTTTCTGAAAGTAGAGAAAATACCATAATATCTCCAACATCTCTCTCTTTTCTCATTCTTTCATCTAGGAAGGATCCCATGCTATAGATTTTGTGGTGATTTTCAACTATAGAAAAGTTTGGTGGAACCTTTTGTAAAAATATGGAATTCACCTTTGTAACGACCTTGACCTGGGTTATGAGGTAACCCTATTTTGTTTGGCTAATAAAGTTGATTAGAACTTTAATATAATACTCTAAGGTGTTTGTTATCATGTGACACACTTATGTTTCAAGTTTGGTCCCGATTGAATGTTGTTTGAGCAATTTTCCTTTGTTTTGGACCAATGTGCAATTTGCCCAAGTTGAGGGGATATAATGCAAAATGTCACATGTTGAATGTGCCTTATATGTTTTAGCATCATTATAGAGAGAATGATGCAAGGTGGTGGCTTGTGGAAAGCCTAAATTCCAAGTTTGAACTTGTTTGAACAATGCTGGAGCATTGTGTGCCAATTTTGGTACAAATTGTAATTTACCCAAAATGCGGGGTTTTTATGAAAATTACCACCTCTATAGTGTTCCTACTTCCTCTATGTATCATTTATAGGATATAGAATGAATGATACACCATGTTTGGATCAATTATGAATGATGATACTCTTGGTGATGAAATGACCAAGAAAAAGGGTTGAATTTGGAAGCTTAACTTGAGTTGTATCAAGTTGAAAAGCTTATATATGAGTGTCTATCAGCCATGGAGCCCAAGGAGGTGTCCCATATCGTTTTTTGAACTCTTGGAAAGTCCATATCGTGAAAATCACCTCAATGAGGTGAGGTGTGACGGCCAACAAGTTTCCTTAGAAAAAGTGTATCGGCTTGACTTAAAATAGTGATTAAACCTGGATGACTTCTCCAAATGGATAAGCAATGGACGAATTTGCATCTTTAGATGATCCTCAACCTTTTTGTAAGACAAGATAAATGTTGATGCATGCATGTACATGTGTCACCCATGCATGGACACGTGGCACCTACTAGCTCAAAATGTTGACGCCTCATTTTTGCCTTTCTTCATGATCAGCAAGTATATATACCCCTAGTTTCACCCCTTGGTGCAATTTTGCGACCCTTACCACCCTCCTACCCTAAGGTATCGTGCATATAGCTTCCATATCGTGAAGGGAAGCTGTGGTATCGTGCATGGGCCTTGGGATATCGCCCATGGCAAGACCATATCGCCCAAGTAGGTGATATCGGCCATATAGGGTGATATCGGCCATAGAGTGAAGTGTTTTGACTCCAAGTGAGTGCCATATCGTCCAAGTGAGTATCATATCGTGCAAGAGGGTTGGCATATCGTGCAAGGGCACAAGGGTATCGTGCATAGGCCTTGGGTATCGGCCATAGCAAGTGTATCGGCCATACCATGTTGATATTGTCCATAGCAAGTTGATATCGGCCAATTGAAGTGATTTTGGCCACAAGTGAGGGGGTATCGGCCACAAGCAAGGTTGTGTCAGCCAGGAGGAATTCCATATCGCCCAAGAGTGGTGGGGTGTCGGCCAAGGAGCCAAGGAACTCAAAACTTAACCCTAAGGTAAGCTATAGTTGTCTTCAAGCTTGAATTGAAGCATGGAATTAGGGTTATGATCTACCTTTCTTTTCTTCTTCACCAATTGCTTATCCATGGTGATTCCTTGTATATGAAGGAGTTGTGAACGAGCCTTGGACCTTTGATAAAGTCATCTTAAACCTTAGGAACATGGAGCTTTGGACCTTGAAGCTTTGAAGTGGTTCTTAAGGCGGGTTATATAAATTGAACTCAACCATGTTATTATTCTTCACCTAAATTGTTATAATTAGTGAAATACTTTTAATTCCGAAATTTCCTGAAATAGTTGATGAAATTATGAGTTCAATTAGTTGCTTAGACCTGTTTCCATGAATTAATTCAGTTAGAACAAAGGTCTAGAGCTTGAAAATGATGGTATCACCTTATAAAAGTGATATCGGGTGCATGCACACATACAAACACTTCTAACCCGATATGATGATGCACCTATTTCACTAAAATGATATGAATAGGTTTGTAAACCTTATTGAACGATACGGGGGTGTAGTATACACCTCTTGCATGATAGGAAGTATATTATAGACTCCATGCACGATACAAGGTCAATTGCATACTTGTAAGTTGACAAGAAACCCTAATTTGGGTAAGCCGATATAAGTGAAGAGTAACAAGTGCTATTGCACGAAATGATCATATAATACATCATTGGTACTTAGTATCATGAGGCCTACATGACCTTGCATGACATGGTTGCATGACATAGTTACACGACATGGTTGCACGATAGGGTTGCACGATACACAACCCTAGACGATATGGTAACCCTAAACCGTCATGGCTAACCCTAGATGGTGACTAGCCCGATAGGGTGATTGAATGTACTACTAGCCTGACATGGTGATGGTTTGATACATCATAAGTATCATGGGCAACACATACATATATCTTGTGCCCTATATGAGGTCAAGAAGGTACCTCATGCCCGATATGGAGACAAGTGCAAATCCTAGCCCGATATGGTAAGTGTCTAAACACCTACAACCCGATATGGTGAACATATGCACATAATTTAACCCTATACACCTTGTAAAGGTAAGGGCAAGACACTCTTAGGAGTGATGAGTGTGACACCAAGTAATGGTGTGGATAATACCTTGATAGGTGAAACACCTAGAGTGGTTGATAATGGTTAATCCTATATCAATAATGCCTTAACCCAAGATGAGTTCATATCATTAATGATGGTTGAATAATTCAATTGTGTGACTTATGACCAATACATTACATGATAAATGTGATAGGTTGGTGCTTAAAGTATTAGGATGGGAAATACCCTAATACAAGATAAGTGATGAACTTAAATAAGATAAAAGTGATGAGGGAAGTGATACATCAAGGCATGATAGATATCACATCTAGCACTCCAAGGTTGATACACCTTAATGCACCTAAAATCCAATATACTTGGATGAGTAATACATGAAGTGTGTTATGTCAATTATTACATTGAAATGTAATGAGTTTGATGCACTTTGATAAGTGTGGGTTAACATACCTTGAGAAAGGATTAAGCCAAGTTAATAAAGTATGATGTAGTCATACCCTGGTAAGGATGAGAGACGAACTCATACCTTGTGTTGATGATTCATTTAATGATAAATGATGAGAATAAATAAATATGATTGAATACTTATGGTATCAATGTTGGCTCCTAGATGTGTGGATCAATGAATTAGGGTTTGATAATTGATAATATGATCTTGAAAACCTAAATGGTTAATAATGGAAAACCCTAATCCTAATGAAGGGTAATGACATGTAAGAGAAACCCTAATCGATAAGAAAGGGAAACTCTAACCCTAATGATGGGAAGTTGTATTTCTCTTATTACAATAGCCTTGTGATCTATGTTAAATACTTATATAACAAGTATAATGCTGAATGACCTTATGAGCCATGTGAATAAGTTGTTGCCTAGTGAGAGGTGACAAGATGATTAATAGCCTTGTGAGCCATGTGAATAAGTTGTTGCCTAGTGAGAGGTGACAAGATGTGTGATGGCCTTATGAGCCATGTGAATACTTGCACAACAAGTGAAATAAATACCTTGGTCTGAGGACCTAGAGGTAATGGTTACATGTTATAGAGGTAACAATGTTATGTGATGATCTACGGGTTTGAATACCCAGATCCAGTAATCATGAAAATGATGATGTGAAGGGATGATAATTCCCAGTAATGTGATAAGGGACTGAGATCCCAAGTATCATGTGTTTTAAAGATTTGAAAGTACTTGATAGATGTATTATACCTTTCTTTGTAGCATTTGTCATAATAATTCTTGTTTGAAAACTTGACTGATGCTAAAAGAATATGGGAATGTACTTAATTAATCAAGTGGAATCTCATCATGTAGTGCCCTGACCATAGATCCATTCGGCGCCAGGTCCCTCCCTGAATGGTGAAACAGGTTGCTCCGTGGCATAACCTGGAGACCGCATATTTTTGAATATGCAGGGGTGATGGGCAAAAATATCCGTACGCCCTAATGTTGGATTGACGTGAGATAAACATGAGATCTCTCAATCCTTCATTATATGTGTCGGGATGGATGTATCCCGAATGTCCCGAAGATGAAGGCCGGGATGGATGTTAGATAAACACGAGATCTTTCTCTCCCGAAGAGAGTGCAGTTGATGCTGTAGCTCTACATAGCGAAGTTGCCAGTATACCCTGTAAAGCTATTTAGTAGTGACACGAGATGTCCTGCCTGTGGTCTCAGACTGGTCGAGACGGGTGAGGTCTTGGCAGCCGGCTCTGCCATTGACCTTGTATGGTACCGATTTTGACTTCGCAGTGGTCGATTGGAGTATGAGCGGTATACCTCATCTCCTCAGGGCTTAAGTGTGATTGTAAAGTGTAATCGGCCGCCTAGCATGTTTGCTTAAATATGGAAATCATTTGACTGATGTTACATTTCTTTTATACATCCTTAGTGGATAGATGTTATTTATGTTTCTTTACATTCTCTGCAAAAGCAGATAGATGATTGATAACTCTACCATGGGTAGATGCAATGTTCTCCTTAAGGAAGGAGATTACAACATTTTGTTCATATAATGAATTATCTTGCTTATTAATATAAAAAGAACCTCTGCTCAGTTTATAATTGCTTAATCTGTGATAATAATATGGTCGGCGGAGAGTTATATCTCTCGCTGGGGCAATTTTCAATTGTCTCACCCCCGTGGGACCCAAATTTTTAGGTGGACGTGCACGAGGAGGTGAAGACCTTTCTGTAGAGGAAGAACAACAACTGAGGCAGCAGTGATAGCTCAGGTTGAGTGTACTGTCTGTCATGTCTTGTAGATATGAGTCATGTGTGTCGTCTCTGTACTCTCAGGTCCTTGGAATTGGTTCGTACTGGTTTTATGATCAATAAGAGATTTTGGCTTACATTCCTCGAGGTTTTATGTTACTCATGTATAGTTTGGTAAAGCAACTGTTATAGGTTATTCTCGAGATGAGATGTACCGGATATGTACAATGTGAATAATGGTGTATATAAGGTTTTGGACCTCTCAGTAAGAGTTTTCTTTGGAATGGATCTCTTTGAAGAAAAAAAATGGTTCAAATTTTTAGTGATTTTTGTTAATATGTTGTTTATGTTTAAATCTGCTTAATAAGTAACGATTTGATTGTCGGTCGTTACAATTTTGGTATCAGAGCTTAAGGTTTGCGGAGTCTATAGAGATATAGGACTAAGGTGTTGAGTTTGTGTTAGTGTCCTCCAGTATGCCCTATAGTGACTTCTTCTTATGCAGAAGAAAGGGTGAAGTTTAAAAATGACTGGAGAATATGAGGAACATGTTGCTGAGAGCAATGTTGTTGCACCAAGAGAGGGTGCAAGGGATCAGGCAAGAGAAGAATGAGTGCCTGAGAATTCCCATCATGACCCGATCAGGATAGAGAATCCTATGTTTATGCTCTTGTTGGGCAAGTTAGGATAACAGTGATGCATATAGTAGACTGGATACTAGCATTACAACCTAGGTTACCAGTCCTAAATATATAAACTTTGGGCTTTGAAAAGGTTCTTGAATGACATAGTCATGTTGGAACAGTGGAAAATGTGGGAAGGATTAGCATATGGAAAGAAAATATACTCTATCATAAGTATAGACAGATAGTATATCTGCGATGGTAATGCCCAAGATGGGGCAATAAGTTGAGAAATAAGGAAAGGTCTCTACAATTCTAGAGACATGTGCCTAGTTGTTCTAAAAAGACAAAGTTTTTGTTACCACCAGTACAATAAATGCCTAGTGTACCAGGGCAGTAGCCACTAAGTAAAGGCAAGGGTCTTAACTTTTCACCTGTAAGAACCCATGGCTTAGTCTCTACATCAGTAATAAGACCGATAAGACCATGGTACGAGGACAAGACATGCTATAGTTATGGACATGTTGAGTACACTAAACTCTTTTCTTTGAAAAGAAGGGAGAAAATGATTCAACAACCGAGATAGACTCGGCAGGGCTTATGAAAGTTATAGCCCAATGATGTAAAAGGGCAAAAGCAACAACATGAAATAGCTAGACTCTATGTGTTGAATCAACCTAAAGCGGTAGATGACCGCGAGGGATAACAGTTATATAGAGCTTTTCATTTTGATATGCTTTATCTTGATGATTATATGATAATCATAAAAAGGATTGCTATTACAGATTTCCCTATTGATTGTCCTATGGGGACATAGGGAAGAAATGATGAGAACTAGAATTTATATTCTGTTCAGTATTCTTTTAAATGCTCTATAATTGCTCTTATTTGTGTGAAAGAGGATGAGATATAGAAGTGATGCCTGGAGAAAGTCCAGGAATGTTAAATCATGTGTTGGTGATGATACATAAAATGAGGAATATGATAGTACATAAAGTGCATACTACCTAATCTCAGTACTTGTATACCCTGGCTAGGTATATAATTATTGGAGATAGGGCAAGTATGGAACTCTTAGATTGTTATCTTTCTGATTACTCTGATCAAGTAATCATTCTGAGACAATCTAGTGAGTATAACTAAACTGGAAATATGGTATGGACATGTATATCACATCCTAAGTGCAATAAAGTGGAATCTGAGATGATCTCAGATCAATCTGTATGTATAAGGAAATGAAAAGTATAATCCTCATGATAAGAGAATGAGAACAAGGGAGATGAACCCTGTCAGATAAAGCATGTGTGAAAAGTAAAGATCTTTTCCCATGATGTGGAAATGGGAAATGTGATAAAATCACAAAATGCTCATGAACATTTTAGATAATAACAAAGAAAGGAATATGTTCCTTTGTGTTCTTTCCCTTCAGGGACATGACACTTGATGTGCATAAGTTAAAAATGTTCAATTGATGGATACCTAGAAAAGTATCAGTTTATCTTGGACTTTAGTTCCAAGATAAAGATATGTGTAACAAGTAATGTCCCAAAATGAAAGAAAAATGAGGATCTGATGAGTTTTTGACACATGTGATAGATATCAAAGTAAGGAATCCTAGTATATAATAAGTGTGAGGTGGTATGAGAAAGTGAAAACATAAACTCCTAATTAGATGATTTATATTGGTTACCCGGTATGGCCAACTGTGAAATCAGTCTAGTTACATAAAATAGTATGGACATCACATGTTAGGGGTTTATGCTCCACATAAACATGATATCAACAAAGATGTATGAGTTGAAGGAACAATAGTAGAATTGTTTTGGAAAAGTTGATCAAGCTAAAGATAACTTTCTAGAATATCCCTATTCAGATTGTTGAGGCAGTTTATACATAACATCTAAAGATACCTCTAAGATAAGTTCTTAATTGATAAGTAACCTCCCCTTATGACAAGAAATGTACAACTAATGAGATAGTTGGTAAAAGTAGTAAGAAATATTAATGTTGTGTCAACAGATTAGATGGCACAACAGATATATGATAAGACTTGTAGTCACAAGTGGGTGATAGAACATAACTCTAGTCTTTCCTTTAAAAGTGAAATGCTAATGAGGAGTATGGGAGACTTCCCAGAATCAAGAATCATGTCACATAAAGTTGTAAGTTGAGAAAGGTGACAAATCAGTGAGGTTTGACACCTGATTTAAATAAGGTATGAATAATATCTGTCTCCCTGTACCTGGGATTTCGGGGACGAAATCCTTGTTAGGGGTTTATAACTTGTAACGACCTTGACCTGGGTTATGAGGTAACCCTATTTGTTTTGGCTAATAAAGTTGATTAGAACTTTAATATAATACTCTAAGGTGCTTTGTTATCATGTGACACACTTATGTTTCAAGTTTGGTCCTGATTGAATGTTGTTTGAGCAATTTTCCTTTGTTTTGGACCAAAGTGTAATTTGCCCAAGTTGAGGGGCTATAATGCAAAATGTCACATGTTGAATGTGCCTTATATGTTTTAGCATCATTATATAGAGAATGATGCAAGGTGGTGGCTTGTGGAAAGCCTAAATTCCAAGTTTGAACTTGTTTGAACAATGTTGGAGCATTGTGTGCCAATTTTGGTACAAACTGTAATTTACCCAAAATGCGGGGTTTTTATGAAAATTACCACCTCTAGAGTGTTCATACTTCCTATATGTATCATTTAGATGAGATAGAATGAATGAGACACCATGTTTGGATCAATTATGAATGATGATACTCTTGGTGATGAAATGACCGAGAAAAAGGGTTGAATTTGGAAGCTTAACTTGAGTTGTATCAAGTTGAAAAGCTTACATATGAGTGCCTATCGGACATGGAGCCCAAGGAGGTGTCCCATATCGTTTTGTGAACTCTTGGAAAAGTCCATATCGTGCAAATCACCTCAAGGAGGTGAGGTGTGACGGCCAACAAGTTTCCTTAGAAAAAGTGTATCAGCATGACTTAAAATAGTGATTAAACCTAGATGACTTCTCCAAATGGATAAGCAATGGACGAATTTGCATATGTAGATGATCCTCAAACTTTTTGCAAGACAATATAAATGTTGATGCATGCATGTACATGTGTCACCCATGCATGGACACATGGCACCTACTAGCTCAAAATGTTGACACCTCATTTTTGCCTTTCTTCATGATCAACAAGTATATATACCCCTAGTTTCACCCCTTGGTGCAATTTTGCGACTCTTACCACCATCCTACCCTAAGGTATCATGCATATAGCTTCCATATCGTGAAGGGAAGCTGTGGTATCGTGCATGGGCCTTGGGATATCGCCCATGGCAAGACCATATCGCCCAAGTAGGTGATATCGGCCATATAGGGTGATATCGGCCATAGAGTGAAGTGTTTTGACTCCAAGTGAGTGCCATATCGTCCAAGTGAGTATCATATCATGCAAGAGGGTTGGCATATCGTGCAAGGGCACAAGGGTATCGTGCATAGGCCTTGTGTATCGGCCATAGCAAGTGTATCAGCCATACCATGTTGATATTGTCCATAACAAGTTGATATCGGCCAATTGAAGTGATTTTGGCCAAAAGTGAGGGGGTATCGGCCACAAGCAAGGTTGTGTCAGCCAGGAGGAATTCCATATCGCCCAAGAGTGGTGGGGTGTCGGCCAAGGAGCCAAGGAACTCAAAACTTAACCCTAAGGTAAGCTATAGTTGTCTTCAAGCTTGAATTGAAGCATGGAATTAGGGTTATGATCTACCTTTCTTTTCTTCTTCACCAATTGCTTATCCATGGTGATTCCTTGTATATGAAGGAGTTGTGAACGAGCCTTGGACCTTTGATAAAGTCATATTAAACCTTAGGAACATGGATCTTTGGACCTTGAAGCTTTGAAGTGGTTCTTAAGGCGGGTTATATAACTTGAACTCAACCATGTTATTATTCTTCACCTAAATTGTTATAATTAGTGAAATACTTTTAATTCCGAAAATTCCTGAAACAGTTGATGAAATTATGAGTTCAATTAGTTGCTTAGACCTGTTTCCATGAATTATATCAGTTAGAACAAAGGTCTAGAGCTTGAAGATGATGGTATCACCTTATAAAAGTGATATCGGGTGCATGCACACATACAAACACTTCTAACCCGATATGATGATGCACCTATTTCACTAAAATGATATGAATAGGTTTGTAAACCTTATTGAACGATATGGGGGTGTAGTATACACCTCTTGCACGATAGGAAGTCTATTATAGAGTCCATGCACGATACAAGGTCAATTGTATACTTGTAAGTTGACAAGAAACCCTAATTTGGGTAAGTCGATATAAGTGAAGAGTAACAAAAGCTATTACATGATATGATCATATAATACATCATTGGTACTTAGTATCATGAGGCCTACATGCCCTTGCACGACATGGTTGCATGACATAGTGACACGACATGGTTTCACGATAGGGTTGCACGATACACAACCCTAGACGATATGGTAACCCTAAACCGTCATGGCTAACCCTAGATGGTGACTAGCCTGATAGGGTGATTGAATGTACTACTAGCCCAACATGGTGATGGGTTGATACATCATAAGTATCATGGGCAACACATACATATATCTTGTTCCCGATATGAGGTCAAGAAGGTACCTCATGCCCGATATGGAGACAAGTGCAAATCCTAGCCTGATATGGTAAGTGTCTATACACCTACTACCCGATATGGTGAACATATGCACATGATTTAACCCTATACACCTTGTAAAGGTAAGGGCAAGACACTCTTATGAGTGATGAGTGTGACACCAAGTAATGGTGTGGATAATACCTTGATAGGTGAAACACCTAGAGTGGTTGATAATGGTTAATCCTATATCAATAATGCCTTAACCCGAGATGAGTTCATATCATTAATGATGGTTGAATAATTCAATTGTGTGACTTATGACCAATACATTACATGATAAATGTGATAGGTTGGTGCTTAAAGTATTAGGATGGGAAATACCCTAATACAAGATAAGTGATGAACTTAAATAAGATAAAAGTGATGAGGGAAGTGATACATCAAGGCATGATAGATATCACATCCAACACTCCAAGGTTGATACACCTTAATGCACCTAAAAATCCAACATACTTGGATGAGTAATACATGAAGTGTGTTATGTCAATTATTACATTGAAATGTAATGAGTTTGATGCACTTTGATAAGTGTGTGCTAACATACCTTGAGAAAGGATTAAGCCAAGTTAATAAAGTATGATGTAGTCATACCCTGGTAAGGATGAGAGACGAACTCATACCTTGTGTTGATGGTTCATTTAATGATAAATGATGAGAATAAATAAGTATGATTGAATACTTATGGTATCAATGTTGGCTCCTAGATGTGTGGAGCAATGAATTAGGGTTTGATCATTGATAATATGATCTTGAAAACCTAAATGGTTAATAATGGAAAACCCTAACCCTAATGAAGGGTAATGACATGTAAGAGAAACCCTAATCGATAAGAAAGGGAAACCCTAACCCTAATGATGGGAAGGTTGTATTTCTCTTATTACAATAGCCTTCTGAGCTATGTTAAATACTTATATAACAAGTAAAATGATGAATGGCCTTATGATCCATGTGAATAAGTTGTTGCCTAGTGAGAGGTGACAAGATGATTAATAGCCTTGTGAGCCATGTGAATAAGTTGTTGCCTAGTGAGAGGTGACAAGATGTGTGATGGCCTTGTGAGCCATGTGAATACTTGCACAACAAGTGAAATAAATACCTTGGTCTGAGGACCTAGAGGTAATGGTTACCTGTTATAGAGGTAACAATGTTATGTGATGATCTAAGGGTTTTAAATACCCAGATCTAGTAATCATGAAAATGATGATGTGAAGGGATGAGAATTCCCAGTAATGTGATAAGGGACTGATATCCCAAGTATCATGTGTTTTAAAGATTTGAAAGTACTTGATAGATGTATTATACCTTTCTTTGTAGCATTTGTCATAATAATTCTTGTTTGAAAACTTGACTGATGCTAAAAGAATATGGGAATGTACTTAATTAATCAAGTGGAATCTCATCATGTAGTGCCCTGACCATAGATCCATTAGGCGCCAGGTCCCTCCCTGAATGGTGAAACAGGTTGCTCCGCGGCATAACCCGGAGACCGCATATTTTTGAATATGCGGGGGTGATGGGCAAAAATATCCGTACGCCCTAATGTTGGATTGACGTGAGATAAACATGAGATCTCTCAATCCTTCATTATATGTGTCGGGATGGATGTATCACGAATCTCCCGAAGATGAAGTCCAGGATGGATGTTAGATAAACACGAGATCTTTCTCTCCCGAAGAGAGTGCAGTTGACACTGTAGCTCTACATAGCGAAGTTGCCAGTATACCCTGGAAAGCTATTTAGCAGTGATACGAGATGTCCTGCCTGTGGTCTGGGACTGGTCGAGATGGGTGAGGTCTTGGAAGCTGGCTCTGCCATTGACCTTGTATGGTACCGATTTTGACTTTGCAGTGGTCGGTTGGAGTATGAGTGGTATACCTCATCTCCTCAGGGCTTAAGTGTGATTGTAAAGTGTAATCAGCCGCCTAGCATGTTTGCTTAAATACAGAAATCATTTGGCTGATGTTACATTTCTTTTATACATCCTTAGTGAATAGATGTTATTTATGTTTCCTTACATTCCTTGCAAAAGTAGATAGATGATTGATAACTCTACCATGGGTAGATGCAATGTTCTCCTTAAGGAAGGAGATTACAACATTTTGTTCATATAATGAATTATCTTGCTTATTAATATAAAAAGAACCTCTGCTCAGTTTATAATTACTTAATCTGTGATAATAATATGGTCAGAGGAGAGTTATATCTCTTGCTGGGGCAATTTTCAATTGTCTCACCCCCGTGGGACCCAAATTTTTAGGTGGACGTGCACGAGGAGGTGAAGACCTTTCTACAGAGGAAGAACAATAGCTGAGGCAGCAGTGACAGCTCAGGTTGAGTGTACTGTCTGTCATGTCTTGTAGATATGAGTCCTATGTGTCGTCTCTGTACTCTCAGGTCCTTGGAATTGGTTCGTACTGGTTTTATGATCAATAAGAGATTTTGGCTTACGTGCCTCGAGGTTTTATGTTTCTCATGTATAGTTTGGTAAAGCAACTGTTATACGTTATTCTCGAGATGAGATGTACCGGATATGTACAATGTGAATAATGGTGTATATAAGGTTTTGGACCTCTCAGTAAGAGTTTTCTTTGGAATGGATCTCTTTGAAGAAAAAAAAATGGTTTAAATTTTTAGTGATTTTTGTTAATCTGTTGTTTATGTTTAATTCCGCTTAATAAGTAACGATTTGATTGTCGGTCGTTACAACCTTCTTGGCATATGCAAGGAGGTATTTCACCTACTTATTTTAGTAAGGGTAATTCACATCCATTTAGATATTTAAGTATGTAATAAACTCAAGTTTGAGCTATTTGATGTGAACTTAGCCCTATTTCAAATGATTGGTTGATTTTGTGGTAAAATGGTTATGCAACTCGGAAATTATGCTTATTTGACAATAATATATCAATATGAAACCTATTGAATAGAAAATTTGTATTATGAAATCTTTTTTCATAGAATCTCATTTTGGTCAGTTTTTGCCCTAAACCATAGGTTTTGACTATTTAGGGTGATGAATTATATTATAGAAAATAACTACTATTTTTTCTCATTTAGATCTATAAATCTGAAAACACTTTCTTTGTTAAAAATCACTTACTTTATGTTGGTTTTTGCCAAGTTTTTGGTGGAATGTACTCAAACAATGTTATTTTTTACATGAAATTTATTATAGTATAGTAGAATAACATCTTAATGTTGGTTGTTGATTTTTAATCAACTCCTACTTTATAATTTATCCTAAATATGGGAAATGAGATAAAACTAAGCTTTTTATCTAGGTTTAAGATCTAACCAGTGTGATCTAAGGTTTTTCCCAAATGATGGCGTCTTCCGATGGGGGGAGGGAGCGCCTCCTAGGTGCTTTCCTCCCCCTGGCCCTCAACGGCATTGCTGTGATCTTCCCTGACTGATGGTTGTGATCTCCGATGAAAGGGTCCACACATCGAGCAGATCTCCGCCGTCTCCGCCAGGGGCCCTCCAGCTCAGTATCCAGGAATGACGAGGAGGAGATGCTTTGTGCGGGTTAAGGTGGGTTTGGGTGTTGGTTAATCGACTCAGCTTCGAATCCTTTCCTTTCAAGCGTGATGGTTGGAGAGAACCACGCCCACATACCTATCCCACGTACAAAGCCGCTCCATGGAGGTCGACAGAGCTCAGGCTCCTTGCCCGTCCTCCTCCGAATCTGCCCTCTCTTCTCCGGGATACATCCTGGTTACCCAGGGAGTTGGTGCCCCCTGACACGGCTGGATCTGCCCGACGATCTAGGTGACTGATGGTTTCCTAGGTGGGTGGCTTGGGCTTGCATCCTCTTCGTCCGAATGGTGTCATCCATCCCAACTGCCTTCATCAGGGTTTCGTCTCTGACCTTGGGTGGTTTTGTTGGTGTTCGGCGGTGGTCAAGTCCTTCGTAGGGTGGCCTGGGTTTGCACCCTTCCTGCCCTACAGGTGGCTCCCCCTACTTCAGTGAATCTGTTTCACTCCACGGGGAGGTTGCTTTGACTCACGGGTCCCCAACGCCCTCAAGGTGCTCACGACTTTGTGGGTGTGGGCTTAAGGGGAGGCTGAGCGTATCTTCCCCTCCTCTTTGGTCCCATCTGCTAATGCGTGCAGGAACACCGGTAAGGTGTTTGAGGAATTCTATCAGTATGGTCCAAGCTCTTGCCTGGACATCTGATACAAGAACTATTTTGAGCAAGTTAGAACAGCTGCAGGGCTAACAGGGTTGTCTGCTGAGTTAGTAGTGACATGGAATTCCTGAATCTTGGTGCTATACCACATTTTGTGGGTGCGGTGATTGGCAGTTGGTATTGTGCTAAGCTAGAAGGTATGTGAGCTTCTCTCTTACTGCACTCGGTTTGTAATCTGCAATGTTCCTGCTTGTCACACAGTTAGGTGGTATTTCATGATCAGTTTTGGAGGTTCCAATTGGGATTTTGCTCCTTTTGGATCCTTGTGTTTAATAGCTAAGAAATCTGGATGCGCTAAGGCTAGATCCAAGCAGGGTGGTTGGTTTCAGATTATGTTGAGCTGTGGTTGTTTGTGGGTATGCTGAACGTATGTAATCATGGCTTGTTATAGTCTTCTTCTGACAGGAGTGGTTAGGTCTAGTCGATTATCTTGATAGTCTTTCTTAGTGTCTTTGCTCTATCTAGTGATCGTTGTCCCCTTGTAAGGGGTAATGATCCTTAGACTTTCTTATTCAGTTTCGTCTGATGTAATGGGGTACCTAGTTCCCAAAGTTTTTGGTAATACTAGCAACACTCATTTTCGACCGACCAAAAAAAAAAGTCACCTGGGTCATAATACAATTTTATAAGATAAGACTTTCATGATTTACCATGTTTTGTATCAAATGATCCTTCTTAGCCAGTTTATGTATGAAATTGGGGAGTTTGACTTTAATAAACATGATTTGTTGTAAAATGATGAATATACTGTTTTATAAAATATCATATGGTTACTAGGTGTTTGAAATTTTTGTAGCCATCATGTATTATTTGATAAGGAGACTTAAGGGCATTAATGAATTTGACAATAATGAAGATGTGTGTATGAATCAAGCATGTCTAAATAACACTAGAGTCCGTTGGGGATCATATTTTAGAGTTAAGGCTTATGATTAAATATACATATGTTGTTAGTAAGAGATATTAATGTTATGAATATAATTAGAAGATATGAACATTTATCGATATGTCTTAACCTTTACCACCTATATATCCCACTTTACGGCTAGAAGTGGAGGATCCACTTAAATGCAAATCTTATTAAGAATTGCATATTGATGAGCTAATAAAGAGTAATTATCGTGATGCCATTATAGTTGATTCTAACATCATAATTTCTCACATTATATAGGATTTTTATTTAGAATATTAAACTATAGACAATTAACATTAACATCACTAAATGTGATATAACATGATAAATAAAGGATTTGAGGTGAGATAAGTGAAAGTAAAAGTCACTTGAGTTGTGTTGGCATAAGAAACGAATAGGTCTAGTCTAAATGAGTCTAATTCAATGTTTTATCTATTGTATTCAATTTATGTAGTTTACCCTAATTTGAAAGAAAGGTGACTAAGCCAATATGTTTTGAACAAACCTTTCTTTTTGAGACCCAGAGTGTGGTCTTGAATAAATCTAAGTGGGAAGAAATAGTAGATATCATTGGAATGAAATAAATTAATATAATTTATGTCAGTAAACCACAGATGGAATGAATGATGAATCAAAGATGAATAATTAGTCATGAATTATACAAATGGAGTTAGGAACTTGGTTTTATCACTAAAGGTTGATTCTTATGTCGACAATGCACATGTTCATATGTCAAAAAATGAAAATAGATGATTACCTACATACACTAAAAGTGGATGTCAAAGTAGTTGGATGGTTTTGTTTTCATTACAACATATGCAATTTGAAAGATGAATCATTGATGCTTATGTATAACTCAATCAACAAGCAAGTATCAAATTGATTTAAGTATAATTTCTATTTTTGTATTGCAATGAGATGATCTAAAGGAGGAGTCATCTATAGTTAGTGAACTTATCAATTGCGTCATGTTATCTTGTAACCCAATTTGGGAGGATGATACACTATGGATATATCTCTATATCAAGCTTTCTATTAAATTTGATGTTTCATGATTGCTTAATACACATATGAAATGATATCAATGAGGAATTTTGAAGTGTAAGGACAATAATGAAAATATGTATTGAATGGGATTGATTTGATTCTCAATTAAGTGATACCTAGTGAGGCACTATTTTGAGCAAGTAGTTGATTATGAAATATTAATCAGGGCAAATGACCCAATGAGAATGATTTTAATGGAAAGATGAGATAAATGAGATGGAGTTCAAATGATATTGTTTACCTAGATATAATACAAAGCTATTATTTACTTGATTGATATTATGAAATTTTCCTTCTTCATACATGTGGTTGATTTATAATGTTTCAAATGAAAAAAAAACCAGTTTAAGAGTTATATTTATAAGACAATGAGTTTAACATAGACTTTGATTATGAAAAATGAATAGTTTGATTTAACACTACTACAAGAATAAGAAACCACAATGAGAAGATACAATAGATGAGTGGGTGTGCTTTAGTTAGCATATTTATTGCAACATGTCTATTTGTATGTTGTTTATTGTAGATTCTATACGATAGAGTATACAATCGACCAAACTCATTTTAGTATATGTGATGCTACAACTACTGCTAAACTTTGTCATAGATTATAATATCACAACATATTCGAACCCATTTTAAAGGCCATAACTACACAACAGGCTCTAATCCATTGAATGCTCACTTATGATAACTTTTTTGTGATAGACCAACAAATTCCAACCCATTTTAATGTACCATAATTACACAACATGCATTCACATGTTTTAAAAAGTACCTATTAATAGTTTACAATCACACAACATGTTGTAACATGATGTTATATACAAAAATCACACAAAAGACTCTAACATGTTGTTATATACCAAAACCAGACAACATACTCCAACATGATGTATAGTTACATATGTCTTTATTATTTGGAAAATCTCTTAGTTATCAAGTTTTATAATTAAAATGTATTTCTAGATTAAACCCAAGTATAGTTTTCCCTTGAATTTATTATTTTAAATTTAATTTTACATATTTGATGCTAATTAAAATAACATTATGATTGTGAGATAATAAGTATCAATTTAATAACCCACATTTTTCTTTTCTGGTCTAAAATCTCATTGGAACACCCTGACACCCTGATTTGCCACCACACACCCATATATACCAAATCACAGTTGACTAAGAAGACTACAATTCCATGTCGTCTTCAGGTCACCATCATCTCTAAGTCGGTGTCATCTCAAAACCACTGTTGTGTCCAAGCCACCACCATCTTAAACCCCAAGACATGTCGTCATCTGGTGTTGAGAAGGTTTCACCCAATTGTGTCACCTGCCATTCTATATGAGACGACTGAATAACGAAAACAAGATCAACGAATGCGGAAACGATTAACAGCGGAATTATCAAAAATCACCAAAAATTAAAACTTTTTGTAAAGAGACCATCAAATGATAAAACTCTTTCATAAAGGAACATGATAAGTTGTTTACATCATGTTTCATCATTACATCTTTATAACAGACACATCTCGAGAATTACAACATCAACCACCTTATTAACTGTACAAGGTAAGGTACAAAATCTCGAGGCATCATGCCAAAATCTCAGATATACTCCTAGGACCTGAGAGTACAGAGACGACACATAGGACATACTATCTACACAACTTGATAGATAGTGTCTCCACCTGAGGATCACTGTTGTCCCTGAGATTGCTGCTGTTGCTGCTCACCCACTGGTGGGTTCCTTCGTCCTCGGCGTCTACCTAAAAAGTCGAATCCCACGGGGGTGAGACAACTGAATAATTGTCCCAGCGAGAGTTATAACTCTCTGCCAGAAGCTTTTTTATTGCATTAAAGGAATCACAAAAGGCAGTAGAAATATAAATATTCAACAGCAGGTAACATTGTATAAACTATGTGAAGCAGCATCCTTATAAGTAATCATTTCAATTATAACTTAATTGAATGACAAGACATATAACAATAAGAAATATGAAGAACATGTATACTAGTTACTTAACTAGAGCACTATAAATAATGTATCATCAATCATTGTTCTCGTAGTTCAACCTAAGCAATATGTTATGCGGCTGATTACATTTTACAAATATATTTATGCCCTGAGGAGATGAGTTACACCTCTCATACTCCAACCGACCATCACTAGATCGCAATCGGTACCATACATAGGTCATAAGGAGATCTAGATTCCTATGAACTCATCACTCCTCAGTCAGTATGAGGATCAACATGCAGGACATCTCATGTCTCTGCTATAATAGATTTCCAGGGTATTCTGGCAACTTCGCTATTTAGAGTTATAGTGGCGTTTTGTACTCTCTTCACCATCGAGGAATTTCTTGCTTATCTCTCATCGATGCGGTATTAACAACATCATCGGGAGATTAGTGATACATCATCCCGGCATAAACATATAATGAAGGATTGAGAGATTAATGATACATCTTCTATCAAATCCAACATTAGGACGTAAGGTTATTCGCGTCCATAACCCCCACATACTCAAAAGTATGTGCTCTAGGAGTTCCCTTAGGAAAACCTGTTTCACCATCATTGACACTGATGGATCTATGGACAGGGCTCTACATGATATCGTTATACTTGATTAGTTAAGTACATTACTGCATTCTTTAGCATCAAGCATGTTTTCAAACATAAACCAATAAAACAAATGCTATAAAGAAGGAGTACTATTTATATCAAGTTCACATCACATACTTTAAACATTGGGATATCAATCCCTAACCATCCCATCATTGTGATTCAGGACTGTGGGTATTCAAACCCTTGAATCATCATAACACTTGTTACCAGTAACATCTTATCATCCAGTCATTTGATCAGTATGACCTTTGATTATTGCAATGCATATATTACTCATGGCTCATTCAGCCTATCAGGCTCATATGTTACCACTCACCAGATAACATAGCATATCATTATACTTGAAGCATGTAAAGTGTTTTTAATGCATATGACATCATAATACTTACCTGGATATGATCACCTCTTTATGAAAACCTGAATGGTTAACATTTACTAATAACATGCACATTGTAACTATATCAGCCCAATACAAGTTCTTTTCAAATTATATATATGATACCACGACCGTGCTATCTTGCACGGTCGTGCAAGAGTAAGTCACCACGATCGTGCTTCATTACACGGTCGTGCAACAAAGGTTTCACCACGACCGTGTCATATTACCACGGCTCGTTTCTAGGGTTAGGATTCTCATTCAATCCAATTAGAGTTATTCAACCCCTTAGTTTGTTATTAATTAGAACAACAACATTTAAGGAATATGAAGAACATGTATACTAAGTAATGTAACTTCAACCAATGTATCTCGTAGTTCAACCTAAGCAGATATGCTACACGGTTGATTATGTTTTACAAACATTATTATGCCCTGCAGAGATGAGGTATACCGCTCATACTCCAACCGATCACTATTAAGTCGCATCGGTATCATACATAGGTCATCAAAAGAGCCGGATTCTTATGACCTCATCTTCCTCAGTCAGTAAGAGGATCAACATGCAGGACATCTAGTGTCTCTGCTACTATAGCTTACCAGGGTATTCTGGTACTTCGCTATTAGAGTCACAGTGGCGTTCTGTACTCTCTTCGCCATCGAAAGATTTCTTGTCTATCTCTCATCGATGCGGTATGAAAGATTTCCTCGGGAGAATAGTGTTACATTACCCCGACATAAACACATAGTGAAGGATTGATAGATTAAAGTACATATACATCAATTCCTACACTAGGATGTAAGGGTATTCACATCCATATTCCCCACATACTCAAAAGTATGTGATCCAGGAGTTCCCTTAAGAAAACCTGTTTCACCATCATTTAACTCCTGACAATGATGGATCTATGATCAGGGTTCTACATGGTATGATTATACTTGATTAGTTAGGTACATTTCAGTATTCTTTTAACATCATACATGTTCTCAAACATTAATCATTAGAACATCGGCTATGAAAGTAGAATACTAAATGTATCAAGTCTAACTCTCATCAATTATCATTTCTCAATCATTTCATCACACGTCATCTAACAAGCATGACCTTGATGATACTCATGGATCTCACAGCCTATCATTCTCATAAGATGCCACTTACTGGGCATCAACATATGTCATTATTCATAAAACTAATAACATGTTTTCAATGAATATAAAATCATAATCCTTACCTGGATATGATCATCATCATGTATAAGAACCTGCATGGTTTATTCAACTGATATTAGTAAGCAATTCATATCAAGAGTTGTACCCTCATACTCTTACAAGGTTTAGGTTCCCTGATTTTCATCAATTAAGGTTTACTATTCACATTACATGTCATCACCCTAGATTTAGGGTTTACTATTCACTTCATGGAGAATTGATCTCATAACATCACCATGTATGAAAAACATCACCATTAAAACCCTCAGATAAGATTAAGATTCACCAATTATCATAATTAGGGTTCCCATGATCTCACATAAGTGGATCATACTTAATCTTGCATATTCATGTACATTGAAGGCATTTTACTTGAGTTTTAACCATGAATGGTACTTTCTCTCTCCTCTCACTAGTAGATGGTGATTACACCACTCTAGATAGGGTTGGGTTAAATCCTCTTTGATGAACATAAACCAAATCACCACTATCAAGTGATTAGGGTTTGATTAGAACAAGGTATCACTCAATTGAACCTCTCAAGGGCATTTTGGTAATTTACCCATTGATCATCATCATGGGTCAATTCATTAGTCACTTAGTCCCTTAATGTCTTAAGTTACCATTAGGGTTTAGATTAGATCATCATTGAACCATTTTCACCTTCAAGTGATTGAGTATAAACAACCTTGAAAGTTTCCATTGGTTTCAACCTTCAACCTCCAACCCGTTTGAATTTTAAACGACCTTGAACTCGTTGAATCTCAAATGACCTGAACCCATTTGAGCCTCAAACGAGTGTGGACCTGTTTGAGCTTAAACGAGTGTGGACCCATTTAAGCTTAAACGAGTGTGAACCCGTTTGAGCCTAAAAGAGTGTGAACCCATTTGAGCTTAAACGAGTGTGGACCTGTTTGAGCTTAAACGAGTGTGGACCCACTTGAGCTTAAACGAGTGTGGACCCACTTGAGCTTAAACGAGTGTGAACCTGTTTGAGCTTAAATGAGTGTGGACCCACTTGAGCTTAAACGAGTGTGGACCCGTTTATGTTCAAACCGCATGGACATAAAAGGTGACACAAAGGTTATGTTTAAA
The DNA here is from genome assembly GCA_963693085.1 of Alisma plantago-aquatica. Lineage (NCBI taxonomy): Eukaryota > Viridiplantae > Streptophyta > Magnoliopsida > Alismatales > Alismataceae > Alisma > Alisma plantago-aquatica. Next base: position 94,405,325 of record OY856409.1, read on the forward strand.
TAGGATTTCCTATGTTGAAGCCTTCAATTGGCCAAAGCCATGTTAACCACTTACAAATTGAGTTAATTAGGATGAGCCTCAATCAATTGGACACCAAATTGTCCTTCAATTGAAAGCCAATTAGGGTTAAGTCTAACTCAATTAGGGTTTCAATCGGATAATCATCAATGTTCAACAATGCGAATCAAATCAAAGTTGAACCTATCAATTGACCTCCAATTGGGCCCAAACTTGGCTCAAACGGTCTTGAGATCGTTTGGATGATCTCCAAATGGTCGTGAGACCGTTTGCCCAAATTTTGACCAAAAATCAAGTCGGTTGGATAAGGGTTGAACCCTAAATAGATCTAAAAATCAGCATTTTTATCAATTCATCAACCTATTGAAATTGGACCCTCAAACCATCAAATTTCCTTAACCCTAGACCTCCAAACGGTCTTGGGGTGTCACTAAACGGGTGTGTGACCATTTGGATGAACCCCCAAACAGCTTTGAGGCCGTTTGGGTCCTTCAACCCAAAACTCAACAAGATCTATACTTAAAAACAACAATTTCAACCCGATTAGGATTAGGGTGTTGAATTGCCTTCAACTCTCAATTGGTTAGGAATTAGATTATAATTATTTGTAGGTATGAAATTCAATATATATCAATAGACCCTCAAATAGTCGTCCCTTGGTCAACCCTATCAAACGGTCTTGAGACCGTTTGATCCAAACGGTCTTGCAAGATCGTTTGAGATCAAACGGGTTGAGACCGTTTGACCTTAAACGGTTTGCAACTGTTTGGACCAATAGGGTCCAAGGTTGGTTGATAAAGTTACCTAGGAATTCACGCCCATAATCCTCAACCTCTGTTCAGGTCGGTTACTCCACCGTTTTGCTTGCAAAAGTGCAAGGAAGAAGGGAGGTAGAAGAAGAACTAAGTACAAAAAGCAAGAACAATGATATGCATAATAAAGCAAGGAGTTTTAAAGTTATAAAACCCGCCTCAAACGTGGTTCCTAGAGCTCCAAGCTTCCAAGCTTCGAGCCTTTAATGGCTTATTGAACTCCACAGGTCATCCATGGTTGTTTCTTCAAGGAAAAGATGGGGATGATCGGCTAGAACAAAGAATCTAAGTAAGTTAACCATAGAACCAACCTTTTTAAGAAGAATTCCTCCATGAATTCGAGCTTGAAGATGGTTCCTACTCACCTTAGCACTAGTTGGTCGTCTCCCTGAGGTCCAGAGCTCTGCCTTGTCCGTTTTGAGAAAGATGAGAAATGAAGAGGATAAAGGATACGTTCACTTGGTTGCAAGGGTAAAGGCTTATATACTTCAGGCTATTTTCCACCATAAGGACCTCTAAAACATGGAATTCTCATCCAAGTCCCTCCTTATTTCTAAGGCACGTTTAATATATCATAAATTAATCAAATCCCATGAAAACTCAAGATCTAAGGGTAAAGAAAACCAACATGCAACTAAGGTACATATATGAAAGGTCTCTTTACTCATACTAGGTGATTTAATTACAAAGGTGTTCCTTATTATATGATTATTCAAATAAAGTGCCCCCTTGATCATTATTACTCTAAATGATGTCAAAAGTCATAAAAGATGTTCTAGATGGTATATTTTATAAGTTGCACCCCACATTTGGGTAAATTGCACTTTAATCCAAATTAGGGTTTTTAAGCACAAGGATCATTCCATAAGCTGCATCTTGATGCCCAAGATTGGGAAATCCATCTTACCTCATCATATTCACTCGTATGATGTCTCATTATCAGAGGAACACCTTAACTTGTGAAATTTGCAAGTTAAACCCCTTAACTGGGTAATTTTCACATAGGTCCCTATATTACCAAACAATACTACAATCATTGTTTAAAAAGGACAGAAATGAAAATGTATGTTCCTTAGGAACTTAATTACATGCCAAAAGATAATCAAAAGGGTTTAATTACATAATTAGGCAAAACACCTAGGGTTAAGTCATAACCCAGGTCAGGGATGTTACAAATTATCCACCCCTTACAAGGATTTCGTCCCCGAAATCGATAAAACATATTAGGAGAAAAGAGCAGGGTATTTCCTTCTCATCTCTTCCTCTAGTTCCCAAGTGGCTTCTTCAATGCCACGGTGATTCCAGAGGACTTTTACAAGACTTATATCTTTCTTCTTTAGCTTTTTAGTTCTGTTATCAAGGATTGACACTGGTCCTTCCTCATAAGTTATATCATCATTCAATTCTACCTCCATAGGTTGTAGAACTGACTCGGTGTCAGGGTGACATTTCCTCAGCATAGAAATGTGAAACACAGGGTGTAGCTTTTGTAACTCTGGTGGTAACTCTAGTCTATAGGCTACTTTCCCAACCCGTTCAATGATTGGATAAGGCCCCATAAATCTAGGAGCTAACTTCCCTTTCCTTCCAAAACGAAGGACTCCTTTCCAAGGCGAGACCTTGAGATAAACTATGTCTCCAACCTGGAACTCTAACGGTCTGTGACGTCTGTCGGCATAAGATTTCTGCCTATCCTGTGCAGTCTTAATCTGTTGTTGTATTACTTTAATCTTTTCTGTAGTCTGCTGCACAAGATCAGGACCTAACAACTGATGTTCACCAGTCTCATACCAACACAAAGGTGATTTACAACGTCTACCATACAAAGCTTCATAAGGTGCCATATCAATGCTATGTTGATAGCTATTGTTGTAGGCAAACTCTATGAAGCTTAGGTGCAGATCCCAACTCCCTGTAATCTGGAGAACACATGCTCTCAGCAAGTCTTCCAAGGTCTGTATAGTCCTTTTCGACTGTCCATCAGTCTGTGGATGAAAGGTTGTACTAAATCTTAACTTGGTGCCTAAGGCTCTGTGCAACTGCTCCCAAAAATGACTTGTAAACTTGGGACCTCTGTCAGAAACTATAGTGACAGGAACTCCGTGCAAACGCACTATCTCTTGAACATACAACTGTGATAACCTCTCAGCAGAATAGGTTGTTTTGACAGGTAAGAAATGCGCTGTCTTTGTCAACCTATCAACTATTACCCAGATGGAATCATGTCCTTTGTTTGTCCTGGGTAGGCCAACAACAAAGTCCATGGTCACATGGTCCCACTTCCACTGTGGTATGGGTAATGGTTGCATTATCCCTGCAGGCTTCTGGTGTTTAGCTTTAACTTGCTGACACACATGACACCTCATCACAAACTCTGCAGCATCCTTCTTCATCCCGGGCCACCAATACATATCCTTCAAGTTCCGATACATCTTGGTGCTTCCTGGATGCATAGCATACATTGAAGAATGAGCTTCTTCCAGGACTAATTTCCTCAAGTTGTCCTTATCTGGCACTATCATCCTCCCATGATAACATGCTACTTGATCATCTGAGTCATGGAAACCATCTCGCTTCTCATCACCATACTCTGACCTAATCTGCTGAACTACAGTATCAACCTGTTGTGCCTCTTTGATCTGCTCTCTAAGGGTAGGTTTGATATGCATCTCAGCCAACTACCCAGCTAACAATGACACCTTCAACTGTACATTGTCTTTCCTTAAAGAGATAAGCATATCTCTCTTAGAGCATACTAAAGAGTTTAGTTGTGCTCTATCCATGGTTGATGTTGCTGATTTCCTACTCAAGGCGTTTGCAACCACATTGGCCTTCCCTGGATGGTAATCAATTGTACAATCGTAGTCCTTGATTAACTCCATCCAACGACGTTGTCTCATGTTAAGTTCATGCTGAGAAAAGATATACTTAAGGTTCTTGTGATCTGTGAAAATCTGGAATGTCTCTCCGTAGAGATAATGTCTCCAGATCTTCAAGGCATGAACCACATCAGCTAACTCCAGATCGTGTGTCGGATAATTCTCTTCGTGTTTCTTAAGCTGTCGGGAAGCAAAAGAAATCACTTGCTTATCCTGCATCAACACGCATCCGAGTCCATTCTTGGAGGCATCACATAAAACTATGCATCCTTTTCCTTGCTCAGGTAGCACAAGTACAAGTGCACTTGTCAACCTCTCCTTTAGTAGCTTAAAAGATTGCTGGCACTTATCACTCCAGTCAAAAGGAACTTCTTTCCGGGTTAACTTAGTTAAGGGTAAGGCTATGGAACTAAAGTTCTTAATGAACCTTCGATAATAGCCGGCCAACCCCAAGAAACTACGAATCTCCGTTGGTGTCTTCGGTTGTTCCCATTATAGAACAAATTCTACCTTTTTAGGGTCAAAACGAATACCTGAAGCAGATACCACATGTCCAAGGAAAGATACTTCTGGTAGCCAAAACTCACACTTGCTAAACTTAGCATATAGCTTGTGTTCTCTTAGCAAAGTTAGAGCTTGACGAAGATGTTGTTCATGCTGCTGAGCATCTCTACTATAGATCAGAATGTCATCTATAAAGACGACAACACACTGATCGAGGAAAGGTCAGAAGATTCTATTCATGAGTTCCATAAATGCAGCCGGTGCATTAGTTAGTCCAAACGACATAACTGTGAACTCATAGTGACCATACCTTGTTCTGAAAGCAGACTTGGGTATGTCACTGTCCTTAATACGAAGTTGATGATATCCAGACCTCAAATATATCTTTGAGAAGACGGTTGCACCACGCAACTGGTCAAAGAGATCATCAATCCTTGGCAGAGGGTACTTATTCTTTATTGTTACTTTATTTAATTGCCTGTAATCAAGGCACAACCGCATTGATCCGTCTTTCTTTTTAACGAAAAGGATCGGAGCACCCCAAGGTGAAGTGCTTGGTCGGATGAAACCCTTCTCAAGCAACTCTTGAAGCTGCTTCTTGAGTTCTGCCATCTCAGCAGACACCATCCTATACGGTGTCTGGGCTATAGGTTGGGTATCTGGGATCAAATTGATCTCAAAATCAATTTCCCGAGGCGGTGGCACACTTGGAAGTTCTTCAAGAAATACATCTTCAAATTCCCTGACTACATGAACTTCCATAGGGTTAGGACTCTCCATGGTAGTATCTACCACATGGGCCATGAATGCATAACATTCTTGCCTCATCAGCTTATCAACAACCATAGCTGACACAAGACAGGTGGGTAGAATCTTTCTCTCTCCTCGAAAGATCCATGTGTTGCTTTCATCAGCAAACACAACCTGCTTGGATTCACAATCCAAGACAACCCTATACCTTTCCAAGGTATCCATCCCAAGGATTATATCAAATCCTTGCATCTCAAGTGGTATAAGATCCACTTGAATGTGATGATCAGAAAAGAAGAGGATGCAGGGAGAGCATACCTCTTGCAACACAGCAGACCCTCTCAACGGAGTCTCTAGCAACAAGCTATCTTCCCTATGACTGACCGTCATATTGCAGTTACGAATCACTCTTCGAGTGATAAAGGAGTGCGTAGCACCCGGGTCAATCAAAATAGATACAATACAGGATGTAGACATATCAGAATATAAAAAGTTCCATTTGACCTATCACAACCTGTGGATTGACCACTGCATCTAGTGGGTTCATAGCATAGAACCTTGCTGTCGCCTGAGGTTGAGCCGGTGCTGATGATCCAGCTTGAGATGCTTGTCCACGTCCTTTAGCTGCTCCTTGAAACTATCTTCTTTGTGATCCCTATTGACTTTGTCTCTGAGGTTGTGTCACATTGACAGGCCTAGACCTGCAGTCCTTCATCAAGTGTCCCACCTTCCCACAGTTGTAGCAGCTTCTTTCCAGTTGTTGTGGCATGGGTGGTCCTGTGACTGACATTGATGCTGAACTGCGAGTCTCTTGTAGTGGTAGGCTTTGTCCCCTGCCTCTACTTGGTGTCCATTGTGTCTGAGCACTAGATCTGGGTGGTGGAGGTGTAGGTGCAGAGAATCTAGGCTTCTTAAAGTCCCTAGATGAAGAACCCTGGAACTGCGGATATCTCTTATGGGTTTGCCTCTTCTCGACTACGGATTTCTCTATCCTTCGGACTGACTCAAAGAAGGTAGAAACCTCTCCCAGTTCTCTAGGGCACACACGGGAGTAGTCAAATCAACGTTTAAACCCTTCTCAAACCTTCTAATCCTCTCTTCTTCTGTGGTAGCCATGTGCGGACAGAATCGTAGCAACTCCATGAACTTAGCTTCGTACTCGCTAATGTTCATCATGCCCTGTCTCAATCTCTCAAATTGAGAGATCTTCTCGTCCAGGAATGTTTTTGGAAAGTATCTGTTGACAAATCCCCGATGAAAATCTTCCCACGAGATCTCCACTCCAGGCCTCTTCTGCTCTTCCATGGTCCACCAGTGACCAGCACTTCCCTTGAGAAGATAGACAACATGTCTAACCTTTTGAGCTTCTGGGATGATCAAGATTCTGAAGGCTTTCTCTAACTCGGTTAACCACAGATCGACATCTGCAGGGTCAGCTGTTCCAAAGTATTCGGTTGCTCCGACACGACGAAGTTGCTCGAACGTCTTACCGATACCTTGTCCTTTAGGATGGGCAGGTGCCCTAGGTGCAGGCATGGGCATCCTGTCGGTGATATGTGTCATGGCAGTCATAAACTGCCCGAACATGGTTTGAACAGCTGGGTTTCCCATGTCGGCTGGGTCAAACTGAGGTGGCTCTCTAGGTGGCTCAGGTACAGGTTGTTCTATCTCTGGGTTCCTTGCACCTCCTTGGGATGCAGCAACACTACTTTCTGCCACATACTCCTCATGTGGTTCAAACATTCTTAATTATCTTCTTCTCCTGAGGAGAAGAAGACTCTATTAGATACGAAAGAAACACTAAGGATAGACTCAACATCCTAAGTCCTATGTCTCAGTAGACTCAGCGAACCTAGAGCTCTGATACCACTTAATTGTGGGCTCCGATCTCTAAAACACGATATAAACTCAGTGGAAGCATTCGATTAACAGCGGAATACGAAAATTCACGAAAAATTAAAACTTTTCAAGACAAGATCTTGAAGACATGAAACTTCTTTCATAAAAGCAAGGTAACAGTTTACATCTCTGTTAAACCACTTCTTAAGTGATTACATACAACAAAATACAAAATCTCAGATTAACAAACTCCAAGGACCTGAGAGTACAGAGACGACATAAGACTATCTAACTACATGACTTAGCAGTCAGTATCTCCACCTGAGATTCACTGCTGCCCCTGGTGCTCTTGCTGCTGATACTGATCACCTGCAGACTGGTTCCTTCGTCCTCGGCGACCACCTAAAAAGTTGAAATCTACGGGGTGAGACAATTTTAAATAATTGTCCCAGCAAGAGTTATAACTCTTCGCCAGAAGCTTTATTATAGCAATCAAAGGATAACATAAGCAATAAAAGCCTTAAGGTAATCAACAACAGATTGTTATTAATTAGAACAACAACATTTAAGGAATATGAAGAACATGTATACTAAGTAATGTAACTTCAACCAATGTATCTCGTAGTTCAACCTAAGCAGATTTGCTACACGGTTGATTATGTTTTACAAACATTATTATGCCCTGCGGAGATGAGGTATACCGCTCATACTCCAACCGATCACTATTAAGTCGCATCGGTATCATACATAGGTCATCAAAAGAGCCGGATTCTTATGACCTCATCTTCCTCAGTCAGTAAGAGGATCAACATGCAGGACATCTAGTGTCTCTGCTACTATAGCTTACCAGGGTATTCTGGTACTTCGCTATTAGAGTCACAGTGGCATTCTGTACTCTCTTCGCCATCAAAAGATTTCTTGTCTATCTCTCATCGATGCGGTATGAAAGATTTCCTCAGGAGAATAGTGTTACATCACCCCGGCTTAAACACATAGTGAAGGATTGATAGATTAAAGTACATCTACATCAATTCCTACACTAGGATGTAAGGGTATTCACATCCATATTCCCCACATACTCAAAAGTATGTGATCCAGGAGTTCCCTTAAGAAAACCTGTTTCACCATCATTTAACTCCTGACAATGATGGATCTATGATCAGGGTTCTACATGGTATGATTATACTTGATTAGTTAGGTACATTTCAGTATTCTTTTAACATCATACATGTTCTCAAACATTAATCATTAGAACATCAGCTATGAAAGTAGAATACTAAATGTATCAAGTCTAACTCTCATCAATTATCATTTCTCAATCATTTCATCACAAGTCATCTAACAAGCATGACCTTGATGATACTCATGGATCTCACAGCCTATCATTCTCATAAGATGCCACTTACTGGGCATCAACATATGTCATTATTCATAAAACTAATAACATGTTTTCAATGAATATAAAATCATAATCCTTACCTGGATATGATCATCATCATGTATAAGAACCTGCATGGTTAATTCAACTGATATTAGTAAGCAATTCATATCAAGAGTTGTACCCTCATACTCTTACAAGGTTTAGGTTCCCTGATTTTCATCAATTAAGGTTTACTATTCACATTACATGTCATCACCCTAGATTTAGGGTTTACTATTCACTTCATGGAGAATTGATCTCATAACATCACCATGTATGAAAAACATCACCATTAAAACCCTCAGATAAGATTAAGATTCACCAATTATCATAATTAGGGTTCCCATGATCTCACATAAGTGGATCATACTTAATCTTGCATATTCATGTACATTGAAGGTATTTTACTTGAGTTTTAACCATGAATGGTACTTTCTCTCTCCTCTCACTAGTAGATGGTGATTACACCACTCTAGATAGGGTTGGGTTAAATCCTCTTTGATTAACATAAACCAAATCACCACTATCAAGTGATTAGGGTTTGATTAGAACAAGGTATCACTCAATTGAACCTCTCAAGGGCATTTTGGTAATTTACCCATTGATCATCATCATGGGTCAATTCATTAGTCACTTAGTCCCTTAATGTATTAAGTTACCATTAGGGTTTAGATTAGATCATCATTGAACCATTTTCACCTTCAAGTGATTGAGTATAAACAACCTTGAAAGTCTCCATTGGTTTCAACCTTCAACATCCAACCCGTTTGAATTTTAAACGACCTTAAACTCGTTGAATCTCAAACGACCTGAACCCATTTGAGCCTCAAACGAGTGTGGACCTGTTTGAGCTTAAACGAGTGTGGACCCATTTAAGCTTAAACGAGTGTGAACCCGTTTGAGCCTAAACGAGTGTGAACCCATTTGAGCTTAAACGAGTGTGGACCTGTTTGAGCTTAAACGAGTGTGGACCCACTTGAGCTTAAACGAGTGTGGACCCACTTGAGCTTAAACGAGTGTGAACCTGTTTGAGCTTAAATGAGTGTGGAGCCACTTGAGCTTAAACGAGTGTGGACCCATTTAGGTTCAAACCGCATGGACATAAAAGGTGACACAAAGGTTATGTTTAAATAGGATTTCCTATGTTGAAGCCTTCAATTGGCCAAATCCATGTTAACCACTTACAAATTGAGTTAATTAGGATGAGCCTCAATCAATTGGACACCAAATTGTCCTTCAATTGAAAGCCAATTAGGGTTAAGTCTAACTCAATTAGGGTTTCAATCGGATAATCATCAATGTTCAACAATGCGAATCAAATCAAGGTTGAACCTATCAATTGACCTCCAATTGGGCCCAAACTTGGCTCAAACGGTCTTGAGATCGTTTGGATGATCTCCAAACGGTCTTGAGACCGTTTTCCCAAAGTTTGACCAAAAACCAAGTCAGTTGGATAAGAGTTGAACCCTAAATAGATCTAAAAATCAGCATTTTTATCAATTCATCAACCTATTGAAATGGGACCCTCAAACCATCAAAATTCCTTAACCCTAGACCTCCAAACGGTCTTGGGGTGTCACTAAACGGGTGTGTGAACGTTTGGATGAACCCCCAAATGGTTTTGAGGCCGTTTGGGTCCTTCAACCCAAAACTCAACAAGATCTATACTTAAAAACAGCAATTTCAACCCGATTAGGATTAGGGTGTTGAATTGCCTTCAACTCTCAATTGGTTAGGAATTAGATTATAATTCTTTGTAGGTATGAAATTCAATATATATCAACAGACCCTAAAATGGTCGTCCCTTGGTCAACCCTATCAAACGGTCTTGAGACCGTTTTGATCCAAACGGTCTTGCAAAATCGTTTGAGATCAAACGGGTTGAGACCGTTTGACCTTAAACGGTTTGCAACTGTTTGGACCAAAAGGGTCCAAGGTCGGTTGATAAAGTTACCTAGGAATTCACGCCCATCATCCTCAACCTCTGTTCAGGTCGGTTACTCCACCGTTTTGCTTGCAAAAGTGCAAGGAAGAAGGGAGGTAGAAGAAGAACTAAGTACAAAAAGTAAGAACAATGATATGCATAATAAAGCAAGGAGTTTTAGAGTTATAAAACCTGCCTCAAACGTGGTTCCTAGAGCTCCAAGCTTCCAAGCTTCGAGCCTTTAATGGCGTCCTGAACTCCACAGGTCATCCAAGGTTGTTTCTTTAAGGAAAAGATGGGGATGATCGGCTAGAACAAAGAATCTAAGTAAGTTAACCATAGAACCAACCTTTTTAAGAAGAATTCCTCCATGAATTCGAGCTTGAAGATGGTTCCTACTCACCTTAGCACTAGTTGGTCGTCTCCCTGAGGTCCAGAGCTCTGCCTTGGCCATTTTGAGAAAGATGAGAAATGAAGAGGATAAAGGATACGTTCACTTGGTTGCAAGGGTAAAGGCTTATATACTTCAGGCTATTTTCCACCATAAGGACCTCTAAAACATGGAATTCTCATCCAAGTCCCTCATTATTTATAAGGCACGTTTAATCTATCATAACTTAATCAAAGCCCATGAAAACTCAAGATCTAAGGGTAAAGAAAACCAACATGCAACTAAGGTACATATATGAAAGGTCTCTTTACTCATACTAGGTGATTTAATTACAAAGGTGTTCCTTATTATATGATTATTCAAATAAAGTGCCCCCTTGATCATTATTACTCTAAATGATTTCAAAAGTCATAAAAGATGTTCTAGATGGTATATTTTATAAGTTGCACCCGACATTTGGGTAAATTGCACTTTAATCCAAATTAGGGTTTTTAAGCACAAGGATCATTCCACAAGCTGCATCTTGATGCCCAAGCTTGGGAAATCCATATTACCTCATAATATTCACTCGTATGATGTCTCATTATCAGAGGAACATCTTAACTTGTGAAATTTACAAGTTAAACCCATTAACTGGGTAATTTGCACATAGGTCCCTGTGTTACCAAACAATACTACAATCATTGTTTAAAAAGGACAGAAATGAAAATATATGTTCCTTAGGAACTTAATTACATGCCAAAAGATAATCACACGGGTTTAATTACATAATTAGGCAAAACACCTAGGGTTAAGTCATAACCCAGGTCAGGGATGTTACATTAAAAGACTCCAAACGGTTTTGCACTTTCAACCTCCAAACGGTTTGAAACCGCATGACCACCAAACGGTCTTGAGACCGTTTGGTCCAAACACCCTCAAAACCGCATGGACCAAAAAGTGTATTAACACTTCCAATTGAGTTAGGGTTTTCAATGTTGAACCCCTCAATCGTTCATGCCATGGTTAACCACTTATCAATTGAGCCAATTAAGTTAATACTCAACTGATGTGACCCTCAATTGATCCTCAATTGATCACCAATTAGGGTTTGGATGGATTGGATTAGGGTTGGAAATCGATCATCCTTCAACATGCATCAATATGAGCTTAATTGATGTTGAACCCATTGAACCATTACTCAATTGGGTCATGACCTGACCCCAAACGGTCTTGAGGTCGTTTGGATAACCTCCAAACGGTCTTGAGACCGTTTTCCCATCATATCATCAACATCCAAGTCAACCAATTAAGGTTTGGATCATTGGATTGATCATCAAATCAGCAATTGATTACACTTTAACTTAGTAACATTGGATCATCAATTGCTTAACCATACTCACCCATGGACCTCCAAACGGTCTTGGGTGACCTCCAAACAGTCTTGAGACCGTTTGGATGAGCTCCAAATGGTCTTGAGACCGTTTGGCTCATCCAACCCTTGGATTCTAGTGAAAAATCATTAGGGTTTGAGCTATTGAGTTGATAATCAAATCAACACTTAGTTGCAAAGTGATTTAATACCTTTGGACCTTCAATTGATCAACTATACTTAACCCCAGACCTACAAACGGTCTTGGGTGATCCCCAAACGGTTTTGAAACCGTTTGGGTGATCCCCACACGGTTTTGAAACCGTTTGGGCTAATCAACCCAAAATCTCAAATCAACTCATTGGAATTTCAGCACTAATTTCAATTAGGGTTTGCCCAATTGATTAGCCTTCATCTCATGATTTCTTTGGAATTAATCCATAAAATTTGGCGAGTTATTAATAAACATTATTAGGAACAGTAATATCAAACGGTCAAACCTTGGTCAACTCACTCAAATGGTTTTGAAACTGTTTTCCCAAAAAGGCAAATAACTCAAGTTGAAAATCAGCACTTAATCCAATTAGGCTTTGCCTAATTGATTAGCCTTCAACTCATGATTCCTTTGGAGCTAATCCATAAAATTTGGTGAGAACATTATTAAGAGCAGGAATCGCAAACGGTAAACCCTTGGTCAACTCACTCAAACGGTTTTGAAACCGTTTTCCCAAAAAGGCAAATAAATCAAGTTGAAAATCAGCACTTAATCCAATTAGGCTTTGCCTAATTGATTAGCCTTAAACTCATGATTCCTTTGGAACTAATCCATAAAATATGGTGAGTTATTAAAAAACATTATTAAGAACAGGAATATAAAACGGTCAACCCTTTTTCAACTCACTCAAATGGTTTTGAAACCGTTTTCCCAAAAAGTTAAATTAATCAAGCTGAAAAATCAGCACTTAATCCAATTAGGTTTTCCTAATTGATTAGCCTTCAACTCACGATTCCTTGGGAGTTAACCCATCAAATTTGGTGAGTCATTAACCAACATAATTAGGAACAGGAATCTCAAACGGTCAACCCTTGGTCAACTCACTCAAACGGTTTTGAAACCGTTTTCTCCAACCGATCTAGTGAAACCGCATGCCATTCAAACGGTTGTGAAACCGTTTGCTTTCAAACGGTTTTGCAAACCGTTTGGGCACAAGGTGGAAACCGTTTGATAAAGTAAGATAAGGATTAACATTGGAATTAACGCCACCTTCTTCTACCTCAAGAACCTGGCCTGTTCTTCATGGATTTAATTGCAAGAAGGCATAGAAGTATTGGAAGAAGAAGAACAAGCAACGTTTGCAAGAAAGAAAGTGCATAATCAAAGCTTAAGGGTGTAGAGTTATAAAACCCGCCTTAGAACCGGCTATAGAGCTCCAAGATTTAAAGCTTTAATGGTGGCTTGAGCTCCACAGGTCGTCCAAGGTTGCTTCCTCAAGAATTGGTTGGAAAGGATGGCTAGAAAGAAGAACTAAGTAAGATAAGCTAGCAAACCAACCTTGTATCATGACTTTCCCCATGAATCCGAGCTAGAAGATGACCAAAACTTACCTAGATGAACTTGGTCATCTTCCTCTGCTCCTGAGCTCCTCCTAAGTCGGTCCAAAGAAAGAAGATGAGAAGAGGAAATGAAGGAAACGATCCCTTGCCTTGTAAAAGGAATGTGCTTATATATTTTGGGCATATTTTCAAGATAATGATAATTACTTCCTTATTTCTCATATGGGTCCTTCTCCATTTATTTGCCACGTTTCTCTCCCTACTTATCACATGCAACAATCTTCCTTATCCACGTTTTAGAGGAAAAGAAACCAAACTTTTTACTAAGTTGCACATATAAAAAGGTCATTTTGCAAACATCTTGATTATTTACTTATAAAAGTTATCCTTCTTATTTTATCACTCAAATGAGGTGCCCACCCCTCATTTTATTTACTCTACTTGATGCTAAAAAGAATGAGAGATACTCTAGAAGGTATATTTTACATGTTGCACCCTATGTTTTGGGTAAATTGCACTTTACACCAAAACTAGGGTTTAAAGCACAATGATTGCTCTACAAGCTACATCTTGGTGCCCAAGCTTGGAGAATCCATATCACTACATCATATTCATTCTTATGATGTCTCAACATCAGAGGAACATCTTAACATGTGCAATATGTAAGTTAACCCTTTAGATTGGGTAATTTGCACATAGATCCACGTTTAACAAAACAATATTACAACATTGTTAAAAAAAAAGACAGAAATGGAAATATAAGTTCCTCAAGAGCTTTAATTACATATCAAAAGATAATCACAAGCATCTAATCACATGTCTTAAGCAAAACGCCTAGGGTTAGTTCATAACCCAGGTCAGGGATGTTACAAATTATCCACCCCTTACAAGGATTTCGTCCCTGAAATCAACAAAACATATCAACATGACATATTAAGAGAAAAGAGCAGGGTATTTCCTTCTCATCTCTTCCTCTAGTTCCCATGTGGCTTATTCAATACCACGATGATTCTAGAGGACTTTCACAAGACTTATGTCTTTCTTTTTCAACTTTTTAATTCTTTTATCAAGGATTGACATTGGTTCTTCCTCATAAGATATATCATCATTCAATTCTACCTCCATAGGTTGTAGAACTAATTCCGTATCAGGGTGACATTTCCTCAGCATAGAAATGTGAAACACAGGGTGTAACCTTTATAACTCTGGTGGTAACTCTAGTTTATAGGCTACCCTTCCAATTCGTTTAATGATTGGATAAGGCCCCATAAATCTAGGAGCTAACTTCCCTTTCCTTCCAAATCTCAGAACTCCTTTCCAAGGTGAGACTTTGAGATACACTCTATCTCCAACCTGGAATTCTAAAGGTCTACAACATTTATCAACGTAAGATTTCTGCCTATCCTATGCAATTTTTATTTATTGTTGTATTATTTTAATCTTTTTTGTGGTCTGCTGCACAAGATCAGGACCTAACAGTTGGTATTCACCAGTTTCATACCAACATAGGGGTGATCTACAACATCTACCATACAAAGCTTCATAAGGTGCCATATCAATGCTATGTTGATAGCTGTTGTTATAGACAAACTCTATCAAGCTTAGGTGCAGATCCCAACTCCCTGTAAACTGAAGAACACATGCTCTAAACAAGTCTTCTAAGGTCTGTATAGTCCTTTCTGACTATCCATCAGTTTGAGGATGAAAGGATGTACTAAACCTTAACTGTGTGCCTAAGGCTTTATGAAGCCTCTCCCAAAAATGACTCGTAAACTGGGGACCTCTGTCAGAAACGATGGTAACTGGGACTCCATGCAGCCATACTATCTCTTCAACATACAACTGTGCTAGCTTCTCAGCAGAATAGGTCATTTTGACAGGAAAGAAATGTGTTGTCTTTGTCAACCTATCAACTATTACCCAAATGGAATCATGCCCTTTGCTTGTCCTGGGTAGGCCAACAACAAAGTCCATGGTTATATGATCCCACTTCCACGTTGGTATGGGTAAAGGTTGCATTGTTCCTACAGGCTTCTGGTGTTCAACTTTAACTTGCTGACACATAGGACACCGCATAACAAACTCAACAACGTCCTTCTTCATTCCAGGCCACTAATACATATCTTTCAAGTTTTGATACATCTTGGTGCTTCCTGGATGCATAGCATACATCAAAGAATGAGCTTCTTCCAGAACTAACTTTCTCAAGTTATCCACATCAGGCACTATCATTCTACCATGATAACATGCTACTTGGTCATCTGAGTCATGGAAACCATCTCGTTTCTCATTACCATACTCTGATCTGATCTGTTGAACTGCAACATCAACTTGCTGTGCCTCCTTGATCTGCTCTCTCAGAGTAGGTTTTATATGCATCTCAGCTAACAACCCAGCTAACAATGATACTTTCAACTGTACATTGTCTTGTCTTAAGGAGATAAGCATATCTCTCCTAGAGCATACCAAAAAGTTCAGTTGTGCTCTATCTAAGGCTGGTGTTGCTGATTTCCTACTCAAAGCATCTACAACCACATTGGCCTTCCCTGGATGGTAATTAATTGTACAATCGTAATCTTTGATTAACTCCATCCAGCGGCGTTGCCTCATGTTAAGCTCATGCTGAGAAAAGATGTACTTAAGGTTCTTATGATCAGTGAAAATCTGGAATGTCTCTCCATAGAGATAATGTCTCCAGATTTTCAAGGCATGAACCACAGCAGCTAGCTCTAGGTCGTGTGTCGGATAATTCTCCTCGTGTTTCTTAAGCTGCCGTGAAGCAAAAGAAATCACTTGTTTATCCTACATCAACACACATCCGAGTCCATTCTTGGAGGCATCACAGAAAACTACGTATCCTTTCCCTTGCTCAGGTAACACAAGCACAGGTGCACTTATCAATCTCTCCTTCAACAACTGAAAAGATTGCTGACACTTGTCACTCCAGACAAAAGGAACATCCTTTCAGGTTAACTTGGTCAAGGGTAAAGATATGGAACTAAAGTTCTTAATGAACCTCCGGTAATAGCCAGCCAACCCTAAGAAACTACGGATCTCTGTCGGTGTCTTTGGCTGTTCCCATTGTAGAATAGATTCTACCTTTTTAGGGTCAACACGAATACCTGAGGCAGATATCACGTGTCCAAGGAAAGATACTTCTGGTAACTAGAACTCACACTTGCTAAACTTAGCATATAGCTTGTTCTTCCTTAGTAAAGTTAGGGTCTGTCGAAGATGCTGTTCGTGTTGCTGAGCATCTCTACTATAGATCAGAATGTCATCTATAAAGACAACAACACACTGATCGAGAAAAGGTCGGAAGATTCTATTCATAAGTTCCATGAATGCGGCTGGTGCATTAGTTAGTCCAAACGACATAACTGTGAACTCATAGTGACCATACCTTGTCCTAAAGGCAGACTTGGGTACATCACTATCCTTAATACGAAGTTGGTCATATCCTGATCTCAAATCTATCTTTGAGAAGACGGTTGCACCACACAACTGGTCAAAAAAATCATCAATCCTTGACAGAGGATACTTATTCTTTATTGTTACTTTATTTAACTGTCTGTAATCAATGCATAACCACATTGATCCATCTTTCTTTTTAACAAAGAGCACTGGAGCACCCCAAGGTGAAGTACTCGGTCAGATGAAACCCTTCTCAAGCAACTCTTGCAACTGTTTCTTGAGTTCTGCCATCTCAGCAGGCGCCATCCTATACAGTGTTTGTGCTATAGGTTGTGTGTCGGGGATTAAATTGATTTCAAAATCAATTTCCCGAGGCGGTGGCACACCTGGAAGTTCTTCAGGAAATACATCTTCAAATTCTCTGACTACAAGAACTTCAGCAGGGTTAGGACTATCCATGGTAGTATCTACCACATGGGCCAAGAATGCATAACATCCTTGCCTCATCAACTTCTCAGCAACCATAGCTGACACGAGACAGGTGGGTAGAATCTTTCTTTCTCCTTGAAAGATCCATGTGTCACTATCATTAGCGAACACATCTTGCTTGGACTCACAATCCAAGACAACCTTATACCTTTCTAAGGTATCCATCCCAAGGATTATATCAAATCCATGCATCTCAAGTGGTATAAGATCCACTTGAATGCGATGTTCAGAAAAGAAAAGAATTCCGGGAGAACATACCTCCTGCAACATAGCAGACCCCATCAACGAAGTTTCTAGCAACAAACTATCAGCTCTATGACTTGTAGTCAAGTTGCAGTCACGAATCACTCTTCGAGTGATAAAGGAGTGCGTAACACCCGGATCAATCAAAACAGATACAACGCAAAACGTAGACATATCAGAATATAATAATTCCATCTGACCTGCTACAACCCGAGGGTTGATAACTGCATCAGGTGGATTCATCGCGTAGAATCTCACTGTCGCCTGTGGTTGATTTGGTGCTTGATGACTAGATGCCGATGATCCATCTTGGGACGCTTGTCCATGTCCTATAGAGTTACCTGGAAACTGTCATCTTTGAGATCCTTGCTGATTCTGCCTCTGAGGTTGAGTCACACTCACTTCTCTGACTCTGCAATCCTTCATCAGATGTCCCATCTTTCCACATATGTAACAACTTCTATTCAGTTGTTGTGGTCTGGGTGGTCCTGTAACCGACATAGATGCTGAACTGCGAGCTCCTACTAGTGGTAGGCTTTGTCCTCTACCCCTATTTGATGTCCACTGCATCCGGGTATTGGATCTAGGTGGTGGCATAGGTGCAGAAAACCTAGGTTTCTTAAAACCTTTGGATGAAGATCCTTGAAACTGGGGATACATCCTCTTGTTCTGGGTCTGTCTCTTCTCTGCTACAGACCTCTCTACCCTTCGGACTGACTCAACGAAGGTAGCAAACCTTTCTTTGTTCTCTAAGGCAGACACAGGAGTAGTCAACTCAGCGTTTAACCCTTTTTCAAAATGCCTTATCCTTTCTTCATCTGTGGTCTCCATGTGCGGACAAAATCGCAACAACTCCATGAACTTAGCCTCATATTCACTAATGTTCATTGGACCTTGTCTTATCCTCTCGAACTGAGAGATTTTCTCGTCCACAATTGTCTTAGGGAAATATCTGTTGACAAATTCCTGTCTGAAAACTTCCCATGCAACCTCCACACCAGGCCTCTTCTGTTCTTCCATGGTCCACCAATGACCAGCACTCCCCTTGAGAAGGTACACAACATGTCTAACCTTCTCATCTTCTGGGATGTTCAGAATTCTAAAGGCCTTCTCTAGTTTGGTTAACCACAAGTCGGCATCTGTGGGATCAATTGTTCCCAAATACTCTGTGGCTCCAACTCGGCGAAGTCGTTCAAATGTCTTTCCAATTCCTTGTCCTTCAGGTTGGGTAGGTGCCCTATGTGCAGGCATAGGTATCCTATCAGTTATGTGTATCATGGCAGTCATAAACTACCCAAACATGGTCTGGACGGCTGGGTTCCCCATGTCAGCTGCATTGAACTGGGGTGGTTCAGGTACAGGTTGCTCTATCTCTGGGTTTCTTGCACCTTCTCTGGGTGCAGCAACACTACTCTCTACAACATATTCCTCGTGTGGTCCAGACATCCTTAGTCTTATCTTCTTCTCCTGAGGAGTAGAAGACACTATTAGACATACTGGAAAGCACTAGAACAGACTCAACATCCTAAGTCCTATGTCTCTGTAGACTCAACGAACCTAGAGCTCTGATACCACTAAATTGAGACGACTAAATAACGAAAATAAGATCAAAAAATGCGGAAGAGATTAACAGTGGAATTATCAAAAATCACTAAAAATTAAAACTTTTTGTAAAGAGACCATCAAATGATAAAACTCTTTCATAAAGGAACATGATAAGTTGTTTACATCATGTTTCATCATTACATCTTTGTAACAGACACATCTCGAGAATTACAACATCAACCACCTTGTTAACTGTACAAGGTAAGGTATAAAATCTCGAGGCATCATGCCAAAATCTCAGATATACTCCTAGGACCTGAGAGTACAGAGACGACACATAGGACATACTATCTACACAACTTGACAGACAGTGTCTCCACCTGAGGATCACTGTTGTCCCTGAGATTGTTACTGCTGCTGCTCACCCACTGGTGGGTTCCTTCGTCCTCGACGTCTACCTAAAAAGTCGAATCCCACGGGGGCGAGACAATTGAATAATTGTCCCAGCGAGAGTTATAACTCTCCACCAGAAGCTTTGTTATTACATTGAAGGAATCGCAAAAAGCAGTAGAAATATAAATATTCAACAGCAGGTAACATTGTATAAACTATAAGAAGCAACATCCTTATAAGTAATCATTTCAATTATAACTTAATTGAATGACAAGACATATAACAATAAGGAATATGCAGAACATGTATACTAGTTACTTAACTAGAGCACTATAAACAATGTATCATCAATCATTGTTTCTCGTAGTTCAACCTAAGCAATATGTTATGCGACTGATTACATTTTACAAACATATTTATGCCCTGAGGAGATGAGTTACACCTCTCATACTCCAACTGACCATCACTAGATCACAATCGGTACCATACATAGGTCATCAGGAGATCCGGATTCCTATGACCTCATCACTCCTCAGTCAGTATGAGGATCAACATGCAGGACATCTCGTGTCTCTGCTATAATAGCTTTCCAGGGTATTCTGGCAACTTCTCTATTTAGAGTTATAGTGGCGTTTTGTACTCTCTTCACCATCGAGGAATTTCTTGCTTATCTCTCATCGATGCGGCATTAACAACATCATCAGGAGATTAATGATACATCATCCCGACATAAACATATAATGAAGGATTGAGAGATTAATGATACATCTTCTATCAAATCCAACATTAGGACGTAAGGTTATTCGCGTCCATAACCCCCACATACTCAAAAGTATGTGCTCCAGGAGTTCCTTTAGGAAAACCTATTTCACCATCATTGACACTGATGGATCTATGGTTAGGGATCTACATGATATCGTTATACTTGATTAGTTAAGTACATTACTGCATTCTTTAGAATCAAGCATGTTTTCAAACATAAACCAATAAAACAAATGCTATAAAGAAGGAGTACTATTTGTATCAAGTTCACATCACATACTTTAAACATTGGGATATCAATCCCTAACCATCCCATCATTATGATTCAGGACTGTGGGTATTCAAACCCTTGAATCATCATAACACTTGTTACCAGTAACATCTTATCATCCAGTCATTTCATCAGTATGACCTTTGATTATTACAATGCATATATTACTCATGGCTCATTCAGCCTATCAGGCTCATATGTTACCACTCACCAGATAACATAGAATATCATTATACTTGAAACATGTAAAGTGTTTTTAATGCATATGACATCATAATCCTTACCTGGATATGATCACCTCTTTATGAAAACCTGAATGGTTAACATTTACTAATAACATGCACATTGTAACTATATCAGCCCAATACAAGTTCTTTTCAAATTATATATATGATACCATGACCGTGCTATCTTGCACGGTCGTGCAAGAGTAAGTCACCACGATCGTGCTTCATTACACGATCGTGCAACAAAGGATTCACCATGACCGTGTCATATTACCACGGCTTGTTTCTAGGGTTAGGATTCTCATTCAATCCAATTAGAGTTATTCAACCCCTTAGTTTGATTAGGAATAGCCTTAGTTTGATTAGGAATAGTGACTCCTTATCTCATATTTTAATCATGGAGTTTCATGCTTAAAAGCATAACTTAGAATTAGGGTTTACTTGTTCATATCATCTCATCACCCTAGATTAGGGTTTACTATTCACATAACATCACATTATCCTAGATTAGGGTTTACTGTTCATATTACAATGAATTGAGATCATATCATCATCATGTATGAAGATTACTTCCATTAATGCCCTCAAATTAGATTAAGATTCATTAATCATCATAATTAGGGTTTCCATGATCTCACTATGAAGGATCGTCCCCTAATTAGGTGTATTCATATATATTGGAGGTATTTTACTTGATTCTCATACATGTAGGGAGTCTCCTCTCTCCTCTTATCATTAGAGGATGTTTACATCTCTTATGATTAGATTTGGTCAAACCATCCTTGATAACATAAGTCAAGTCATCACTAATATGGTCATTAGGGTTTGCTTGATCAAGGGGTGTTGACTACTTAAACCCATCAAGGGTACTTTAGTAATGTTCACCATTGATCATAACATGCTTCAATCAACTAATTACTTGTTCCCTTAATGTCTTTAGGTATCATTAGGATTTAAATTAATCAACCATTAAACCATCTAAGCCTTTAAATCATTAAGCATTCTTGACCTTAAAAGACCCCAAACGGTTTTGCACTTTCAACCTCCAAACGGTTTGAAACCGCATGACCACCAAACGGTCTTGAGACCGTTTGGTCCAAACACCCTCAAAACCGCATGGACCAAAAAGTGTATTAACACTTCCAATTGAGTTAAGGTTTTCAATGTTGAACCCCTCAATCGTTCATGCCATGGTTAACCACTTATCAATTGAGCCAATTAAGTTAATACTCAACTGATGTGACCCTCAATTGATCCTCAATTGATCACCAATTAGGGTTTGGATGGATTGGATTAGGGTTGGAAATCGATCATCCTTCAGCATGCATCAATATGAGCTTAATTGATGTTGAACCCATTGAACCATCACTCAATTGGGTCATGACCTGACCCCAAATGGTCTTGAGGTCATTTCGATAACCTCCAAATGGTCTTGAGACCATTTTCCCATCATATCATCAACATCCAAGTCAACCAATTAAGGTTTGGATCATTGGATTGATCATCAAATCAACAATTGATTACACTTTAACTTAGTAACATTGGATAATCAATTGCTTAACCATACTCACCCATGGACCTCCAAATGGTCTTGGGACCATTTAGATGAGCTCCAAATGGTCTTGAGACCGTTTGTCTCATCCAACCCTTGGATTCTAGTGAAAAATCATTAGGGTTTGAGCTATTGAGTTGATCATCAAATCATCACTTAGTTGCAAAGTGATTTAATACCTTTGGACCTTCAATTGATCAACTATACTTAACCCCAGACCTCCAAACGGTCTTGGGTGATCCCCAAACAGTTTTGAAACTGTTTGGGCTAATCAACCCAAAATCTCAAATCAACTCATTGGAATTTCAGCACTAATTTCAATTAGGGTTTGCCCTATTGATTAGCCTTCATCTCATGATTTCTTGGAATTAATCCATAAAATTTGGTGAGTTATTAACCAAAATTATTAGGAACAGTAATATCAAACGGTCAACCCTTGGTCAACTCACTCAAACGGTTTTGAAACCGTTTTCCCAAAAAGGAAAATAACTCAAGTTGAAAATCAGCACTTAATCCAATTAGGCTTTGCCTAATTGATTAGCCTTCAACTCATGATTCCTTTGGAACTAATCCATAAAATTTGGTGAATTATTAACCAACATTATTAAAAACAGTAATCTCAAACGGTCAACCCTTGGTCAACTCACTCAAACGGTTTTGAAACCGTTTTCCCAAAAAGGCAAATAAATCAAGTTGAAAATCAGCACTTAATCCAATTAGGCTTTGCCTAATTGATTAGCCTTCAACTCATGATTCCTTTGGAAATAATCCATAAAATTTGGTGGGTTATTAACCAAAATTATTAAGAACAGGAATCTCAAACGGTCAACCCTTGGTCAACTCACTCAAACGGTTTTGAAACCGTTTTCCCAAAAAGTTAAATTAATCAAGCTGAAAAGCAGCACTTAATCCAATTAGGTTTTCCTAATTGATTAGCCTTCAACTCACGATTCATTGGGAGTTAACCCATAAAATTTGGTGAGTCATTAACCAAAATAATTAGAAACAGGAATATCAAATGGTAAACCCTTGTTAAACTCACTCAAATGGTTTTGGAACCGTTTTCTCCAACCAATCTAGTGAAACCGCATGCCATTCAAACGGTGGTGAAACCGTTTGCTTTCAAACGGTTTTGCAAACCGTTTGGGCACAAGGTGGAAACCGTTTGATAAAGTAAGATAAGGATTAAAATTGGAATTAACGCCACCTTCTTCTACCTCAAGAACCTAGCCTGTTCTTCACGGATTTAATTGCAAGAAGGCATAGAAGTATTGGAAGAAGAAGAACAAGCAACATTTGCAAGAAAGAAAGTGCATAATCAAAGCTTAAGGGTGTAGAGTTATAAAACCCACCTTAGAACTATCTCTAGAGCTCCAAGATTTAAAGCTTTAATTGTGGCTTGAGATCCACAGGTCGTCCAAGGTTGCTTCCTCAAGAATTGGTTGGAAAGGATGGCTAGAAAGAAGAACTAAGTAAGATAAGCTAGCAAACCAACCTTGTATCATGACTTTCCCCATGAATCCGAGCTAGAAGATGACCAAAAATTACCTAGATGAACTTGGTCGTCTTCCTCTGCTCCTAAGCTCCTCCTAAGTCGGTCCAAAGCAAGAAGAAAAGAAGAGGAAATGAAGTAAACGATCCCTTGCCTTGTAAAAGGAATGTGCTTATATATTTTGGGCATATTTTCAAGATAATGATAATTACTTCCTTATTTCTCATATGGGTCCTTCTACATTTCTTTGACACGTTTCTCTCCCTCCTTATCACATGCAACACTCTTCCTTATCCACATTTTAGAGGAAAAGAAACCAAACTTTTTACTAAGTTGCACATATAAAAAGGTCATTTTGCAAACATCTTGATTATTTACTTATAAAAGTTATCCTTCTTATTTGATTACTCAAATTAGGTGCCCCCCCATTTTATTTACTCTACTTGATGCTAAAAATCATGAGAGATACTCTAGAAGGTATATTTTACATGTTGCACCCTATGTTTTGGGTAAATTGCACTTTACACCAAAACTAGGGTTTAAAGCACAATGATTGCTCTACAAGCTACATCTTGGTGCCCAAGCTTGGAGAATCCATATCACTACATCATATTAATTCTTATGATGTCTCAACATCAGAGGAACATCTTAACATGTGCAATCTGAAATTTAACCTTTTAGATTGGGTAATTTGCACATAGATCCACTTTCAACAAAACAATATTACAACATTGTTAAAAAAAAGAAGACAGCAATGGAAATATAAGTTCCTCAGGAGCTTTAATTACATATCAAAAGATAATCACAAGCATCTAATCACATGTCTTAAGCAAAACGCCTAGGGTTAGTTCATAATCCAGGTTAGGGATGTTACACTATACTTCATGCAGGTGTGTTGCATGTCATTCTGTCTCATGCAATTGTTGATTTTATATGTTATGATCCACCACTGAGAAGCTAGGAAAGTCTATAAATCCTTGACCTATCTCAACTCCTTACTAATAGGAATGAAACAACATATGTGCTACTAATTTTTAATCAGTATATATAGTAACATGCACATTATAACATTCAACGAAACCCTAATTCATGATAGTTGTATGCCCTGAGCAATGTAGAACTTCCTTAGTGATGGGATCTCTTGTAGTAAAGTTGTGGCTTTACATGGGAGTTGGTGGGGCTTCACTTGGTGGATTTACAACAAAAATAGTAAAGTACATGACCTCATGTACTTGGAGGCGAGTTGTAGCCTAGTTCAGTAGTCTTGTTGTGTTGTAGTTTGGGGGAGTGTTATATTACACCTCATCATTCTATGTAATTGTACATCAGGGAGCTGGCGTGTAACATCATTGACCCTAATTTCACTAATTTGACTTTGTTGATTAGGCTCAATCTTGAGTACCCAATATGTAAGGCCCAGTTTGAGTAGGTTGCATGCCATTGGCCATTATAGTTGTTCCTCTCATAGACTGAGGTAGGATGATCTTAGCAATATTGACAAACCCTAAGTCCTAGTAGTGCAGTTAATGCGACTAGTTACAATTAGTTGTATCTTAGTGGGTGCATTCCAAGCTAATTAGGGAAAAAGTAAAATATGTTAATGTAATAAGTGGGACCCATTAGGGGAACACTCCCTAATTTTATTTTAAAAATACTCAAGAAATACCCCAAACATGCATTCTCAACAAGTAGATAGGAGGGGTGCTAAAATACTCTCAAAATAATATGTATAAAGTGAGCAATAAAGTCATAGACGCGGAAATAGCATAATAGAATTATTATAAGTTCTAAATAGTTTTAGTACATGCCCACATGTACATAAAAGGAAACTTAAATGAGATTATAACTAAGTGAATCAGTTGGTGTGGGCAACCTAGACATTTCAGAAGCCTCCATGAACTACTATCGAATAGGTTCCTCAAACCTTAAATCCTCAAGCATAGGTTCCTCTGCTAAGGATTAAACATTCTTCTCTACACTTGGGTGGAAGGGAACATCACCCATAACATAGGAAATATGGTAAAGGTCAACAAAAATTGTGTTATGAAATCATTTTTATGGATTCTCATGGTTTCATCAGTTTTTGCCTTAATTGGCAGGTTTTGGCCATTTAGGGTGAAAATGGCTCAAAACTTCATATTATGAGAAGTAAATTTCAATGCTATTTTAAAATGACTTACATTACAAATTGTTATTGGTTACTTTAATTTAGATCAACGAATTTGTAATCCCTTTCTTAGTTGAAAATAACTTATTTATACTATTTTACCAAGTTTTAGTGGAATGGGATCTAATAATGTTATTTTGACATGAAATTTGTTATAATGATTTATGTACAATATCATAACATCTTAACATTGATATCTGATTTTTCATCAACTCTTACTTTAGAATTTATCCTAAATATAGGAAATGAGCTAAAATTGAGCTTTTTAGCTAGGTCAGAGACTTTACTAGTGTGACTAATATTACTAATTCAAGTCACCTAGGACATGATGTAATTTTATGAGATAAGAATTACATGACTTACCATGTTTGTATTAAATGATCCTTCTTAGCCACTTTATGCATGAAATTGGAGAGTTAAACTTGAATAAACATTATTTGTTGTTAAATCATGAATAAAATGTTTTGCAGGTAATCATGTGGTTACTAGGTTTTGAGTATTTATAACCATCATCTACTATTCAATAAGGAGACTAAAGAACAATAATATTGGATGGAGATGCATGCATGAACCAATCAAGTTCAAACTAATCCTAGATCCCATTGGGGATCATATTGTAGAATTAAGGCTTATTACTAAATATACTATCGTGTCATGTGCATTTAAGTCTACTAAGTAGGATAAGGCATTATATCATAGTAGAAAATGAGCGAGCAACAATTTGTGTCAGTAGTCCTTTTTGTATGGCAAAACTAATCATCTGAAGCACTACATCCATACGCTTGGGGGTCACAACATTACTATTCATAAGTGTTTAAACCCTCTTCAGAAGCTCCACAGCCTCTGGTGCTAAGAATCCAAAAGTATCAAATCTGAGAGGGATAAAGGTATGTTGATTGTCAATACATGCTTTCTCATGCTTCACCACTTCGATTGAGGTAGCTTTAAGAGTAGGGTGTCCTACTGTATACATATGTTGGCAGTACAAAATACTAATGTTATGAATATATTACATAATTAGAATAGGAGAACATTTATCGAGATACCTCAACCTTTACTACCTATATATCCAGCTTTAAATATAAGTGAAAGATTCTACTTAAAGAAAAATCTTACCTAAAAATTACATATTGATGACCTAAGAAGAACAACTATTTTGATGTTGTTATAATTGATTCTAACGCAATAACGCCTGAAATTATGTAGGATTGAGTAAAAATGTACAAACTATAGATAATTAAGAATAATATCACTAGATGTAGTATAACATGATAAATGAAGGGTTTGAGGTGAGATATTTGAAAGTAGAAATGGATTGATTCGTGTTAACATAAGAAATGAATCGATCTAGTATAAATGAGTCTAATATTGTATTTTATCTCTTACATCAAATTATGTGGCTTACCCTAATTTGAAAGAAAGGTGAACAAGCCACCCCCCAAAAAAAAAAGGTGAACAAGCCAATATGTCTTGAATAAACCTAAGTGGGAAAAATACTTAATATCAGTAGAATGGAAATAATGTAATCTAAAGTATGCCAACAAATTAAAGATAGAATGAGAAAATTAAAGTATGCCTGAATTTGTCACCTACTTCAACGTTAATTTTGCACTTCTCTCTCTAGACAGAGCTCCCTTCCATCTCTAGGAAGGCATCAAAGAGGATATGGGGACATCGGGGGCTGCAACTTGTCCTACCGCTCCTCCTCAGGGTTCCTCTGCCACCTTCACCTCCCCCCACCTCTTCTCACCCTACCTCCTCCACCCGCCCACCCCCTCTTCTTCCCAGCTCCTCTAGCATAGAAGAGCATGTGTGGATGGCATCTTCGGGGTCGAACCACTGGTCTGACCTTGGTACAGATGTCACCTTGAGGCAAGCTTGGGTGGACACCCATAAGAAGTTGATGGTTGTCAGATGATTGTGTCGGATACTGGACCTTCCTGAGGATCCTAAGGAGCCTACTTTTTAAGACAGCGACTCCAAACTAGGGGTGAGCAAATAATAGTCCAGACCGCAAAATCAGACCGGACTGCTCAATTCGGTCTGGTCTGGTCCGGTCCATTATGAGTTCGGTCCGGTCCGCGATCCACGAATTTTAGTGAGTTCGGTCTTCGATCTGGTCTGATCCAAAATCAGTCCAACCGTGGACCAGACTGCAGACTGACTTTTATATAAAATACATGTATATTTGTAGGTATATTATAAACAAGTACAAATAAAGTACATGTATAAGCACTAGTAATGTAAATGTTTGCTATTAATATTATATAATTATTAGAAGTGACTAAGATTATCAACTTTTTACAATTAAATAAGTTGTAAAAAATGTAAAAAAGGCTGATTATGGTCTAAATGGTCCAGTCCGGTCCGGTCCTACCTCATAATTATCCGGTCCCGATCTAGTCCTGCTTCCAAACGGTTCGATCTACGGTCCATAAATTTATACAAAGTTGGTCCTCAGTCTGGTCTGGTCCAGTCTGGTTCTGGACCGATGCTTACCCCTACTCCAGACTGTGGATGAGGTTTAGTGAACCTGTGGTGGAGGCTATGTATGACTTCCACATGTGCACGATCACCCTGCAGGTCATGGGGCAGAAGAGGCCTTTCATTGGCCATCTCTACGACTAGATCCTTAGCTCTTGGAAGCCTAAGGGAGAAGTTCAAATTTTGCCTCTCAAGGATGGCCTTTTTCTGGTCCTCTTTTCCTCTGATGAAGATATGAAGACCGCCACAAATTACGACCCCTGGTTTTTCAATAACCAACTCATTTTAAATAGGTGATGGACACCTGAATCTGACACCAGGAGAGCAGTGCTGACAACGGATTCGCTTTGGGTGACACTATTAGACGTCGATTTGCACTAGGTAAGGTGTGCCATTACCATTGTTGGATATGGCATCGGGACACTTAAAGTCATCAATTTCCATCCATCAGGAAAGTATACAGATGTCGCTCACCTTTGTGTGGAAGTGGCGGCTTGCAAATAGATGCTTCCAGTGGTGATGGTGGAGATGCCTGATGGGAGAGAGATAGAGATCCATGTTCTGTATGACGCTCTTCCAGATAGATCTGCTGCCTAATAGGTGTTTGGTCATATTTCTGGGAGATGCTTGAGGCCTAGGAAGGAGGTTGAAGAGCCCATTCATCTTCATGGAAGGTCTGCTAGAAGAAGACCACGAAGAAGGAGGAAAAGTAAGAACAAAAGGTCTATTGCCCAAACTAGCATGACAGAGGCACCAACTTTGAGTTTTGCCACCAGAGCAGATCATGAGATAGCAGGTGGGGTGGCCTTAGAGGCTTCTAACCCTCCCCCTCCTTCAGGTGTGTCATGCGATACAAGGGTTGCAGGGAAGATTGGTGATACCCCCTAACGGCTGAGATGGTGATCCCTTCGGGTGTGAGTGATTCCTCACCTTTATTGGACAAATCATTCTCTGTCCTTCAGGACCTGGACCTAGAGGCGATGATAGATGAGTATGTTGTTGGCCCATCTGCTTCATCGACAACTAGGCATACTGGAGGACTTTTGAACCGAGGGAGGAGGACCTCCTCTAGGATTTCCGCATATGGTATGGGCGGAGCTTCACAGTCCCTATGACCTTCCTCACATGGAATGTGAGAGGAGAATCGAGTCTCAAATTCCATAGGAGGCTGAGGTATATTATAAAAGAAGCCCAAGCTACGCCGGTCACATGTTCAAAGAAAAAGATTTGTAGTGGGGCCGAGAATAATGTGAGGATCAGACTCCAACCTTGAGAAAGTGGATGGAGGGAGAATTGTTCTGGGGTGGAACCTAGAGGTGTGGGATGTCCAATGCATAGAGAAGTTTGATCAATTAGTGGTAGCCAATTGTATCAATGGTGGTGACTGGCACTACATTGTTAGCATGGTGTATGGTTTTAGATATGAAGGTAGTCGTCAGAGGCTTTGGGAACTCATCAAGACTACAACACAACAGGAAATCCCTATTTGGTGTAAAAAAGGGTACTTCAACCATGTGAGGAATGCTTACAAGAAGTTTGGCGGTAAACTGATCCCAGACTTCATCTTGGTGAGGTTTAATGAAGCAGTCAATGATGCTAACTTGGTGGAGCTAAATATGACGCGGGGTGTGGCTACTTGGCAGAATAATAGAAGTCTCGAGCATAGGATTGTTAGCAATCCAGACCAGGGCTTGGTGAATGTTGAATGGCTGAACGTTTTCCCTAAGGCAACTATTGGCTTGGGGGACACCCGAATAGCAATCATGTCTATCTGAGGATTAACTTGGAAGGGCATGTTACCCCTAACCGACCTTTTTGCTTCCTCAACCACTGGATGGAGTGGCTGAGCTTCCAAAGCACTATGAGGGAAGCCTGGGAGACCAGTGTGGTAGGTAATGATTTACATTGTTGCAGAAAAGCTATGTATGACAAAGTTGGTGCTGAAGGCCTGGTCTAGGGACCTCACAAACCTACCCTCATTGGTGAAGAAGGCCCAGGTGGAGTACTAGGTTGTAGAGGAGGCTCTGAGGATGTTCTCTTTCCAATAGGAGGCCATATCTCATTAGGAGTCTGCGGCCAAGAGGTTGTTGCAACTAGAAAAAGTAGAGGAGATCATGTTTTGGAAGAGAAGTAGGCTGAAGTGGATCAAAGACAGGGACCGTAATACAAATATGTATCACATGGCTACTAAGAAAAACCACATGCATGATTGTATTCACACCATTATTCAGGAGAATAGGGAACCCATTAGATGCCCTGAGGAGGTGGCCAATGAAGTGGTGGAGTGCTTCTCCAACCTCTACAACTAGGGGAGACCTGTTGTCACCTGCAACTTGCCCCCAAAAAAGATCATGGAGGAGATGAATAGGAAGTTGTATGACTTCTAATCAATATAATAGAGAGGCGGTCTTCTCTGTTGGCTCATCGAAAGCGCTAGGCCCCGACGATATCAATGACAATTTCTTTCAGAAGAACTGGCACATCATCAAGGAGGACATGTGCAAAGTTGTTTGTCGATTCCTTGTCATCAGAGCGATGGTTAGGAGAGTGAACCATGCCTTCCTAAAGCTCATCCCAAAGAAAAGCCATCCTGCATCCCTCTCCAATTATAGGTCGATCGCCTACTTCTCGGTCCTATACAAGATCTTTGCAAAACTTCTGGCTAATAGGCTCAAGCTGGTCCTTCCCGATGTGGTATCCCCTAACCAATCGGCCTTCATAAAGGGGAGGTCTATTTTGGATAGTTCCCTCCTAGATGGAGAATTCCTTTTCGACTTCAACAACAAATCTAAGATGAAGAAGGCATGCATCAAGGTCGATCTGGACAAAGCATATGATGATGTAAAATAGCATGCCTTATGGCCGGTTATGGAAGCGTAGGGGTTCTCTCATAGATGGATTGGCCTCATGAGGCATCATGTAGAAACTACCTCATTTTTTTGTTCTGGTAAATGAGGTTCCAAAAGGCTTGTTCCATGCCTCTAATGGCCTCAGGCAAGGGGACCCCTACCCCCCTTGCTATTTACTCTGGTCATGGAAGCTCTCACCCATCTGATCCACAAAGTAGAAGGCTCAGGGACCTTAAAGACCTTCAAAGTCTATTGGAATCTTGTGCTCTCACATATGATTTATGATGATGATGTCCTCCTTTTCTTTGTTGGTTATGAAAAATAATTCAAGGATGCTAGGAAGACAATGGCTTGCTTCAGGATGTTAACATGTTTGTATGTTAGTGACATCAACTCCAAGGTTCTCCTTTCTATATCCTATGATGCTAGAAGAGGGCGCCTGTGACACCCGTTACAACACAAAGCGAGATTACTCAAAACTAAGCATGGAAACAATACTAAACAAGCAGATTAACAAAAAACACTAAAAATTAAAATCGACTGTACAAGGCACCAACATCAGAAAACTTGTGACATATAGATCCATAACCTATCATCATAATTATATATCGCATAAATGCGATGCTTACAACATGTTCCATAGATATACCTATCCAACATGATATTTGTTTCTCTTGCATATACATGTACATCTGCCAGCTATATACAACAAGGGTGCATAAACCAAAAACTCACTTCGATAGCATCACCACAAAACACACTGAACTATCCCCAAGACCCAAATACACAGGGATGACTCTACGACTCTAAAACCAAAAGACCAACAAGCAGAACACCTCAACCTTATCAGCTACTGATCTTAATGATGCTCCTCCTCAGCTACACAATCACCACCACGTCGTCCATGACCACCTAAAAGATATGGAAACCCACAAGGTGAGACCAAACATCCCAGTGAGAGATATAACTCTCTGCCAACGCTATTAAAACACTTGTAAAGATATATATAGAATAGGAGTAAAGCTACAACTATGTTAAACAGATCCAATTTTTGATATAAGCAGGGCAGTTATCATCATCTAAGAATATCAAGTAGTTATTCTAGACTAGTAGGACATTTTTTAAACTAAAGAGGAATATGAAGAACATGTATATTTATACCAACCAAGCTATACAAAAGCAAAGTAAGGCCTCATACAACATTTTCATATTTGATTCTAAGTAAGCATGCTACACCATTGATTACATATTTTGTTATGCCCTGAGGATTTGAGTTGTACCTCCCAAATCCAACCGACCACTACTAAGTAGAAATTGGTGCCATACAAGGTCTATGGAAGAGCCAGAATCCACAACCTCTCCAACACCTCCAGGTCAGCACAAGAGTAACACCGTAGAGACATGTCAACCAACCACACAAGTGACTCATAGTCAACAGAAGGATCAGCTCACACATGGCCATCCACATATATCAACACCTAGCCCACCTTGGTATAGGTAACAACACTAATAGAATAGGCTCACACATGACCATTCTAATAAGAAGGAGTGGCTCATGCATGGCCATCCATATCACAATGAGATCGGCTCACGCATTGCCGTCTCACACAACCTGAAATTAAGAATGCAAGGGGATACTCGACTTGCACCCTGCATATTAGAAAATATGCACTCTTAGTAAAACTCATTTCACCTATCCAACAATTAAGGCCGACACTGGAAAGGATCTATGGCACAAGGTATCTATGTGATTAAGGTTCCACTTGATTAATTATCCAATTGAGTGACTTTTAGCACCAATCAAGTTACAACGTATAAAACCATAACAAATTCTACAAGATTAAGGGCATAACACACTTTCAGAAGATATAAACATATAGGGTGTGAACTTATCACACTATCACCACATAACACATGTATACTGCCATTCACAATACCCACCATTGTTACACAACCACTCACAACTATCACTAGTGTCACATCACTATGGGATATCAATCCCTTAATCATAGCACTAGAGGGTATCATATCACAACAGACATCAAACCACCTCTAGGTCATAGGACCCATTCACATCATTACTATATTATAAGTATTTCAACATGCCTCATAAAGATTCATTCAACTAGTGTCACATCATACTCACCATAGCATGCACTAGCTATGATATCCAAGTTCATATCACATAGATGGTTAGAAATTGATAAATGAGAAAGAGGAAACATCTAAATCCATGTGTGACATCACTATCCCCTCGTGCATCTACTATTCATAATCATTACCATAGCATACCCAATCAATGGCATGTATTCAACCTGAAAGGTTAGGGGTTCAAAGACAAGAGAGATAATATCATAACATACTAGCCATTCCAAGAGAGAGAAGCAAACATGTCACATTACTCATCATTGAGATTAGGATTTTTCCCTCCATAGTCGATTAGGGTTGGGAAGCTAAATTCAACCACTAATCCTAGGTTAACAATTTCTCATCATCTTAGAGAATCCTTAGGGTTAAAGAACATGATTAGGGTAGATTAGATGTTATCCAAACAACACATTATGTGACCTATGTATTACTCATACAAGTATATCATCATGTACCCAAGCATACATCTCAACCACCTACCATCATCATGTCTCGACCACTCCACATAGCTAGGTCACGACCTAACTGCTTAGTCCATGTCACGACCGTGACACCTAAGGTCAGTGTTCCATCACCAAAGACATAGCACTTGTCACGACCTCTTGGATCATAGGTATCTTGACCTCAAGAAGAGACATGACTATCTCGTCCTCAAGCCATGGCATCATGTCGTGACCCCAAGACCATATGTCACGACCTCTCTCAAGGGTGTGTCACGACCAAAACTAAGACAAGTCCAGGTCCCAAAACTAGGGCAACAACCTCACCAAAATAGGGGTCAACCTGACCATAAATCCTCAAGTATCGTGACCTCCATAAACACTAGGTACAACACATCAAAAGGGAAACATCTTGCCCAAGATGAACTGTGGTCGCGAACAACATTGGGTAGGTGTCTCGGCCACCCCATGGGATGATGTCAAGGTCTCAATATAGAAACAAGACTAAGGGAAAACCATGATCAACATGAAGGAAAAGGCTCATACAAAATGATCACCATAACCCTAGATCATACATCATGATACCACATGGAATGATCTCATCTAGGAGAAAGGAAACCATGAAGAAGGTACCCACAATAGAATATAAACTTCTCTTAACATCTAGGTACACGAACATCATGCATGTGAGTAAAACTAAGGTTAAAAGGATAGATGAAGATCACTATAACACCACAATTATCAAAGTCGGGTATGTGAAATTAGGGTTTCATATTTCATCAAAACCAAGAAAGATAATCACTAACAAACAAGTTCTAGAGATTATCATCATCTAATATCATGTTAGGGAAATGTTTTAAAGAGAGAATATAATAGCTTACATGTATGAAAGAGTGTAAGTAATAGAGAGGGCAAAGAGTTATATAACCTGCCTTAAGATGATTGCCACTAAGAGCTCCAAATTCCAAGATCAAGAGCCCCAAGCACATGATCCAAGGGTTGAAGAAGCTTCACCAAAAGCTCCACACCCAGCCACAAGAGAACCTCAAGAAGGAGAAGACACCAAGGTCAAATCTAGCCTAAGGAAAGAAGCAAAAGAATCTCTTGGCTGAACCAAAAGAGAAAGGGGGAAAGAGAGGAGAAATCCTCTTCACACTTGGGTCTACCTTGTCAAGAGATGGTCTATGACCATTGTGATGAGGAGTTTCTCTCCCAAAATGACCACCATGGAAGAAACATGGTATAGAAACAAGAAAAGAGTGTAAGGTGAAGGCATGAGATCAAAAGAAACATCAGCGTAGAAGACAAACACTTACCAAGGATGCAAGATGGGCTTAGATCATCACCACCACCATATGAAGGAGGAGGTAGATCCCCCAAGCTCCAAGAACGAACCTCCTTGCTACACCAATCTACAAGAACAAGAAAAGGAGGAAGAAGATAGATGGCCGAAAGGGTTGCAAACAAGGAAAGATAAGGGGTTATATAGATGCAGGATGAGAGAGAGAGCAAAGGGTGAGGTGTCAACACACTAAAGAACCCAAGGGACACTTGTCCTCACAAAAGACCAACATTCACACACATGCAACCACTTAAACATGACATGCAAGACATAGTGATACACTCTATGTAGTGTCTAGACCACCATTTCATCCCCCATGGTCACGGTCGCGGCCATCCTAGGGTGCATCTCCCATGGTCGCAACACCATCAACCACATCACCTCTTGGTCGGGACAAGACACATCCACAAACCCTAGGTCATCCATCTTGGCCCAAGACCACCCTTGACCTTCTAAGCTGTGAATCAAACACCTAGAGGATGTGTCTTGACTAACATATCCTCCAAAACAAACCTAGGTCGTGACCTAAGGTCGAGACAACACAACCAACTCACATGGTCAAGGTACTCAACACTCACATCAACCCTAATCGCCATTCAGGGTGATACTCCTCAACCAAGGCTCAAAAAAAGGCACCCTCCTCTTTATCTATACTCAAGATGATGTCAAGAAAGAGATGGAACACTCTAGAGGTGGCAAATTGCACATCAACCCCCTACATTGGGTAAATTGCAATTTTCACCAAAACTAGCACAAAGAGCTCAAACAACATCCAAACGAGCTCAAACTTGAAACTTAAGCTCTCCAGAAGTCCTAATCATATCTCAAAGTACTATAGCTAGGTTCTAAGCACAAGATTAATCCTAAGAAAATAGGGTTATCCCAAAACTTGGGTTAGGGTCCTTACAACGCCTCAGGTTAGCAGCTAACCTAGATGTTGGCTCCTTCCCCGCCATGTATTTGGGGATTCCGATCACTGAAGGAAGGGGAACTGGGAGGGACTATGCAGAGGTGCTTGAGAATTTGAGGTATGTTGTGGATAGATGAATGGGCCTGAACCTCTCTATGTCAGGGAGGATGGTGCTCATTAGATATGTGTTGGAAAATAAAATTGGTTTTTTGGTGCAGACATGCAGTCATACCAAACTTCATTCCGGAGAAAGCCCAAGCTGTATGCAACAAGTTTTGTAGGTGGGGAGGGGCCATGACGCAACTTAGTCTTTGGTGGATAAACCTTTATGCTTGGGTGGAATGAACCTGCCAGATCTCCAGACTATGGCTCGTAAGGCTACCAACAAGTGTATTGATTCCTTTATCTGCTCCCCAACTCTGCCTTGGTCTGTTTGGATGAGGTGGAGGTATGGGAACTCCTTGGAGGATTGTTGTGCGCTCTATAGCTCTAGGATGTGGAGGGTAATGCCACTTTTCTGGTCGAATATTAAGTCAGACTACACACATGCTTGGAAGGGGTGGACCATGTTGCGTAACAAACCTTATGACCAACTACTTATGGGGTCCCATGTCCCTTGGGACCAATTGCTATGGACTCAACATCATGTGCCTATTGGATCTAGGGATATAGAGGGGGTGAATAGAGCTTCAAAATTCTCACAAGAATAGTTAGACCTTCAAATTATTATCAATTGAAATTAAAAGCTAAAACTGAATTTGAAGTCCTATCTAAACAAGGATAATAAGGATGAGAGAGATTGAAAACAAACACTTGGACAAGGTGTTTAGAGTGGTTCCAATCTCCAAACCAGGAGATCGTCAATCCACTACCTAGAGAGCTCAACCTCTTGGACTATGCAACCCATGCATACTTATATTCCATTATAAGAGATACAAGAAGACCACCTTACATCAAAGGGCTTACCTATTCAAGAGAAGAGTCTTTCACCTACACAAGGACTTACCCACTTGATCAAGATGTCTTCAGCCTTCAACAAGGACTTACCCACACTTGTATCAAGTCTTTGGCCTTGTAGGGATTACCCACTCTTCTTGAATCTTTTGCCTTGTCCTTCTCATTCACTTGGAGAAGATCTTCACACCTTATTCAGCCTTGAAGTAGAACAACAACTCCTCCTACACTCAGAGAAGATCACTTCAGCCTTTTCTCTTTAAGAAGGGGATTGGGAAGATGGAAAGATGGAGATCTTTACAAGGTAACAATGAGGTAGATCTCTTACGACATGCCTAACTCACTCAAAATCACAAAATAATTTGTAAATGAGAGAGAGAAAGGGGCTCAAAGGGTGGTATCACACTCAACTATAGCAAGAACCAAGGATAGCATAAATGAGCAACCTTGGAATGAACTCCAAGAGGTCCTATTTATAGTTGGGGGTGTTCCTTTGAGCGTGCGATCACTTAAGAATGAAAAATAGCAGTTTTACAACTTGCAACAGATCTATTTTTGTTTCTAACAACTCTCCAAAGGTTGGAATCACTTTTTCTATGTTTTTCATAAAGTACATTCAGTCGAGTTTCAACAAAGGAAACTCGATCGATCCACTAACCAACAAAGCCAATTTTCAAACTATCGACCAAGTTTGTCCTAGGGTAACTTGAACGATCAGCTAAAAACAATTTTGGTTAGTAAGTCGATCAGGAAAGTAATGTGAGTGTGCAACTCAACTAAAGCAATCATTTTAGAAAATCCATCATGGATCGGTCTAGATCCAAA
The DNA here is from genome assembly GCA_963693085.1 of Alisma plantago-aquatica. Taxonomy (NCBI): domain Eukaryota; kingdom Viridiplantae; phylum Streptophyta; class Magnoliopsida; order Alismatales; family Alismataceae; genus Alisma; species Alisma plantago-aquatica. The sequence goes on from OY856409.1 coordinate 94,443,274, forward strand.
CTGGACCGACAAAATTTCTGTGAAATTTTTTTCAAAATGATTTTAAGTGATCAAACGATGGAATTAAGTGTCCCTGATTTTTTCTCATCTTAGTTACAAGTAATATCAACAATAAAAAATGATTACAAAAATATTCTAAGGTAATTTGGAGTGATTTCCCCAATTGCACATTTGCATTGCTTTTGACTTAAACCTGGACAATCTAGGGCTTGTGTAATTTGATCCTTTTCATGTATGTAAAGCCTGAAATCAATCTTAAACAAACATATTAGATATATATGAATGGAATAATTAGGTCATTATCAAAATATGGACAATATATAACTCTCAAGTCAACATTCTCCCCCTTTTTGACAATGACAAACCATTCCTCAACATATTGAAAAGGATATGTAAAGTTATACCTTAGCCTTGTGGATTGCAAGGGGGATTCATAATTTTAACAATGTGAATTGATCCCCCTCAATCTATGCTCACTCGTACCTGTATAGTTAGTCTTTCTACACAAAGCTATATAACATGTATACCACATGGTCCTTTAACAAGTCACATGATAACACATATACCAGACAAGAAAAGGATCACATAGGTAGTAAAAGCAATATGGTTGAGCTTCAAAACTTCAAACTTCTCTCCCCATTTTGGCATTATCAAAAAGTATAGAAGAGCATAAAAAATGGGTCTTCTCTAACCACAACCCACAACATGTAACCACGGGATAAACATGCAACCACATGCCACACATCAAATAGAGATGAGAGAGAAACAAACAACTTGTGTCATCATCAAAATATGGAAAGCATACCAATAACTCACATGATATAACATACATAGAGTTATGATATAAAAGATCAAGATTACAACACATAAGCATGTTCTCAAGGCAACTACATGCCAAAATCATGAAAACAACATGATGATAGAAATAGTACATCTCAGATAATGTGCCCAGATGTTTTAAGTACAAAATAGCCTAGAAAGATATATATGATCAACATATAAGGACTAAGAACTACACCATATAAACATTTATGGAATCTATGTCCACTGCATCATCATCGACATCATCATCATCAACTTCAGGCTCATAGTCATCATTTCCATCTAAAGGTGCAACAGAGGTAGCAACTTCACCTTCGTCACCAGAGCCACCAACAAAGCCATCATCAGAACCATCTGAACCATCCTCACCATCATCATCAGATGCCTCATCCTCATCAGCAGCAACTTCCTCATCAACCTAGTCAGGCATCTCCTCATCGACAGAAGGACCAAAACCACGACCGGGCCACATGGCATTTTGCTTAGCCCGAGACATACCAAGGTCATGCAGCTCATGTGTTTGAGGGAAAGTGGGAGAAGAGGTGCTAAGTCTTGCAAGCAGGGTAGCTATGGGGCCAATAGGGAAAGGTAGCACTCTAGGGGTAGATCCACTAGCAGTAGAGGGTGTAGTAGTAGAAGCAACATGTGGAGGGGCTGGGTAGAAGTGATTATATGCATGAGAAGCATTATCACCAAATGGGTAAATCTAGTAGGCAAGATAAGTATGGGCACATGAGAGTTTCATGGAAGACACGATATAATAGAGATCTTGATGTAGATGCTCCTAAACTCGTAGGTTGTAATCCTGCTAATGCACCATGTAACCCATAAGGGCTTCATTTGATACATGGAGCGAGGTGTGGGCAGGTAGGGATGGTGGTGGAGGTGGAGGTGCCTGGGTGGAGGTAGAGGCTCCAAGTGTGGTGGAAGAAGATGTAGGCAAAAAGTTTTTCTTGATTGTGGTCTCACTAATACAAAATCCTTTTCTAGAAGCTTTGTAATGAAGATAATGAAAAAAAGACTTCCCAGTGGTAGATTGGAAGAGACCAGAAATTAAGGCTGGGTAGGGTGGGTGGGTACCTCGGGTGTTCTTCCTAGAATCGAAGCAGGTCATATGGTGAAGAATGTATCTAGATCACTTGACTCCTATGTTCTTTAGAAGACAAAACATAATCATTGTGGTATTCTCTGTAATTTTATTTTGATTTTTTTTGGATGAATATTGCAATTGACTACCAGAATGAGAATGTAGTTTTTAAGGTCCAAGGTAGATGAAGGTAGGGTGGACTTCCTCTTGTATAGAAACTGAGGCATCTTCAAGAACTTATGAATGGAAGGGAGAGTGATATCATATTTCTTGTAGAAGGTCTCAGGGTCTAACATGTGGAAATGCTCAGGGTAATCTTTCCTCCATGTGTCAGACCTCAGCACCATTGAAAAAGGCATTCAAGGTATCTTCTAAGATTATGAATTTCTTACCGGTAATCATGGAAGTAAGAATTACTTGAGTATTAGGTAGGGGTACAAGATTGTCATAATTCCATGACAAATTGGCATAGAAATCAAGAACTGCCTTAGTGCTTGTGATGGAGTTGTTATAGCACTGACGTTTGACACTCAAGGAAGCTAGGTGATGATCATACAATAACTCAGCTACCTCATCTATGACCTTTTATCTACACAGACGAGGCTCAAACATGGCACAAAATGGAAGGGGTTCCTGGGAAGGAGCTCCTTGTACCTATTTAGAGCTTTGCGGGAGACAAAAAAAAGTTCCATCGAATGGAATGAGGCGAGAGTTGGATGAAGAGGATGGTGCTTTGGAAGGGACATATCTCTTTCTCCTATTTGAGGCCATGAAGACAAAAAGAAGACGATTGAGAGGTAAAAAACAAAGGAAGCACCACCAAGGGTTGTCCAAACACCTATGGTTGATAGGCAAGGGATCTAGGTAGGTCAAATGAGGGCAGGCTAGGGCTAGGAAAGGGAAAGTCAGGGATAGGGTTGAGAGCTTGAGAGAGGAATCAGTTGATTTTTCTCTAGTTGAAAGGGAGAAAATTCGGCCGAACCCTACTTAAGATTTTCTCCAGCCCGACCATCGGTCAAGTTATCTAAAATGGAAACTCGACCGAATGGATTTTTACAAAATCCCTCAGCCACCGATCAGTCGAGTTGGCAACTTGACCGATGGTCAACTTGATCCATCATTAGAAATCATAGATTCCAGCCATTTGAGTGCTAATTAAAAAAAAATATTTTTCTGGTACATTTTGCATTTTAAACATACTTAGGCACATATCACTCATCAATGGGTACTATTTAGCAATAAAATAAGCATTTGCAAAATAAACCCAAAACAAGTGAAAAAATAAGGCAAAAGAACAAGGAATTTTAGCAGTTTAGCAAGCAAGGATGATCAAGACATGAGCAAAGCATATAGGATAGATAACAACTAACTAGAGGCATATTAGATTCATCCAAAGAAGTTATGAGCAGTTTAGATCTAATAAAATTAAATTACTCTCTATCTAGAGGTTTAGTAAAAAATGTCCTCCAACTAATTTTCTGTGTCCACATGCATTATATAAATATCCTTCTTGGCAATGTGATCATGAAGAAAATGATGAGCAACCTGTATATGCAAGGATCTACTATGCAGTATAGGATTATAAGAGAAATTGATTGCACTAGTAATATCACAATAGATAGGAGAAGCATAAAAAAATGCTAAAGTTTTGGAGCATTTGCTTCATCCATAGAACCTGGGCACAACAACTCCCGACTGTAATGTATTCAGCCTCAGTAGTTGATAAAGCCACTGTGCTCTTTTTCTTGGAGAACCAAGACACCAAGCATGGTCCTAGGAGGAAGCAAGTACCATTTGTGCACTTTCTATCAATTAAACATCCTACATAATCCACATCACTATAAGTCATAAGAGTAAATTCCCTTGACTTGGGATACCATAGTCCATAATTTTAGGTTTTGGCTAAGTACCTCAAAATCCTCTTAACAACTATAAGACGTGTTTTGTTAGGATTTGATTGAAAGCAAGCACACAAGCCCACACTAAACATTATGTTAGGTCTAGAGGTAGTTAAATAAAGTAAACTTCCAATCATACCTATATAGAGCTTCTCATCCACTTTCTCACCTTCTTCATCTATATCAAATTTGGTAGTGTTTGACGTAGGGGTGCCCATCGACTTGGTGTTCTCCATCCCAAAGCGCTTGAGTAACTCACTCGTATAATTGCCTTAGTTGATGAAGTTCCCATCTTTAGTTTGCTTGATTTGAAAGCCAAGGAAGAATGTAAGCTCACCCATCATGCTCATCTCAAACTCACTCTACATAAGATCACTAAGCTCCTTGCAAAGATCAAGATTGGTTCCGCCAAAAATGATATAATCAACATAAATTTGAATGATAAGAAAATTATTAGAAGTGTGTTTGAGAAATAAGGTAGAATCTATTTTTCCATGATATACCCATGATCTAACAAAAAGTTCTTTAATTTCTCATACCAAGCTCAAGGTGCTTGTTTGAGTCCATAGAGATCTTTTTGCAATAGATGCACATGGTTAGGTAAACTATCATGTTCAAAGCCAGGAGGTTGTGCAACATACACTTCCTCCTCAATTGTGCCATTCAAAAATGCATTTTCAACATCCATTTGATATATAAGGAAATTCTTATAACTAGAAAAAGCAAGAAACATAGGAATGTACTCAAGTTTAACCACAGGTGCATATGTTTTCATCAAAATCTATACCTTCATGTTGATTGTAGCCTTGAGCCACTAACCTTACTTTTTTTCTTACCACCTTGCTGCTTTCATCTAGCTTGTTGCGGTAGACCCAATTGGTTCCAATGATCTTTCTATCACTTGGTCTTAGCACTAGATTCCACACTTTGTTCTTCTCAAATTGCTCAAATTCTTCTTGCATGGCTAGTATCCCCAAGAGCTTCTTTGGCATTCTTTGGCTCGAGTTGTGAGATGAAGGTGATGTTTGCTTGTTCCTTGTTGTAGATAGCCCACATCTTCACTCTTTTAAAGGGGTCACCTATGATTAGATCTTTATGATGAATCTTTATAAAGTGGAGAGTTGATCCTTCTTCTCTTCATCTATCTCTTCTTCTTGAGTGGCCATCTCTTTTCCCTTTTGGGTAATGTTGAGTTCTTTCAAGATAGGAATTACTTCTTCTGCAACATCATCATTTGCAATATCCTTGGGAATAGAGGGGTTAGTCTCAATAAACTTGACATTAATAGATTCTTCTACTTTAGATATATCAACATTATACACTCTATAAGCCTTGCTAGTAGTGCTATAGCCAAGAAAGAAAGCTTGGTACAATTTCAGATCAAATTTGTCAAGGGAATCTTTCATGTTCAAATAATAAACAAGGACATCCAAAAATGTGAAAATACTCGATAGAAGGTTTCCTACCATGCCATAGATCATAGGGGGTTTTCTTCAAAGAAGGATGTGTGAAAACTCAGTTCTACACAAAACATGAGGTACTAATGACTTCTGCCCAAAACTTCTTTGGAGTGTCATACTATAAAAACATAGTCCTAGACATTTGTTGTAGTGAATTGTTCTTCCTCTCTACAACCCCATTTTTTTGAGGTGTTCGAGGTGAAGAAAAGTTATGTGCATATCCAGACTCTTCACAAAAATGTTCAAAAATATCATTTTCATATTTCCCCCATGATCACTACGGATGGAAACAATCCGGAAAGAAGCTTCATTTTCAACTAGTTTGCAAAAGCTAGAGAAAATATCAAGAATATCACTCCTAGAAATGAGAAAGAAGGTCCAAGTATATCGAGAGAAATCATCAACAATAATAACACAATACTTGGAACCACGAAGCGATTGAGTTCTTATAGGTCCAAATAGATCAATATGGAGAAGTTCAAGAGCTCTCTTGGGACTAGGGACTCCTTTGGATTTGAAGGAGTACTTGGTTTGATTTCCTTGAGTACAAGGTTGGCATTCCTCATCCTTTTCAAAATCCAATTTTGGAAGTCCCTTGACCAAGTACTTTTTGCTCAAAATTTTCAATTGACACATATTTACATGACCTCGTCGGCGATGCCAAAGAGAAATATCATTCAAATTGACTACAAGGCATCTACCAACAATAGGCTTAATAGAGTTAAGCACAATTATATAAAGATTACCATTTCTAGTTCCCTTATATATGACATGATAAGTGAGGGAATCTAGAATCAAGCATCTAAAAGAAGTAAATAATACAAGGTAACCATTATCACATAATTGACTAACACTTATTAAATTGTGATGTAGGCCATCCACAAAGAGAACATTCTTGATACACAAGGATTCACCTACATCACCCTCACCTTTTACCTTACCTTTCTTGTTGTCCCCAAAAGTGACTGAACCTCCTTTCTTCTTTGTGAAATTGTTGAAATGTCTTATATAACCTATCACGTGCTTGGTGCAGCCACTATCAACAATCCATTTTCCTTTTTCCAGAAAGAAAAGAGAGTTTCGGTTCCCAACTCAAACTTTGGGATCCGATGTTAGCTCAGGGACCAATTTCATCTTTGGGCTGCTCCCCTTAGGCTTGTAAGGATAGTAAGTAGAATAATGATCGTCACTTTTGAAGTGAAAGTAAATCATATGGTCCTTAGATCCAGAAGACTCTCCAATGAAAAAAGGCGATTTCTTACTCTTTTTATTACCTTTGGCCTTACTCTTGCCCTTAGGAGACCCCCCTACAAATACCAAACCACTAGTACCACTTTGTTTGGTAGAATGGTCAAGGATTTCATTTAGGGAGTTTTTCCCTTTGAGGAATTTCTACAGAGAGGCTCTAAGTTTATGATTGTCATCAGTAAGAGATATACCAATAGAAGACAAGCTATTCAGATCATCTCTAGCATGAACAAGGTCGACCTCTAAATAGAGGGCTTTAATCAAATAAGAATCCTATTCAAGAGTAATAGAAGCAACATCATTACTAGGCAAAATATGTCTAGAAGATAAATCATTAACTTGAACAAGTAACATAGCATTTTCATATTTAAGCAATTGAATTTCTTTGAGATAAACATCCCCCTCATCTCTACAAGCATCACTAATAAGCTTAAGTTCAACCTTTTTAAATTTTAAGTAACTCAAGCTCATTTAGGCACTTTTGGTTGTCTTCCTTAAGAGATGCAATATTCTTAATATAGACACCATTCTCTACTTCAACTCCATTGTATTGGAGCTCAAGATTAAGAAATTGTCCTTGCAAGGAATCAATGCTCTCAAGATGAGTTTTCCCATTTTGCTCAAGAATATCAAATTTAGCATACTTTACCTAACCTCTTCTTTTTAGATTTACATTTGAAATAAGAAGAATGGGTAGTAACAAGCATGTCAATAAAAGTTTGTTTAGCTAACTCATGCAAACTTACCTCACTTACCTCACAAATATCTTCACTTATAGAGGTCATGAGTGCAAGGTGGTACTCTCCATCTTCGTCGGAGCTTGAGCCACTAAAGGATGATCCTTCCCAAGCTGCATGAGCTACATCTTTGTGTCTCCTATCCTTCTTGTCCTTCATCTTGTATATTCTATCTTTCTTGTACTCTTCCTCCTTCCTGGAGCTGCTCTTGTGGTGTGACTTTCTAGCCGTAGGTCATTCACTCTTGTAGTGTCCTTTTTTACCACACTTGTAGCACCTTAGAGTAGATGAAGAAGATTGCTTTCCTTAGAAGTGTTTTCCCTTGGATAAGTTGGCTACGTTCTCACTAGGGCCAAAATCTTCACTTGAGGAGGAGGGAGAAGTTATACAAGCAAGTTGTTGTTGAAGGATAAGAGCCTCCACTTGAGCTTTGAAGGCTATATCTTTGATCTTCCTTGATTCTTTTTATTCTTGGTTTGCTTCCTCTTCTTGCTTATCAAGTCTTGTATCATGAGCTTGTAGATTTCCGATAAGCTCCTTGGTTGGAGGATCACCAAGACTTCTTAATTCTTCAATGGAGGTCACCTTTGACTCCCATATATTTGGAAGAGACCTCAAAATCTTTGAGTTATTTTCTCCTCTATCCAAAGTATGTCCCAAAGCAGCTAGGTTGTCAATGATGATGTTGAGCCTTGACTACATCTCGACAACTCCTTATTTCTTCCCCATATTGAAGTTCTCAAGGAGGTTGTTCAACATGTAGATCTTTGCCTCCTTAACTTGCTTTGTGACTTCATAAGTGATGCACAACTTATCCAATATCTCATAGGCTGTATCCCATGAGGAGATCATGTTGAACTCGGATGGAGTGAGGGCTGCATAGAGGATGCAAATTGCTTTGGCATTGAGCTATGCATTCTTTAGGACTGATTCATCCTAAGTTGATACAGATTCGGTTGGCTCCTTGTAGGGTGTAATCATCACTTTCCAAATATCAAAGTTCATCCCTTGAATGTATAATTGCATATGGCACTTCTAATTGAGGAAGTTGGTTCCATCGAAGATCGGGGGGTGCATGGAGAAGCCTCCCTCTAGGTTGAGAGAACCATGTAGGTTTTCACCCATATTCTCATCTCATAGGATATTTGTTGGAAAATATCCTTTCTTTGATACCACTTGTTGGATCTAGGGCTCTATGGGGGGTGAATAGAACTTCAAAATTATCACAAGAATAGTTAGACCATCAAATTATATCAATTGAAACAAAAAGATAAAATTGAATTTGAAGTCCTATCTAAAATAAGCATAGCAAGGATGAGAGGGATTGAAAACAAACACTTGGACAAGGTGTTTCAAGTGGATCCAATCTCCAAACTAGGAGACTGTCAATACACTACCTAGAGAGGTCAACCTCTAGGACTTTGAAACCCATGTATACTTATATTCCATTATAAGAGATACAAGAAGACCACCTTACATCCAAGGTCTTACCTATTCAAGACAAGAGTCTTTCACCTACACAAGGGCTTACCCACTTGATCAAGATCTCTTCAGCCTTAAAAAAGGACTTACCCCCACTTGCATCAAGTCTTTGGCCTCACAAGGATTACCCACTCTTCTTGAATCTTCCTCCTTGTCCTTCTCCTTCACTTAGAGAAGATCTTCACACCTTATTTAGCCTTGAAGAAGAACAACAACCCTCCTTCACTCGGAGAAGATCACTTCAACCTTTGATATTTGAGAAAGGGGATTGGGAAGATGGAAAGATGGAGAGCTTTACAAGGTAACAATGAGGTAGATCTCTTACAACATGCCTAACTCACTCATAATCACAAAATAATTTGTAAATGAGAGAGAAAAAGGGGCTCAAAGGGTTGTATCACACTCAACTATAGCAAGGACCAAGGATATCATGAATGAGCAACCATGGAATGAACTCCAAGAGGTCTATTTATAGTTGGGAGTATACCTTTGAGTGTGGGATCACTTAAGAATGAAAAATAGCCATTTTACAACTTACAACAGATCTATTTTCGTTTCTAACAACTCTCCAATGGTTGGAATCACTTTTTTTGCATTTTTCGTACAGTACATTTGGCCGATTTTCAATAAAGGTAACTCGGTCGATCTACTAAAAGAAAAATCCAATTTTCAAACTATTGGTTTAGTTTGTTCTGGGATAACTCGACCGATCAACTAAAATCAAATTTGGTCAGTAAATCAATCAGCCGAGTTCTGTGAGTGTGTGTAACGACCCCGCCTCCCGAGAACCCCCAATTAAGGGAGACCAAGAGGTCAGAGCCGTTATCCCAATAAACTGGATCAAAGGTTCAACAATTAATCAATAATAATTAAGAAATTTTACCAACTAAACTAAAATCTGGTATAAAATAAAATTTTGCATACCTTTTAAAACTTTGGGAATCTATCTATCCACAGCTTGAATTATTCTATCTAATCCTCCTTGCACTCTATTTCTTATTTTCACAAAGTGTCACTTTACTGTTTGTTCATTTTGGGGTTGTACCTAAAACGCCGACAAACAAAATGCGATCAACATACGGGAATATGCTGGTATGTGGGGATAACCAAAAGTTCACAAATAAGGCTAACAATTTAATTATCACAATCAGGGTAATTTAGCAAACCAATTTACATTTTCAATGTGTCATTCTTCACCGCTTTTGCCCTAGCCCTGGAATACCCCTCTAGGGTTTCTCTTTTGCCATTGACTTAAGGCCACCTTCTCAATCCCGATCTTGGTGCCTGGGGGTCACCTCTCATGGTGCCCCATAGTCATGCAACATAGACCACCTTCTCATTCCTGAGCTTGGTGTGTGGGGTCACCTCTCATGGTGCCCATTGGTCTACCCTTCTGGGCCTAACCTTTATGGCATCATCCATCAGGATGGCATGTAGGTGCGAGAATACATATGTATTTATAATTGTGATAACCATAGTGACTTTATAATTGCAGTATGAACATACAAAATGTTTAGTTTCATTCAATGCGATTAACCATCTAGGAAACCTTCGGGAAAACTAATGCGATTAATCGTAATTAATCCACATACCTGTCAAGCTGTCTTGATTGCATAATTAATCCAAACAAGCAAGTAATCCAGAATCAAGCAAGCAAGCACACAATTTGGCCCTGAAAAAGGCATCCAATTTTTCTATCATTAATCATGTCATCATGATCTATTAATCCTAGTTGTTTCCTAGGGTTATTAGTCCTTTTTAGGGTTTTGAACATAATTAGGGTTCCGCTTCATTTTTATTACTTTAAACCCTAATTTTATAAAATCACTTACAAACCCTAATTATTTCATCTTTATTTCACAAAAGATCCTAAGATCATCTTTTAGCAATATGAAACCCTAATTTTGGATTATAAGCACTTTTCTTTTCTTTTTCTCTTGCTTAGGGTTTCTAAACATATTATACCTTTTATTAGGTTTAAAACCCTAAACTTTGCAATTCCATCATCAAAATAGGTTAAAATCTAACTTTATCATTAAATAAGTTAACCATGCTTGAATTAACCTAATTGCAATATTAAATCTATCCTTGATTAACAATTAGGGTTTCTAACCACAGATTAACACCTTTTCATCAAAATACTACACTTTTGTTAAAAGAGATAGATTTAGGCTTTCAAATCATTTTTAATTTATTCCTCGTATTTTTCTGATCACTTTTCATGTATATACTTTTCCCATCCAAATTTTTTATCAAAGGATACAATTTTAACAAGAAAATCCCTTTTTCTGATTTATTTGCTAATTTTGGAAAAACACGGATCGCCCGATCCATGGTCCGCTGGTCCACTCAGGATCCAACGGTCACAGATGCGCGTGCCCTTTATTTGCGATCAAAAGAACATGAAAGACCGAACTGCCCTCACCTGGCCTGAAGGCACTGTGGGGGTAGCTTAGTAACTTTGCGGGTCGACACCTTCTTCAACTTCGCGACCATTAGCTGTTGCGAGGGTCAACTCCTCAGTTGACTCCGTGATCTAGTCGACCTTCGAGCGCACCAAGGGGCCAGGAGGCTTCATCTTCCTCCGTCGAAGCTGACCAGGGGTTCAATTGTTCGCCCGAAACTCACCAAGTCCTTCCCCTACTCACCGGACTCCGGAGAGGCTTGCTACGGTGACGAGAACGATGGTCAGGACGAAAGGTCCAATTGAAGGCACTAAAACACTCTATGCGCTCTTCCACAGAGATTAGGGTAGTAAAAGGAGGTGTTGGTCCTCTCGTTCACCCTCCCCTATATATAGGGTCAGGGCAGGTTCCTGTCAGATTGGGAACTTCCCAATCGGCAACCAATCCTCGACAATCCAGGGATGATTCCCTTCGGTTTCCTTTCCTAAACTCAAAGGAACCATCAACGAGTTTGCACACTCATTGGGTCATGAGGAATTGGAGAGGGAAAATCCCTCTACAATCGGCAGAGTTCTAGTCCATGTAGGACTTAGACGATAAGCGCCAAGCATTTGATAGAGATCCAATGGTTCTTATTGCATGTGATCATCCAAAAGGGAAAAACCTTTTTCAATTGCCAATTAATGCCTTATTTTGGAGAAATCTTAAGAAATTGATATCTCCCAAACCACAACTCCTTTTTGTTTCAAATTTTAAGAGAACGTTTGTATTTACATTATCTAGATATGCACGAAATTTGGGAAACAAATTACAATGGATGAGAAGGTTTTCTTCTCTCCTAAATTATCCTTTAATTAATCCAAAATTAATTGGTATTTCTTTTCCCTTTGCTATTATTTTATTATTTTGGGTCCCTTAGACCTTAAGAAAACCTAAAGGCACGAATTCCCATATTGGAGAATATTTACTTGCCTTTATTCTCTTATCAATTTCTATTTCACTGATTCTCTTTTTATTTAATCAAATCCTTTTCCTTTTTATTTCTCTTTTCTTTTTAATTGGGCTCAATGGCCAACAAGGCCCATTATCAATCAATCAAGGCCATTTCACACAAAATCCATCACAAATCAAAGAAATAGATTTCATTTATTCTTTAAAATAGAATTACATATTTTACTACATTCTTAAGAAATTGAGGTTACAACAACCTCCCCTCCTTATAGGAATTTTGCCCACAAAATTCAAGCAATCAAACAAACAATTCAGGGTATGCTTTCTCCATGTCCGCCTTCAGCTCCCATGTGGCCTCATCCTCTCCATGGTGCCTCCAAAGAACCTTTACCATCTCTATTTTCTTGCATCTGAGCTCTTTCACCTTGGTATCTAGAATCCGCAAAGGTGTCTCAGGATAAGTCAGCTTCCCTTGAAGCTCAATAGGTTCAATGCTCAACACATGGCTCGGATCTTGCACATATCACTTCAAGTTGGACACATAAAACACATCATGCATCATGCTATAATGAGGGGGTAACACCAAATGATATGCAGCTTCACCAATCCATTCTAACACCTCAAACAGACCCACGTATCGGGGACTCAACTTTCCTCTGTTCTTAGCTATAGCTCGGAGCGGTCAGATTTTCAAAAACACATGCTCCCCCACAGTGAAATGCGCATCAGTCCGCTTTGCATCAGCATATGACTTCTGTCGATCCTGGGCTCTCTTCAGCCTTTGCTTGATCAAAGAAACTTTATCAACATACACTTGGAGCTCATCTGACCTCAACAGGGTCCTCTCACCCACATTATCCCAGTGAAGTGGGGACCGACACGGTCTTCCGTACAAAGCTTCATACAGAGGCATCCCGATACTATCTTGGTAGCTGTTGTTGTAGGCAAACTCATCTAAAGGTAAGTACTACTCCCACGAGCCACCCCAATTGAGCACACAAGCTCTCAATAGATCTTCTAATGTCAGGATTGTCCTTTCTGACTGACCATCCGTTTGGGGGTGATAAGCTGTACTAAACTCCAACCTGGTACCCAGTTCTTCTTGAACTTGCTTCCACAACTTGGAAGTAAACTTTGGATCTCTATCTGAGATGATCGACCCGGGTACACCATTCAAATGCACTATCTCTCTGATATACAACTCAGCTAGGTCTGACACTTTAGCAGTGGTCTTTAAGGCAAGGAAGTGTGCTGACTTGGTAAGATGATCTACCACGACCCATATCACGTCATGACCTTTCTTGGTCCGGGGTAGACCCACCACAAAATCCATGGTGATCTGCTCCCATTTCCACTCTGGATCTCTATTGACTGTAAAAGCCCTCTGGGTCGTTGGTGTTCAACCTTCACCATTTGGCACGTAAGACAACTAGCTACCCATGCCGCAATGTCTTTCTTCATTCCTAGCCACCAGAAAAACCTCTTTAAGTCCTTGAACATCTTAGTAGTTCCTGGGTGTACTGTGTATTTGGATCCATGAGCCTCTTGCAAGATACGTTCCTTTATCGATGAATCCGCTGGAACCCATATGCGATTGTCAAACCTGATTCCTCCGTCTACTCCCAGGGATAGATGAGTCTGTGGCTTCATCATTAAACCTTTCATCTTGTCTAGCTCTTCACTGGCCAACTGTGCTTCTATGATCTCACTCAACAACTCAGATTGGATCTAGATATTAGCCAAATGAACTCGATCTTCTAGCGGTTGTGGAGTCCACTCCACCAGCTCCTCCAAACTCTTCCACTGACTGGACAAAATAACTGCACACTTAAGCTATTTCTGACTTAAAGCATCTGCTATGACATTTGCCTTACCAGGATGATAGGCGATGGTGAAGTCATAATCCTTCATATACTCCATCCATCGTCGCTGTCGTAGGTTCAAGTCTCTCTGTGTCAGTAGGTATTTTAAGCTCTTATGGTCGGTGAAGATCTCGAAGGTAGCACCGTACATGTAATGCTGCCATATCTTCAAGACATGGATAATACCAGCTAGCTCTAGGTCATGTGTCAGATAATTCACCTCATTGGGCTTGAGCTGTCGGGAAGCATATGCAACCACATGCCGATTCTATTCCAACACACAACCAAGTCCCATCTTGGAAGCATCACTAAATATCATGAAACCCTCATTGCCAAAAGGTAGAGTCAACACAGGGGTGGTGGTCAGCTTTTCCTTCAACTCTTGGAAGTGAGCTTCACATATGTCAGACCACACAAACTTCACATCCTTTCGGGTTAACATGGTCAGTGACAAAGCAGTCTTTGAGAAATCCTTGATGAAGCGTCGGTAGTATCCGACCAACCCCCAGAAGCTGCGAATCTCAGAGGGGTACTTTGGTGCCAGCCAATCTTGAACTGCCGATACTTTGGCTGGATCTACGACGATTGTTCCTCCTGAGGTGATGTGTCCAAGAAACATGACTCGGTCTAACCAAAACTCACATTTCAAGAACTTTTTGAAAAACTTATGCTTTCTCAGGATATCAAGGACTCTGCCCAGGTGGTCACGGTGTTGGGCTAGGTCATCCGAGTACACCAAAATGTCATCTATGAACACTATCACAAAAGAGTCAAGGAAAGGCTGGAACACACTATTCATGAGGTTCATGAAGACACTTAGTGCATTGGATAATCCAAACAGCATGACCACAAACTCATAGTGACCATATCAGGTTCGAAAAACCATTTTAGGTATATCCTCACTTCTCACTCTCACCTGGTGGTATCCTGACCTCAAATCGATCTTGGAGAAGACTCGAGCTGATTTGAGTTGGTCAAACATGTCATCTATTCTAGGCAAAGGATACTTATTATTAATGGTTTCCTGGTTAATCATCTGATAGTCAATACACATCCTAAGTGAACCATCCTTATTTTTCACAAAGAGGATTGGTGCTCCCCAAGGTGATGTACTGGGCTGGATGAAGCCTTTATCCAAAAACTCTTGCAACTGGGTTTTTAACTCAAGCAACTCTGCAGGGGCCATTCTATAGGGTGCCTTAGATATAGGGTTAGTCCCAGGAGCTAGCTCAATAGAGAAATTTGCCTCCCTCTCAGGGGGAATTCCTAGTAGATCATCCAGAAACACATCTGCATACTCCCAGACCACCTCTATCTCCTCTAAGGATCGTCCCTTAACTTCAGGTACGGTAACTATGGCTAGGTAGGCTCGACAACCCTTGGACAACATCCAATCTACTTTCAAAGTGGACACATAAAGGCTGGTTGTCACATCCTTCCTTCCTCGAATGGTGAGGTGTGGATGGCTGGTCTTCCTAATAAGAATCTTCTTCTCTCTACAGTCAATCTGGGCTCTGTAGGTGGAAAGCCAATCCATACCGATGATTACGTCAAAATCATTCATGTCGAGGAGGATGAAGTCAGTGGGAAGCTCATGGTTTAGATACTTAACTGGAAAAATAGGGGTTTTCAAAAGAGAGGTATAAATACGACCACTCGAGGTTGTGACATCAAGAACATAACCCAAATCCTTGATATCCAAACCAAGCATAGTTTCCAGATTTCTCGAAATAAAAGTATTAGTAGAACCATAATCAAAGAGTGCTTTTACATTTTGTCCCATGACTTCCAACAGGCCTACATAGTTTATACCACATTAGAAAGCTATTACATGATCTTCTTAACTAAAAGGAAAAACATCTAAGGGTTATTACCCTTGATCAGCCTATTAGAATTCACCTGGGCTTCATCATTATCGATGGCGAACACTCTAGCTTGCCTTTTTTCTCCAACTGGGGGCACTCCGGCTGGAGGTGCTGCAACTACTGGTTGTGCTGCCACAGACTGTGACCCCAAAGGTCCTCTTGGGTCGGGCTAAGGGCAATTGGTGATGAAGTGTCCCTCTTGTTGACATCTGAAACACAACTTCTTTTCAAAATGACACTTTCCAGGATGTGTCTGTCCACAGGTGCTACACTATTGGAGACGACCACAGAGCTTGCCTTTGTGCCCATGCTTGCTTTTGTTGTGGTTGCGTCCTTGTCCCTTCTTATGCTCATTCCTCTGCCCTTGTGCCCCTTCAGTGAAACCTAGGTATCCTTTGGAGAGATTCTGTGCAGGCATCACCGTCCTTTCCATGTCCAAGGCGGTGTTGTAGACTTGAGAGAAGGTTTTTGGCTTACTAGCCATCACATGTGGCTTGATGGCAGGGTACAGATGCTCTATGAAGTGGTCCACCCTTCTTTCTTCATCCATCATGTGTCCGAAGCATTCCAGGATGTGGAACTTGCGACCAAAGTCTGCAACTGATGAGCTTCCTTGAGTCATGTTGGTGAACTCTCTTTCTTTCTCCTTCTTGGCTGAGATGGGGATGAATCTGGCAGTGAAGATGGTCTTAAAATTGGTCCACACCATCGGTTCTTTGCTTAGGTCTCTTCCTATGATATGGTTCTCCCACCATATCTTGGCTGCACCTTCCAAAAGGTGAGTAGCAAATAGAAGTGGTCGAAAAGGAAGAAGCTTCTCCCCAGAACTTCTCGAAGTCTAAGATGGTGGCTCCCAGTCGAGGATGAACAGGCACTGGCTCACCATTCTCATCTCTAGCTATGTCCCTGAGGGCTAAGGCATGGATAGCCTCAGTCAGCGGTCTCTACTGTTCCATCCATTCTATAGTGTGAACTACCATGGTCGGTTCCGGACCTCCAGATTGGTCCTCCTCCATCTGGGCAACTTCCTCGTACTCATATTATTCCTCATATCATGGTCCTTCCTCATGCTCAAGGTTGCTGAAGGGTATCAGGTCAGGGTTGGGGGCCTCATGAGCAGTTCCTTCATGTCTCTTTCTCTTTTTTGAGGTTTCACCACCATGGTTCCGCTTCCTTTTCTCAGAAGACCCATTCTCCTTACGGGGAGGCCCACCACTGTTGGTGGCAACCGGAATAGCCACAATCTTGGTACGAGCCATCTACATAAGCACACAAACATACCTTTAGTCTATATTTAACTAATTATACTTATGCCGATGACATCTTAACTATGTATCTTTTATTACTTTGGTGGAGGATTCCTTAAACCTTATCAACCTTACCCATACCTCAAGAGGGTGAGGAAGAGAGAGAGAAAATCCTAATCCTTGAAATCCTTAATAGAATTTGAGTTGAGAAGGGATGAATCAAGATGAGAGAGTCCTAAAGGTATCTTATTTCGAGTCAAATCCTAAGACATTGGCCAGACAGTCACACAATCTGGGAGTCCTCGTATTCCGACTAGTGGAGCGGAGGAAAATATTGCCAGCCCCCAAAAGTGATCCTTTTCTAGATACCTTTGTATTTCAAAAAATCCTCTAATAACTCCCTCAGTTCTATAGAATTTATAAAATTTAATAGTTATTAAAGATTAAATGAGGAACCTATGCTCTGATACTAATTGTAATGACCCTGCCTCCCAGTAACCCCCAATTAAGGGAGACCAAGAGGTTAGAGTCGTTATCCCAATAAACTGGATCAAAGGTTTGACAATTAATCAATAATAATTAAGAAAATTTACCAACTAAATTGAAATCTGGTATATAAAATAAAATTTTGCATACCTTTTAAAACTGTGGGAATCTATCTATCCACAACTTGAATTACTCTATCTAATCCTCCTTGCACTGTATTTCTTATTTTCACAAAGTGTCACTTTACTGTTTGTTCATTTCAGGGTTGTACCTAAAACGCCGACAAACAAAATGCGATCAGCATCCAGGATTATGCTGGTATGTGGGGACAACCAAAAGTTCACAAATAAGGCTAACATATTAATTATCATAATCAGGGTAATTTAGCAAACCAATTTACATTTTCAATGTGTCATTCTCCACCGCTTTTGCCCTAACCCTGGAATACCCGTCTAGGGTTTCTCTTTTGCCATTGACTTAAGGCCACCTTCTCAATCCCGAGCTTGGTGCCTGGGGGTCACCTCTCATGGTGCCCCATAGTCATGCAACATAGACCACCTTCTCATTCCCGAGCTTGGTGTCTGGGGTCACCTCTCATGGTGCCCATTGGTCTACCCTCCCGGGCCTGACCTTTATGGCATCATCCATCAGGGTGGCATGTAGGTGCGAGAATACACATGTATTTATAATTGTGATAACAATAGTGACTTTATAATTATAGTATGAACATCAAAACTATTTAGTTTCATTCAATGTGATTAACCATCTAGGAAACCTTTGGGAAAACTAATGTGATTAATTGTAATTAATCCACATACCTGTCAAGCTGTCTTGAATGTAGAATTAATCCAAACAAGCAAGTAATCCAGAATCAAGCAAGCAAGCACACAATTTGGCCATGAAAAAGGCATCCAATTTTTCTATCATTAATCATGTCATCATGATCTATTAATCCTAGTTGTTTCCTAGGGTTATTAGTCCTTTTTAGGGGTTTGAGCATAATTAGGGTTCCACTTCATTTTTATTACTTTAAACCCTAATTTTATAAAATCATTTACAAACCCTAATTATTTCATCTTTATTTCACAAAAGATCCTAATATCATCTTTTAGCAATATGAAACCCTAATTTCAGATTATAAGCACTTTTCTTTTATTTTTCTCTTGCTTAGGGTTTCTAAACATATTATCCCTTTTATTAGGTTTAAAACCCTAAACTTTGCAATTCCATCATCAAAACAGGTTGACATCTAACTTTATCATTAAACAAGTTAACCATGCTTGAATTAACCTAATTGCAATATTAAATCTATCCTTGATTAACAATTAGGGTTTCTAACCACAAATTAACACCTTTTTCATCAAAATACTACACTTTTGTTAAAAGAGATAGATTTAGGCTTTCAAACCAATTTTAATTTATTCCTCGTATTTTTTGATCACTTTTCATGTATATACTTTTCTCATCTGAGTTTTCTATCAAAAGATACAAATTTAACAAGAAAATCCCTTTTTTTCTGATTTATTTGCTAATTTTAGAAAAACACAGATTGCCCGATCCATGGTCTGCTGGTCCACTCAGGATCCAATGGTCACGGATGCATGCACCCTTTATTTGCGATCAAAAGAACATGAATGACCAAACTGCCCTCACCTGGCCTGAAGGCACCACGGGGGTAGCTTGGTAACTTCGCGGGTCGACAACTTCTTCAAACTCGTGACCAGTAGCTATTGCGAGGGTCAACTCCTCAGTTGACTCCTTGATCTACTCGACCTTCGAGCGCGCCAAGGGGCTAGGAGGCTTCATCTTCCTCCATCGAAGCTGACTAGGGGTTCAATTGTTTTCCCAGAACTTGCCAAGTCCTTCCCCTACTCACCGGACTCCGGCGAGGCTTGCTGCGGTGATGAGAGCAATGGTCGGGACGAAAGGTCCGATTGAAGGCACTAAAACACTCTACGCGCTCTTCCATAGGGATTAGGGTAGTAAAAGGAGGTGCTGGTCCTCTCGTTCACCCTCCCCTATATATAGGGTCGGGGCAGGTTCCTGTCATATTGGGGACTTTCCCAATCGCCAACCAATCCTCGACAAACCAGGGATGATTCCCTTCGGTTTCCTTTCCTGAACTCAAAGGAACCGTCAACGAGTTTGCACACTCACTAGGTCATGAGGAATTGGAGAGGGAAAATCCCTCTACAATCGGTAGAGTTCCAGTCTGCGTAGGACTTAGACGATAAGTGACAGGCATTGGATCGAGATCCAACGGTTCTTATTGCATGCGATCATCCAAAAGGGAAAAACCTTTTTCAATTTCCAATTAATGCCTTATTTTGGAGAAATCTTGAGAAATTGATATCTCCCAAACCATAACTCCTTTTTGTCTCAAAATTTAAGGGAACGTTTGTCTTTACATTATCTAGCTATGTACGAAATTTGGGAAACAAATTACAATGGATGAGAAGGTTTTCTTCTCTCCTAAGTTATCCTTTAATTAATCCAAAATTTAAATGGTATTTCTTTTCCCTTTGCTATTATTTTGTTATTTTGGGTCCCTTAGTCCTCAAGAAAACCTAAAGGCATGAATTCCCATATTGGAGAATATTTACTTTCCTTTATTCTCTTATCTATTTTTATTTCACTTATTTTCTTTTTATTTAATCAAATCCTTTTCCTTTTTATTTCTCTTTTCTTTTTAATTGGGCTCAATGGCCAACAAGGCCCATTATCAATCAATCAAGGCCATTTCACACGAAATCCATCACAAATCAAAGAAATAGATTTCATTTATTCTTTAAAAGAGAATTACATCTTTTACTACATTCTTAAGAAATTGAGGTTACAACAGTGTGCAACTCGACTGATGCAATCATTTCAAAAAGTTCACCATGGATCTATCGAGATCCAATCTCAATTGACAAAGTTGCTGTGAATTTTTTTCCAAAATGATTTTTTTAGCGATCAAACGATGGAATTAAGTGTCCCTAATTTTTTCCCATCTTAGTTACAAGCCATATCATCAATACAAATGATTACAAAAATATTCTAAGGTGATTTGGAGTGATTTCCCAAATTGCACATTTGCATTGCTTTTTACTTGAACTTGAACAAGCTAGGGGTTGTGTAATTTGATCCTTTTCATATACCTAAAGCCTAAAATCAATCTTAAACAAACATATTAGATACATATGAATGGAATGGTTAGGTCATTATCAAAATATGGATACTGTATAACTCTTAAGTCAATAGTGCCCAAATAGAGTTACTGCCTATATCAAGGATTACATGGGAGATTACTCACTCTTAACCACTTTAGGACTTGAGACCAGGTTACGAATGATGGATTCCTCCTTTGCCGATAATATGAGGATTTGCATGAGCACCTCCTATGGAGATGTCCATTTCTGATATTTGTTTGGTGCAGGGCATCGCTTAAGATGGGTTGGAGTGGCAACCCCTCAGAAGGCCTTGATGCCAGTATTGAATGGGCCCTTGATAGGACCAAATCTAATCACGCCCTTAGGTGTTTCACTGGACTCTATTTGTCGGACATATGTTTTCAT
This sequence comes from Alisma plantago-aquatica, assembly GCA_963693085.1. Classification (NCBI taxonomy): domain Eukaryota; kingdom Viridiplantae; phylum Streptophyta; class Magnoliopsida; order Alismatales; family Alismataceae; genus Alisma; species Alisma plantago-aquatica. Next base: position 94,464,381 of record OY856409.1, read on the forward strand.
GTTTGGAAAGAGAGGAATTCCATGCTTCATGTGGGGGGGTGATAGGGATTCTTGCTCCATTTTGGATGATGTTGTACATAGCCTTGATGGGATGTGTAAGGCTAAACTGAGTTTGATGAGTGGTCTAAGCCATCTGGTTCGGGTACACTAGGATTTTTTAAGTTAATCCCATTTGTATAGTATATGGGCACTTGTTCTCCTATACCTTTTGAGTTTGAAAGTAATATTTTACCTTATCCATGAAAATGATGAATTAGAAACTCGTAGTAATTCATGAAGTATACAATGGATCTAGGAACTTGGTTTTAACCCTAAAGTTTGATCCATATTTTGAAAATACACATAACTTATCATAAATCAATATATTGAGATATATGATTATTTAGAACATAACATACACTAAAAGAGGATGATCATAACACATATATGGATTTATTTGCATTACACACAATTCATTCTTAGTATAATGTAAAAGATCCTTGAAGGGTGAATCCTGGATGCTTATGTGTAACTCAGTCAACAAGCAAGTATTTAATTAATTTAAGTATAGTTTCAATTCTTGTATTACAATGAGATGATATAATAATGGAGTTATCTATATTTAGCAAACTTATGAATTGAGTTGTGTTGTGTTGTAACACAGTTTGGGAGAATGATACACTATAGACATATGCGTATATTGAGCTTGTTATGTCATTTGATATTGTCATGATTGCTTAATACACATGTGAAATGATATCAATGGTGAGGAAGTAAGAAGTCTAAGATATGTAAATAAGAAAGTATTGGATGGTTTTTTCTATAGTCAATCTAGTAATAACTAGTGAAGCACAATTTTGGTCAAGTAATTAAGAATGAAATATTGATTAGGGAAAATGGCTCACTTCATAAGGATTTAGATGGAAAGATGATATAATTGAAATGATATTGTTTACTTAGATAGAGTCTGATATAATTATTTTCCTTGGTTTATATTATGAAATTTCCCTTGTTCATATGTATGTCTGATTTATGATGTTCCAAGTAAGATTCAAACTAATAAGATAATGCTTTTAACATGGACTTTGATTATGAAAATGAATAATGTGGACTGCATTCAATGAAACCCTAATTCATGATAGTTATAATATGACTTGAGAATTATAGAACTTTCTCAGTGTTTGGATTACGGGGAAGGGAAACAAGTTCTCTTGTATCAATCTAGAGGGATGTGAGAATGTTCTAGAAATGATAAAGTTGTGGCTTTACATGGGAGTTGGTGGAGCTTCACTTGGTGGAATGACCCAACAGGTAAGGCAAGTTTTGGATCTCATAACTCATCTATCTTGGTTGATGTTGGATTGGAATGATCTCTGTGTGAACTTGTCTTCTTACATACTTTGAGTAAACTGCATTGGTTTGTATGGTGTGGTGCAATCTATGTATTTGTTGTGGGATTCAGCTTATAGATGTGTCGTGAAGAATTTCAAATCTGACCAAGAGCTCATCTTCTTCTATGGTTCCACTCATCTGTCAGCGTAGATGATAGTAATAACTGTTTCCTATCTTGTATTTGAGTTTTTGATGTAGTAATGATGGAATCACTTTTTTCAAGATGAATCCATGGCCTGGTGAGGAGAAGATTGAAATCTAGGTCTAGCTCCATGACTATAAATAACACCAAGAATGTTTACAGCCAGATCTATAGTTCAAATATGATACGTCCAATACCATCCTTAAGTGCATCATTAAAAGAGGTTGCCTTCTTTGTACTCAGCTAGATTTAAGTGGGTCTCTCCCAAAACTAATGAGTGTCTTAAAGGGGACACATTTAGACATGCCCTATTGTCAATGAAGCATGAGGGGACCTTAAGGCCTATGTGTATAGCTATTATAAGCAACAACCTTGTAAACCCCTTGAGTGAGCTTAACCTTATAACCATGTCATGTTTCTCTAATCATCTATTTCATTGCTTAATTTCATGCTTAGTTTTGATATATAATTAGTAGAATGATGTTTTATTTGAGGGTTCGATGCACAAATTTGGCATGTTTGTGGGTTTTCTTGTAATTTTCACATAACATGTTTCTCTCCCTATTCCCCCTTGTTTAACTTGGTTGGGTGGAATTAGATCACCTAGTCATGTATCACGTCTTTCCCACGGTTGAGAATCAATGGAAGTGTTCTACCTTTTCATTGATTGAGAACAAATGGAAGTGTTATGCCTTTTCATTAGTTGAGGACTGATGTAGAGTGTCTTGTCTATTTATTGGTTGAGACCCTATAGGGATGACTACACCTCCATCATCAGAGGACTGATGGAGATATCAATTCTCATTGAACTCGTGTGTCTTCATTGGTTGTCTACAACGGGACTGCAAAATGGTTGGGTGTTGGATTTTCATTGGTTGAGTAGCGATGGAAGTTGGCGCTAGCATAAGCTATCGATGAAATATGGGACTACTGGAAATGGATGATGTCATTGACATCCTATGTCTCTATTGGTTGTTCATTGATGGGACTACTAGATGGTTAGATTTTGGATTTTAGTCAGTTGAGTTCTGATGGAAGTTGGCACGACATCACTTACCAGTGAAAGCTGGTGGAGCACCTACAAATTGAAGTCCCAAACTAAGAACCAATGGTTTGCTGGTGTTTATTATGATGTGATTCTAGTATACATCTATCGATGGAATCCCTTCCCATGTCTAGTGGTGGAACCCTTACTGACATCTATAGATGGAATCCTTGCCTAAGATTCTGATGAAAGGAGGCTATATACGAATGTTGTTTCTGACCTTGCCTTCCAATGAGAAGTAGAGTTGTCGTCCGATGGATACATGGATTCTTTGACCAATGTCTAGATGATTTTGACCACCATTTTCTCTTTTCCATGCATCTATAAATACCCCACCTTGCTCTTCCTTCCTCACTTCAACTGTGCGAGTTGATCTTAGAGTGCTGAAGCAAAACAAAACACCATCATTTGATGTCTATCGATGAAAGTTCTACTTCCATGACATTCCTCAACATTATTTCTCACTGTCTTCCTCTTCATCTATGAAGATAGACACGCTTCCTTATGTCTTTTGAACCAAAAACCATGTAAGTGAAGTTCCTATCCTTTGTATCATGATGATCCTTCACCCTCTTTCTCCTTAGACATTTCTTGGTGATTTCTTTTTAGGGTTTCAACTACCATGATCATATGCACTTCTTTCCTCCCTTACTCTTGCTCTATTCTCCTTTATAACTTGGATATGTTGTTGTAGCAAGCCTTCTGAGAAGAAAGCTCAAATCTTGGAGAGTTTTCTATTACATTCAGGGTTTGTTGTGTAGATCAAAGCTTTCTAGGTGTTCTCTTCGAGTGGACTCATTTCCATGGTTGTAGGGCGACTGTATACCTTTTGATGCATTCAATAATTATCTTATACATTCAAAACATTATTTTAAAGTGATCTCTCTTAAAACAATAAAGAACTAAAACCTTGTGTTTTCTTAATCTAGCATCATGAGGACTTGATGTTGCATGTTATGTCTATATTGAGTAAGTTTCTATACAAGAAATATGATAAATAAGTAAATTCTCATGTATATCCAGCTCTAACATAAGGATATGTTTAAAGGTTGTACCTTTATTTATTGCTGCCATTGTAAAAGTAAACAAGATGTTAATTATATATCACTTTTGATGTTAGACCCTTCCTAAAAATTCTATACATATCTTTACTAGCTATTATGTTGCCAAATTTTATGTTTACATGGAATTTTGACATAGAATTGATATATTGTTTCTATATACTGAATTACTCTCTTTTCATACTCTTAAATGATGAGTAATCTTGTAATGACTTAATATGATATTTTTGATGTGGATGCATGATACTCTTAGAAATTTTGAGTTTCGAGTCCCTATGCTAGGCCTTGGTGTGGCTGTAACACCTGGGCCACTGCGTAAGGCTCTAGTAGAGTATCCAAAATGATGATGGGCCCCATAGACCACCACTAGCCTTAACTACATGCTTTGTTCTCACTCACATGCAAGTCAGGATAAACTTCCCGACTGGTCACCCATCCTAGTAATACTCTGGGCTGAGGACACTTAACCATATAGTTCTTTAGTGATGGTCTCCCTGAAAAGGAGATGCACCTTGGTGATATGGATAGTCCAATTATTCTTTGTAAGATCATCCTATCTGAGACCTCAAATCTTGGGACATTACAAAATCCCCCACTTAGACTCTTGACATCCTCGTCAAGACTCAACTATATGGCCTCATAATATTTCCCCATTTCAGTGTAGACTTAGAATGGCCCATGGACACCCATCTCCCAATTATGGAATACCAGCGCAAGGGTGGCTATATCACCATGGATAGAATTTTGCAACATTCCTGGACCACACATCTCAAGACTGGCATGTCACATGCCCATCTAGACCCACCTACTAGAGGGGTTATTACTCTGATACCATTTGTAATACCTAGGCCCATTGTCCAGGTCTCTATTAGAGTTTTAGGAATGATGATTGGCCCCATAGACCACCACTATATACACTTTTTCCTCATTCACGCGCAAGTTGGGATAAACTTCCTGACTGGTCACACATCATAGTACTACTCTAGGCTGAGCCCTCTTAACCACATAGTTCTTTAGTGATGGGATCCCTGAAAAGGAGGTGTGCCTTGGTGATATGGGTACTCAATTATTATTTTTCAGATCATCCTATCTGAGACCTCAAATCTTGGGATGTTATAGTGGCTGAGTGGCATGATGGTGTGCCATGCTTTGAAAAATCAAGATATTAGATTTATATGTTTAATATATTCTAGAGTTACATAGAATTTTGTAGTTTCCCAGTTAATGGTTTCATGTAACCTGATTGATGCAGCCAAGAGAATTTGGACCCAACTAATAAAGTGGAATCTTAATCTTGTAGAGAAATTAATATGTAGATCTATTCCCTTGGGTCATTAGGGGGGGATACTGAAATGATTTAATATTGTAGAAGATGCTCAAAGTCATATATTAATGAATATATGGGGACACTTGGGGATTGTACATCCTGCCATGTTGAAACTTGGCTACTGACTTGGTGAAGGCTGATAGACCAGAAAGGAATGATATATGAGGTTGTGGTGGGTTTCTATCCTAATATCTCTACCTATGTACTTGATGAATGTTTATTCATCATGTTTTTTGGTGCATTTTTAATTAGTTTTGTAAATTTCTATTGCATTCCACTTTATATTTCACTTGTTTTAGTTCCTTTAGTAGTTTATGCAATTCATTTGACATTTTTTACATTTTTGTGTTTAATTTGTAGGGTTTTAATGCAAGTATAAGAGATAAGTAATTGTCCCTTCATGAAAAGCCAAGGAAATGATAAAAAATTGCATATCCTCACTCCTAACTCTGATAGTTATAATGGGGATATCCAATCCTTTGACCCCAATCCAATTGTCATTTGAATGAATGATGCAATGTTTAGGATAGTTTTGTAGGCAGTGGCAGTAAAAAACCACTCTTACTAGAAGTAAATTCTTGATGTTAACTATCTTTCAAAAAACATACCAATAGTTGGAAATCATCCTTCATAGACAATGAATATTAGCATCATGTTCCCTAGAAATGATGGCATGTGTCAGAGGAACCAACAAGGATCAAATATGATGTTCCTCCTACTAATTAGTGAATTGGATCTATGGAATTACCGTGCATCCCCTTATCATGTCATTATTTGGGTGAAGTGAATTACATGAATAGTATGATGTATAAAATCATAAAAAGAAGTGTTGGCATGACCCAAACCCTCTTCTACACTTCTTCTTCCATCTTATTACCTTACATTCACCAAAAAGAAAATAAAAAAATTCACAAAATGTGACAAACCCTAAATTCTGGGTGTCACACCATTCCTTCCCTCTATATCTACTTCTTCCATGCTTGTCTCTATGTAATAGAGGTGTATCACCAAAAATAAAGAAAAGATGCCAACATGCACAAAGAAAAAATGAAATATGTGTATTTTAATAAACTCAATGTAATCTCAAGTTGAATAAATGAGATACATGCATCCTCCCTTTCATACCTCCATTTATTTAATTTTCCACCCAGGGGTGTATTAAGTGTCCTATTGATATCCATTTAACATACCCTAGTGTTGAATTATGTACATATTTGTTATTTTGCGTATTTCCTCAATTTCCTTATGAAATCCTTAGAGATGTGTGTTATTGGGGATGGTGGTGAGGAAGTAGTATTGTGAAGTGAAGTCATTTACAAGGTTATGACATGTCATGTTCTGTGGCCTCAGGAGGTTGGACAGCTTGATCATATTGGTGTAGAGATTCGAGCATGATGCGAGTATGAGGCATGCACATTGGTTGAAACTATTTAAAGGGAGAGTTTTTTTAGATTTTGTATTACTTGAGTATGAGAAACATTCAATCTAGGGTCGTGATGAATGTCTATTCATTAAATTTTTAGGTGCATTTTAGAATTAGTTTTGCATGTTTGTATTGCATTTCACTTCACGTTTCACTTACTTTAGGTTTTAATAGGCAATTCATTTGGTATATATTTTTACATTTAATTCTTAGGGTTTTGGTTTAAGTAGAATAGAGAAGTTCATCCCTCCATGAAAAGCCAAGAACATGATCAATGATTACATATTTGACAACTAGAGCGAGGATCATTTAAGTATACATGGTCAATAAAATAGCCATAACGTTTTCATACAAATTAGGAATTAGATTATTTAAACCATATTGGATGCAACATCCAATTACTAAAAAAACAAGTATATAAGTGATATAGGTCAGTCTATCCACTCACCCTTGACTCACTTTGAGAGTCGATCAACTATGCTACATATTGAAGGAGATCTTCACTAAGTATATGAGTTGCCTAATTCACTTGATGAGTTGGTCAAATGGTTTGAGATTTTGATCATAGAATAATCTAGGAGCTTTTATGCCTTACGAGTCACCCAACTCACACATACTTTCACCAATTTTCATACATAGAAAAACTTCCTTGAACAAAGTTCAGCCGCCCGATCGTTCCATACAAGTCGCCCAACTAGAAAGCATATCCCACACTAAAATGGTTGTACATTCCACATATGAAATTAGAATTGGATGATTCAAGTTTCTTTGGATGCATTATTCATTATGCACACAATGCATATGTTTAGAAATCACTTATAGATAGTTGACTGGTCCTCTGGTTGATCATATTATTGTTGCTAGGAATTGCAACAAATGGTCGAAAAACATTGGTTTAAATAAGATGGATTTGATATTTACCTATATAATTAAAAACATTTGAGGGACATCTAGAGAAAAAGGGTATATAAAATACCCATCCCTCATAAATAATCCTGGCCTTCAAGGGAAGACTCAAAGAAAAGCATTGACAACTTGATGTGGAAATGCACTACGTCAGAGGACGTGACAAAAATTGTAGCTATCGTTCGGGAGTAGTGAAGAGACTACTGAGATTCTCCTCTATACTACTACTTTCTCCATGTTCTTCCTCTCTCTCTCTGTCTATATCTAGAACATGATTAGAGAGTAGATTTTTTGGGATGTTCTTGATTTAATCTAGTAAGTTTTTCTTTCTCTCCTTCATTCCTCTTATTGTTCTTCTTCCTCTTACCTTTTTCTAGGATGGAACCATGGTTTTCCATGGTAAATCTTGCTCTAGAGATCAAAGAACTCATCTTTATTTCTCCTTATGCCTACTATTTGCTTTCCTTATGGAAAAGATCTACTTGGCTAAGTTCAGAGCTTAAACTTGGGTTCTCTACATTCTGTGATGGAGTTTTCTTGCTTATTAGAGCCTGAACTTCTTCCTAGAGGTGAGTTTTATAACCCTTTTCATGTTTATTGCTTATGACAATCTTTCTTTCTCAAGTTCTTTCTCTAAAAGGAAGATATAAGCATATATAAGATATCTTTGCCTAGGGTTTTGGTTTTAATGGTGTTCCTTGATTAGTTTCTAACTCTAGATAAACCTGAAACCATGTTCATGACCTTCCCGAGGTAGAGGAAGACTTGGTGCTTGCTTACACATCAACCGATGGTGCTTAGTATCTCTCAACTGATGGCTTACAATTAGGGTTTAGGATGTTTTATTTCTTGTGCCACAAACGACGGATGTCCTTATACTAGAACTGATGGAGTTGCCTTTATGACAACTAATGGTAACCACCGATGCTGTCAACCGAAGGGCACACCTTAGGATAGTTTTGGACTCTTTTATAATATCAAAAATCGATGGTTTAGTGCCATAAATATGGCATCAACTGATGTAAGTAATAGCTTAACATTCGATGGTTTTTATAATTGAATGAATTAAAGGTTAGACTCATGCTTCAATCAATGATTTTGAATGAAGAACGTGATTTAATGATTAGGATTTGATACTTCAACATCCAATAGTTTTGGGTGAATCCTATAGTGTAATGTTTTGATTCTAATGATGAGAATTCGATGGTTCAATGCCCTTAACTTGTAGTCTTACCTTTTCCCTCATATGAATATAATTGATAATCACCATAATGGGTGGATGTGTAACCCTAATGAAACATAGCTTTTTACACCTAACCTTAATGTAATTATGTGATTATGATTGATTTTAATTAATCTTCTTGAATGATTACTTTAATAATGGAATACCCCCTTATTATTGTTGAAACCTTAATATGGTGTTGTCTGAACATCATAGTTCCTTGTTATTGTAAAACTTATATGTCATATGTGTGTTGATGAACTATTGAGACTGGTTATAAGGCATAGAAATATAATGATGAACTTGTAGGGATTGATGTGATGGTCTTAGTGACCTTTTGGTATGGTTGAACCCTAAAGGAGGTGTAATCCTCTTCATGTTATGCAAGGGTCGAAACCCTGGAACTTTGTGATAAGAAATTGTATCTTGTGGTGGTATAATGGCTAGTATAATATCATTAATGGAAGTAAATAGTATCATATGATGTTGTGATGAAGATTTATATCTCAAACGTTTTATATTTTCTAAAGTTGCAATACTTATGCACTTGCTAGAAATGAATTAGTGTTTGAATGACCATCTCTATGATGCAACCTTAATTCACTCAATTGCAAATGATTAAGCAAGTGAAACCCTAATCACGTAGTGCCATATGCCTATATCCATCTTTATTGTTAGAACTTGCTAGATGGTGAAACAAATATTCATAAAGGAAACTCAGAGTCACATACACAATATGTGAGTATGCATGGATGCAAGTGAGTATACATCCTTGACATCCTGATTCCAATATTGTTGAGAGCGGTTAAGGCCGTGTCTTGAATACTTGTGATATATGATCTGATTGAGTACGCTGCGACTGTATCTTAGGTGGCAGGGTTTTGCTTGCATACCCTGGTGTCTAGTGCCATGAACTGTACCAAGGGTGAACTAGTTGTTATCATCGTGACTATATTCCATTGTAGGCATATTTACTATTATGTATCTCTATTTTGACCCAACTGACCAGGCATAGTTGAGATCTTAGGATTCTAGATCTTCTAGATCTTATGTAGAATTGATTTCGACTTCACAATGGTCAGTTGGACTTGAGTGGTACAACTCAAACTCCCCATGGCATAATAATAAAAGATATAACACAAGCCATGCAGTATATTTGCCGGGGTTAAATATGCTTCACATTGGATGTTAACCCTTGACATGTCTTTAATGGTACACAATCGTTATAAGATGTAATCTTATGAAATCCGAATAATTTCTATTTGAAGAAATAGTATTATCTATTTCCTATATATACTCTAATAATCATACTTATTGCTAAACCTATCTGTTTAACTTGCTTAGCATGCTAGAATTATCCAATTTTCTCAATTTCTAATAAAATACTCAATCTACTTAATTTGTTTATTGTTAAATAACATGATGTAATCAATAATCATTGAGAGAGTTATATCTCTCACTGGGACTAAATCTCACCTCATGGGTGACCACATCTTTTTAGATGGTCACTGACAACATGGTCAAGATTATGGTGTAGAAGAGGAGTTACCTGGGGATCAGTAGACACAGAAGGTTGAACAGTTGTAGTTTTAGTAGTAGAGTCCTAGTATCATCCCCGTATTCTCAGCTCTGAGTATGGGATGTGTTTTGTAGATGATATACATTCATTGACAGGAGTTTTTGGGCAGTGTACCAATGTTTGTAATGTATGGCATGTACATGTAGAATATCTCTTTTATATACAAGTTGTGGCCTCAGCCACTAGATATATATGTAAATACTTGTTATGGTATATGATTTATGGAAAAGATGGACCGTTATGTAAATGTTTTAGAACATGTTTATGATGTTGAAATTGGTTTTAATTATTCCGTTTCCTGACTATGTGATTAGTTAGTAGTTGATCATGTTTTATGTTTTTAGTAATCTCATTTAGCATGGTGGCATGCCACATCTACGATTAGATTACAATATAAGCACTCTACCTTTCGATTATATCACTTTGAATTGAGGTTGTGTGGAGAGATTTATTAGAATCTAGATGTCCCTAGATCTTGTATGAATTGATTGAGTGTATTAGTAGCATATAGATACCAATTTGAATGATATGACTTGAACTACCTATGGTACAATAAAATAAGTAACTCAACCCAGTAGTGCACCTATGTAGGTAATTTGACAATAAATATGGATGTGCTTATGTTATTTAATTTCTTTAATAAAATAAATATATTGCCTTATATCTCACTAAGGTATCTTGTCAAGACATGTATAATGTGATGTAGGCATACCTTTAAATACATTATAGTATTTACATGATTAATTATTTACTTCTAAGATTCATTGTTCATTACCTCTGGTAAGTAGTAAATGTGTTAATAATTACATCATATATTTGTCTTGAATTTAATGTTAAATACCAATGGTAAGTAATAAATATGTTAATCGTTATATCATATTGCTCAGACTTGGAATATCACTCTGTGATTTTCTACATCTTATAGGTGATCGTTAGGGATTCCCTAGCAATAGAGGCAAATATCAGTCTGAAGGAGGCAAATCTTAGTTTTGAGGTGGGTGATGTTTGCGTGAAGGAGTCCCAAAGGCAAGTGATGTTTGTGTGACCTCCTCATGAGATGAAATGAAGTATATGTTATGGGTTAGTGATCTAGTGTCATCCTTGTACTCTCAGATCTGGCCATGTGTATTTATTTTCTTTACGTTTGATGTATGTATGATCTTTTATTTGGATATACATTCACATCCTCTATATCCAAACTTATATTAGTTGTATGGTTTTATGCTTATGCACTATGTTATTAATGTTTATGTAAATGCAAGAACAATCTTTAGACTGCTATGACAATGTATATGAATTGTAAAGAATGTTTTATCAGTATAAAGGTTTGTTGTTATTGCCCCTTTTGATAATTAAAAAGGTTTTGGACCCATGTCTTTATGATGTAGTTTATATGTTGATGACGATCATTGGTTCTAAATTGTGATTTGTTTTGGGTAATATTAGTATGTGTCCGTGGGGCATCAGAGACCTTCTGTGGTCATCTCCTTCTACTATCTCCTACTTAGAGAATGAAATATGTCACAATTTATATGAGCTCAATGGTGTCAATGAGTGCTTCTAGCTTAACCTCTCTTGAGACAAAGGCTCCTTTGAGGGTCTTCATCACTAATTTTATTTGTGGCATGGGTTTTGTGTCATCTCAATGAGTGATGCCTTTCCTTATGTCTCACATTGGAATTCAATGATCTTCACTCCCTCATGGTTCTTTTCTTGCAAATGAGAAGGAGGTACTTGATTTATATTGATCATAGGGATGATGACCCCCTTAGTCTTTTCTTCTAGAGCATAAGTAGTAACCCCTTTGTAGATGGTAATGTTCTTCTTCTCTTTGTCTAGCAATTAGGTAGCCTCAACTGAAGTGGCTTGGGACATGATCTGTGTCGGTGAAGGAACATGAATCTTTGGTCCTCACCTTTTTCTTGATTCCACATTATCACTGCCAATTTAGTTGTCCTGGATTAGCGATGTGGTATAAAGATTAATGTGGTATTAGACATGGCTAGTGATGGTTTAGGTATCCAAAATGGTTGAATATATTAAGGTGACTATGCACATAGTATGATGACTGGACTTCAGTCAGATTGAGGGATCACTGGCCTTTGTTCTTAAATAGTAGTCAGAGTGTTTGTGCATTAGCACCAATTGCCCAGGGCCCCCAATTGGAGGACAATTAAACATATAGTAGGATCCTAGACTATAGTAATGGATGCCAAAGCATTGGATGATGATGGTGTGTCTTCAGGAGTGGACATCTTGCCTTATCCTGACTTAACCAGATCTTCTAGAGCAAAATTGAGAGCCAAACATGTACATGTCTTGTTGTCCTTGCCATGATGACACTTGTAATGGCCATTGGAATTTTATCCTCCTGATAAGGGATTAGGGGGTTCTTCATATCTGGGAACTTTTGGAGATGTTGAGTAGTTGACATAATCGTGCACAGGGAGGATCCTATGGGAGTGAACTTCCTCTTAGGTTTTGAAAAGATCCTCTACAACTACGTCAGTTACTCACGCTTGTCCTTGTGTGTAATAGGTTGTTGTACTTATAACTAGAATGAGGTGGTGCATATCGATAGCATTTATTAAGTTGATAATGACATTGTGGTGGCATGTATTGTGGGTGAGATTGGTGTTGGTATTTATGCCCAAAGATCCAATATGATGCTTGTGATGGCATATCTTGTAAAAGAGTCGATTGATAATAAAGTTAATATTCCAATTTATTCTGGTTCATTCAGTTACGAGATAATAATGAGACATAATGAATAATATCTAAAGAATGATATTACTCAATGACGTATGCCTTTGGGTTGATGACCTGAACAATTAGATCATACAAATGTTAAGTCTGTATACATTCTTGTTATGTCCCTAGTCAGATGTTATTGTGGAAGGCTAATAGACAACAATAACACATAAGATTAGAATGTGTGTTGGTTGATGACAAATCTTATCAGTTATGATATATGATATCAAACCAAACACATATATACTTGTTAGAGAATAGCATATCAGACATACCCATCTTGAGAGTAACACATGGAAACCATAATTAGTAGTAAGAATCATCTCTCATAGAGATGGTGGTGATTGTGGTTCTTGGACCTGAAATCACTACACTCATCACATGTCGTTCGATGTACTTTGCCATCATCTGTTGTGACCTTGAATAAGGGTTGCTATTAAGGTGGTGCTCAGGTTCATTGCGACACATGGAGATGACTGTGAGTGATGTAAATGGGATTTGTCCCTCGTATAGGATTTTGATATCTAGGCCACTTGATAAGCAAGACTAAGAATAGAATGCACATGAAAATTTGAATCAATATAAGATATTGAGGTCACATATATCAGAAAGTTTGCTCTAGTTCAAGGAACATGGATTGAACATTGATAAGATGATGATTCCATGCCTCGAGTTCAATCAGGATATCAATGAATCAAATATCATAGGTTGAAGGTGTTCTCTAAATTTCTGAATTACTTGGATAGAAATGATGTGTTGTTAGATACCACTCATTGCTTGTGATGTCATAAAATAGTTATGGACATTCACTGCAAACATAACTTGGAACCTATAGGGTAACACACATAGGATACACTTGGAACATGAGTTCATTCATGAATATAGTTTAAATTTCATTACAAAAGAGTTAGGTATTTAATTTAAACAATATCAGTCGAATAATTTATTGACTAGACTCTGAACCAACTAGTTCAAGTGTTGAACCAAGCAGTTGGAGTGTTAGGTTAATTGAAACCATATTGGATGAGTATTGGTTCAGTTGGGGAATGAACCAACTGGTTCAGATAATGAACCAATCGACTTAAGGTTTCAGACTACTGGTTCATTTGATGAGCCGCCCGGTTCATTGATCAATTTGATTGGATCAAGGATTAATGCTAACATCATGTTATGCATTAATTGAATATGAATTGCCAATGCAATTGCGATTGGGAAACATGATGAAACGACCGATTCAAGGGCTGAACCGATCAGTTCATATGCCAACCGATTGGTTCACTAGTGAACCGACCGTTTCACCACTCGCAGGATATGTAAATTCATGAGATCCCGTCCCCTTCGACTCCCACTCAGACTAGGAACCATGACCATGGCTCTCCTGTAAATAGAGGGGCACTAGAGGTTTCTTAAACACATCAATTAGCTCTAACAATTATTGTCTTTTATGGTTTTGGTAACCGAGAGAACCCAAGAAAATCCTACCCGATAATGGGAGGGATTTCAATGGAGAACAATTGTGGGAGATTAATTTGGTGCTAGAACACCGACTAGAAGGGACAACTCCTTGTCTATTCTTCTAGAATGATAAGAGTTCTTGGTGGTCCATGTCAACTACTATAGCGATAAGAAGGTCGTTTCCTACAACTAGGAGGACAAGGTCAACTGCTTTATGTTGTGATCAACCAGGAGCTACAACTGATGCTATCCATGTGCGAGTTGAAGAAAGACACACACTATTGTCAGAGAACTGTCACTTGACTTGCTCCAGCACTAGGTATGACCTTACAGACCATCCTTCCAATTACATAATTATTGACACGATCGCCTATTAAAGGGAAATATGGTAGATACATTTCTTTTTCCGCTACCTATTTTATAGACATATTTCCCTACATTGGTATTAGAGCCATGCCAATTTACTATGCTTTGGGATTTATCAATATGATCGGATTTTGGTTTTTATCTTTTATTTATTGCATACGACACAAATACTTTAAAATGATTAATGTGCATATCAAATTAAATACCACATATGATCCCAACTACACACACACACACACACACACACACACACACACACACACATATATATATATATATATATATATATATATATATATATATATATATATTGTAAGGACCCTGACCTCCGTTTAGGGCTTATCCTGTTTGCTTTTCTTAACCTTGATGCTTAGTTGCTTGCTAATCACCTTTAGTGGTGACTAGGGTTTGTTGGTGCTTTGTTGAGAGTTGGAGGTGCTACTTGCAAATAACCCAAGTTTAGGGTTTGTGGGCAAGTTTGTCACCATGTGTGGTGTTCCTCCCTCTCTTTGCTTCGTCTTGTGTTGAGAGGAAGGGCTGGGCTCGTTGCTTGAGTTCCTTTGGGCTTGTTGGGCTTTGTGGTGTGTTGCCTTTGCTCCTTTGAACCTTGTGTCGGGCAAGAGAGCCCTGTGTCGGCCATGCTTGTGTCGCCCAGGGTGTGTCGCCCAGGGTTGTGTCAGCCATGGTGGAGGTATGTCGCCCATGGATCCTTTGACCTTCTTTGACCTCGTTTGTGTCACCACTAGTGGACACTTGGTGCTTGATGCTTGCATGTGGCAATGGCCTTGGGCATGTGTTTAGGGCATGTTAGAGTGGTGGCAATGCTCTTGGACAAGTGTCCCTAGGTGGGCGACACCTTTCTTTACTCTACCTTAGTTTCTCCTCCATCCTCTCCTACATATTCATTTACTTTCCCTTACTAAAGATCCCTTTAGTTCCTTAGTCTTCTTCTCCCTTGGTGCACGATACCCTCTCCCTTTGCAAGCTTGGTGGCCGATCCTTGCTTTGGAGTCTCCTTCTTCCTCTAGTGGTGGCCGAACCCTAGAGTGCCTTGATCTTCTTCTTGTGGTGGTGCTAGGAGCTTGGAGCTTGCTTAAGGCGGGTTACATAACTCCTAACCCTAACTACATTACCATCTTCTATGTTCTTGTTTATATGTTTCTTATGATCGGCTAAGTATGTGGTTATTTCTTGCTTAGTTGTTCTTGTGGGCCAAACCATGTGTTCTAGGGTTTCTTGGTGAGCAACACTCCTTTCTCTCCTAGGTCTTGAGGAGTGAGCTTGAGTTCTAGTATCATGAGAAATACTCCTCTCTCGTTTAAGTTGAGAGGTGAGCTGGTGTTCTAGTAGCTTGAGCAACACCCTCCTCTCACCATGGACTTGAAGGGTGAGCTTTGTAGTAGTTGTGGATCCTTGTTAGGGTTGCTCCTTGTGTTGCCCGATTGGTGATATGAAGCTTGGTAATACCCCTGTCTCTTAATAGTTGAGAGGTGAGTCATCTTCTTGATCCATTAGGGTTTGGTGCCCTTGTGCTTGAGGATGGTGACGACCTTGGAAGTTCCATCTTGACCGATATGATCTTAGGGGAGGTGATGCCCGATATCCCTCATGACCTTGAGCTTTGGATGACACATGTTGTGGTTGAGTCGGGCGTCACCCTTGGTCCCTGCTTGGTGTGTGTCGGGCATCACGCTTGGATGAGTAACCTGCCCGATACACTTAACCTAGGTGATGGTTTGGTATCGTTATGCCTTGTTATGGTGGAGCGTTGCTAGTTAGTCTGTGGTAGGCATCACCCCTTTAGCCTTAGCCCTGTGTGTGTTGGCCGACAGCACAACACCTGACGGGTGTTGCACGACACCTTAGTGCCCGATACATGGGGTTTCCCGATATGCTTGGGCACACGATACACAACGCACTGTTGCACGAAGCGTCGTCGCCATACTTGCTCCCTTTGGCTGGGTTGCACGCCCTGGTTGTCATTACCAGTAGTGCACGACACAGCGTTGCACGTTACACTTTTGTGCTTGGTCGATAGGTGCTGGTGTATCTGGCCGATACATGTGCTGGCCGTTATGTGGTGGGCGATAGGGTGACTAACTTGCCCGATACTACCTTTGGTGAGGGTAGTGGGTGTTTCTAGTGAGGGTCTCGTTCCTTATGGATAACGATATGTTATACGTTGTTCCTTCTATCACGTTTAGCCATGACGGTGGCCCTTGATATGCCCGATGGTAATCGTTATGATAAGAGCTCATCTATGTAACTTAACATGACCTTACATATGTATGTGATCTTCTTGATGATATGGATAATGCTAAGAAATGATAAGCATGTAAGATGCTTGCTTAATGATGTGACCTATGCTAATAATTACAGATTGAAGCATGAATGATACCATATATAATCATCAATATTGCCCTATGTTGATAAGATGATCTTGCTGTTAATCCATGATGATTGTACTAACCATGTAGGTGATGCATAGCCAAGTAAAGGGCTATGAGGTATATATGATGAGTAACATTGCTTTGATAGTTACTCTTGATGATGAGATGACATACATGATGTGTCTTGGTCTGAAGACCTGAGTTCAGTTAAAGTGCATAAGTTGATGAGAATGCCTTGAAAGGCAGTGGCAGTATGTGATGAGGGATTGAGATCCCATGGCAATGTTGAATCCTTGTGATGGATCATGATGATGTTGATTACAATAAAAAGCATAATATTAAGTTTCATATTATTTATTCTTATTATGTTTGCATGTTATATAACTTGATTGAATCTTGCAATCCACTTAAAATATACTACCTAATCACAATGGAACATATCATGTAGTTTGCCCTGGCCATAGATCCATCATCGTCAGTAGCTGGTGATGGTGAAACAGGTTCTCCTGCGGGTTAACCTGGAAGCGCATATTGTTGAATATGTGTGGTTTCTCCTAGCCTTAAATAGAGAGGGAATCGAGTGCAACTACGGTTGCAGACTCAGATATATATATATATATATATATATATATATATATATATATATAGAGCATGGTGAACAAGCCCATGGCTCAGAGTGATAGAGAATGAATGCGTTCATGGCTCAGAGCACAGTGAACATGCCCGTGGCTCATATATACTAGCGCCGTGACCTGTACCAAGGCGGGCTAGAGGAAGGGTAATCTACGGAGCTGACCCTGTGGCTGAGGCCACTGAAGCATGAGATTGCATCCTGCTTTGGTTCGCATGTGATCCAACCCTATTCTAGGGCTGTATCTCATGTCATTTTGTACCTTTATCACATTCAAATGCATTAGAATTACATGTTATTCTCCCCAATATGATTATCATTGCAAATACGCTTATGGATGTTCTTTGCACTGTTTCTCAAGTACTTGGACCATGCTTAGATGGACGAGGGAGAGAGAGGGACCCAAAGAAGGCCCTAAAGTCTCCCTCAACCTACCTCCAGTGGCCAAGACTCATCCCCGAGCAAAGACATCTGAAATTGAAAAAGTTAGAAGAGAAATCAAGAAGTCAAGCCTCACCACGGCCGTGGCCCCAATGCCACGGTCGTGGCTTTTTTTTTGCCAAAATCCAATAGGTTGCAACAGGGAAATCCTCAGATCGCCCACGACCGTGGCCAGTGAAGACGACACGACCGTGGCCATCAGCACGGTCGTGGTCAGGAGAAGAGAACACGGCCGTGGCACCCTGCCACGGTCGTGGGAATTAAATTGCGAAAAGTCAATTTCCAACAGGGAAATGCCCAAAAAGCCACGACTGTGGCCAAGTCCCCATGACCTTGGCCGCCACGGCCGTGGCCACCACCATTTCACCACTTCCTTCACCCCATGACCGTGTTCACCACCCCACGGTCATCCCCCATTGCCCTCACCACGGCCGTGGCACACCCACCACGACCGTGGTGATCACCTACTCTATATAACTTTCCACTGTTTTTCCTATTTTACCCCCACTTAACCCTAGCTCCTATATAAGCACTAGTTGCTTCTAGGGATCGAGGGAGAGCACTCTCTAGCCGTCACCTAGCTGCTCCCTTGCATCCATTGCTCCAATCCACCCATTTCCTTGCATTCAACCCCATTTCCATCCATTTTCCACTCATTTACACCATAGAAACCTAGTTTCTCTAGGTTTCTATCCATCCATTCCACCATTTTCATGCACCCCTGCACCATTGGAGGAGGGAGGACGTCTGCAGCTGCTTGGAGGTGCAGAAGAAGGCCACTTCATCAAGCTTCATGGAGTTTCTTCCTCTTATACCCCTTTCTTTTCCTGTTTTCATGATCATGTATAGCTAAGCCCCCTTGTGGTGGGCTGTTTGGGATTAAAATGTTACTTTGATACCATGTTGGGGGATAAATTCTTGTAATGAACTCAATTCATATTTATGATGATTACTTCTTGCTTCCATCTCTTTTCCTATCTTATTGCATGTGGTTTGTGCTTCTTGTATGAATTGCTTGTTTTGAGGTTTTTGATGACACTTCATTTCTAGGAGGAATTGGGGTGTATGTGGCAATCTTAGGAATGGCTCCTAGGTCCAATTAGTGGATCCCTAGCTAGCCCCCTTTGTTCCTACACACACATCCCTCCCCCTACAAATGAGTGTGAGATTTAAGTGGCTAATGTAAGTGAGAGTGATGCAATTGCCTAGGGCCTTCTAAATGCTAGAGTGGCTAGTGGCATGAGGGTGAACCCCTTCATCTCCACTCCAATCTCTACCCTCAACCCTCAATTGTCCACTATCACCTACCCTAGAAACCTAGATTTGGCCAATCTCACTAGAACTACACCTAACCCTAGTCTTCTACTAGTAGTATAGGGTATGTTCTAATGGCATTGCCCTTGTTGTTTGGTATGGTAATCTAGATATGAATTGAGCACCATGCATGTTTAATGAACTCCCCCAACTAAAATCAAAGTGACATCCCGCAAATGGCCGACCCATCTTAATCACCTTGCTTAAAACCCTAATCGCTTAGTCTGCTTGTTAATGCTAGCTTAGTCCAATTGCTTTAGTCTAACTTAGTCAATTTCTTAGTTTTACGCTTCAGTGTTAACTTAGGCTCTTGCTCTTGCTAGTGGTTAGTTTAGTTCTTAATTGCTTCTTGCCTTGCTAGAGTAGTGTAGCCTTCCTTCCTCTTGCTTAGTTAGTTTGATAGCTTAGTTTACTAATTTGCTTGCTCTCCCATAATTTAGTTTACTTCTCGCATCTCTTACTTGCTCATTAGTGTAATCAACCAATCAACCTTAAAACCCTAAAAACCTTACTCTCCGCAATAGAAACGTAGCTCACGCCATATAACTCTAGCGCCCCCTATATCTCCGCGGATCGACCCCGTACATGCCGCCTCACCTATACTACGACACGACCCCGTGCGCTTGTGGGCGTAGTGTCTTAGTTGACGTAGGTAGTTAGTGTGGGACCATAAAAATATCGATAGCAAAGATCCCATCTCATCCCGTGCCTCCCGACCTTGTGGATTGCACTTGTTGCAAGCCTCTAGCGGGAGCACACCAAGCTTTCTGGCGCCGTTGCCGATAAGAACATGTGCAGGTGACGGCGAGGCGTGGTGTGCAACCGCAACCTTCCCGACAATTGCAGCAAGATGAGGAGCAGTCGGCCCACTGGTACAATCTCGATACCAGTTCGGGGTCAGAATCCTATAGAATGGAGGAGGAAGAAAACAACAGTGAAGAAGAGGTGGAGCTGGAGCCGGAAGGAGAAGATGTTGTGACATTTTTGGAGGCAGACAGAGAAAGAACCCTGGGTAAAGCACCGACGGGGGTGTCCTATGGTAGAGGGCACATGAAAAAGAAGGTTGATCTTATCTACCCCGAGTGCATGACGAGGCGAGTCTTCGCCACCAAGTATGGGTCTCTGAAAGTGATCGAGGATCTAGGGATCAAGGAGGCAGTGGAAAGGATTGTGATTGAATTGGTTGAATTGTGAAATTGAGCAAGCTTTGAACGCTTAGTGTTTGTGGAATTACTCGTTTGATATATCAATTCCATTTTGTTGATTCATGTGGTGTGATATCTGGGATGAAGTGCTGGATTAATTCTCATGCAGGATGTCTTATGTGGAAAATCATACCAATGACCCCTCTTTGACCCGACTATTCTTCCACCATCTTCATACCCCTCCGCCTCATAAAAACATGCCCTAGTGCACATAATCAGCCTTGGCCACCTCCAAAAGTTTGGGGTAGCCATATCTTTATCTCCCCGCTTCACTCTATCCACCATATGCCCTATCTACACCAAGGGCAAGAAAAAGAAAAGAAAAGAAAAAGAAAAGAAAAATAAAATAAAAGGATTCTCCTGTTTAAGAGCATTCAAATAAAGAAAAGATGAGGGTGTAAAAACACTCCAAAAATTTTACCGCAACCATTTCTTCCACTTTCATACCCATTGAGCTAGGAAACATCAAACTTAGCTCATTTTACCCTTTTCCACAGCCACGTGGGTCATTTGGTGTGATTTGAGATATAAGACTGAATGCATGAATGTGAAACAACACTCCTAGTCATTCTTGATTAACGCCACCATGAAACGGTTTACCCGGAACTTAATGGAAGAAATATGGATAACTTGTGTATTCTATGCGCTATATTTGAAGTTCATATGCTTTGTGCTCTTTTCATGATTGGACTGTGAAAGAAGGAGAGGGTGTTGTGCTTGCTTAGTGTAGTTAGTTCTTTTCTTGCTTAGTTAGCTTCTTGCCTTGCTCTTGCCTTGTTTCTGTTAGTTTAGTTCTTTAATTGATCTTTTGCTTCTCTATTGCTTGCCTTAGTGTAAATTGCCTTTTCCTACCTGGATTAATCCTTTCTTGCTTTCTTAGCCTTAATCTAGTCTAGGGTTGACATAGATTTCATTCTTGCCTTTAACTGCTTTCTTGTTCATCCTTAGTTAACAATCAAATCAACCTTTAAACTCTTAACCCTAGTCTCCGCAGTAGGAACCTAGCCAAACTAACCTAGCTCTAGCACCCCCTCTTTTCCCTGTGGATCGACCCTTTACTTGCCACCTTCCTATACTACAACACGACCCCGTGCGCTTGCGGGTGTAGTGTTTTAGTAGACGTAGGTAGCTAGTTTAGGTTTATAAATATTGAAAGCAAACCCCCAATCCATCACGTGCATTCCGACCTCGTGGGGCGCATCTAGTCGGGTCAAACTGGCTAGTGTGTTAGCACCACTAGCGGAATCACACCGAGCTTTCTGGCACCGTTGCCGGGGATAGAGGCGCTCATCCTAGTTAGATAGTGTAGCTTAGCCTTTCCTTTTTCCCTCACCATTGCTATTATTTATTCTTTGTGTTACTATTTCATATTGGTTCGCTAACTTGGCTCCTTGTTGTTTGTTTGTGACTTGCGCAGGTGACAGCTGTGCATGCGTAGCACACATTCGACTTGCACCGACTTGGTGGTTTATGACCCCGAGATTGGGAGAAGAAGGCGTCAAGCTCGCCGCAACCTACACCGAGAGGCCGAGATGGCACAGAACGACCCGCCACCGGAGGTTCCACCGCCACATCTCCCGCTTCACGAGTACTTCACGCCGGGGAACTACAACTCCCCCATCGCCACTCTAGTTGACCAGATGCCTAGTCAACAGTTCTCCATCCCGCCGACACTCTTGGGGATTCTCCCTACATACTTCGGTATGGAAAACGAGAACCCCTACCACCACATAGACGCGTTCCTTGAAACGTGCTCTACCTTCCGCACGCCTGCCGCCACCGACGACTCAATTAGGAGGATGCTCTTTCCTTTCTCCCTCAAAGAGAAGGCCAAAGAGTGGTACGTCTCGAGGCCAGAGTTGGTCACTTGGAATGAGGTGAAGAACGAGTTTCTCAAGAAGTTCTTCCCCATCACCAAGTTATCCTACATGAGAAGATGCATCACATCGTTTGCCCAAAAAGACAACGAGCCCTTCCACGAGGTGTGGGAGAGGTTCCAGAAGCTGCTTCGTGACTGCCCTCATCATGAGGTTCCTCTTTGGCAGCTAGTTCAAGCCTTCTACACCAGGCTTGAGGAGCAAAGCCAAAACAACGTCGATTCTTCTTGCGGGGGCACGTTCATGGCAAAGCCACCCGAGGAATAATGGCTGCTATTTGAGCATCTCGCCGAGAATTCACGCCACCGAGCTTCCACTAAAGGTGGACATTGCGGCCAGAACTACACCCTCCCCCTTCATCCGTGGCTCCCGCACGCAATGCCACCGACCCTAATATGATGAAAATGATGGCTGATATGATGTGAATGATGAAGAATAAAGTGGGTGGATCTTCTAGCCAACCCACAATGGCTGTGGATACTGTAGACGAGGAAGTTAACGCTTTACATTCCTTTGGTGGCCGCAACAACCAGGGCCCAATGTCCCAATCCTACACCCCAAGTGGAGGAACCACCCAAATTTCTCTTGGAAACAACAGAACAAGGAAGGGCAAGGGCCGGGGCAGTCAAAGCCACGCTACAGCTCCAAGTTCGAGGACGAGGTACTAGGAAGGATGAGGAGCCTGGATGAAGTAAAAAAAGACGTCAATGCACATGGGCAGTCTATAAACCTTCTTGAGCAGAGGTTGGACCAAATTTCTCTCTCTTTGGCTAGAAGGGAAGAAGGTAGACTTCCATCTCAACCACTACCAAATCCGAACAATGATGGGGTTTTTCTAGGGAACACTCCGATTGCTTATGTTCCATCATCTTACCAAGCCCCACCAAACCCCTATGCTCCTCCACCTCCTCAAGTGCCGCTCAATTATCAATATGCTCCACCTCCACCTCACACCTACCAACAACCACCTCCACAATATCACCCCCACCACAACAACAACCACAACCCCAATTCATCCTTCAAAATCCCAACTCCCCTCACTAAAGGACTCCACCACCCCAACAACCACAACCACCTCCACCAGCTCCCTCTTCTACCACCCATGAGCATGTGAAGGCTGTGACTACGTCGAGGAGTGGCAGGACCTTGGAGAGGCCCCATGGTACAGTTGTTAGCAGAGATGACACTGAGGCAGAGCATGTTGATACTGAGATGCAAATTGATGATACTGTGATAAGATGCAGTGTTGATACCGTGATGCCGAGCAGTGATACTATGATATCGAGCCGTGATACCGTGATTCCAGTGATACCAGTGGATGATACTGTTGATTTGGACCGATTGGGTTCCCAACTCCCTCCATATCCTGATGCACTTGAGGAGCCTTCCGTTGCAAAGAAAAAAAAGAAGCATGCAGATGATATTTTGGAAATCTTCAAGAAAGTGAAAATCAACATACCTCTTCTAGATGCAGTCAAGCAAATTCCGTCCTATGCAAAGTTCCTTAAAGAATTGTGCACCTTCAAAAGAAAGACAACAAGGAGGACGCCTAAGAAGATCAAGCTCACTGAGCAGGTGAGCTCCATTCTCCAACACACCATCCCCCGGAAAAGAAAAGACCCCGGCGCTCCCATCATCTCATTCTACATCGGGGCACATCACATAGACCAGGCTCTTCTTGACTTGGGGTCTAGCGTAAACTTGATGCCGTATGATCTATTTGCTGAGCTCCAAATGGGGGAGTTGAGGCCAGCCCATTGCACTCTATAGTTGGCCGACCGATCTGTGAAGATGCCTAGAGGGCGTGTGGATGATGTGCTGGTCCATCTTGATGAGGATACTTCTGCCTTCTTCCCAGCCGATTTTATCATTCTTGATATGGAAAAGGAAGCTAGAAAGGTGCCAATCATCTTGGGGAGACCTTTCTTAGCCACAGCTGATGCCGTGATCCATGTGAGAACTAGGACCATGTATGTTACATTCATGCACATGAAGATTAGGTTGAACATCTTCAAGTCTTCTACTACAGCTGAAGTGATAGGAGCCACCGAGGAAGATTGTTATTTGGTGGAATGCCTAGATGAGATTGTTGAAGAGTTCCTACCTGTGTGGATTGAGACTGCCACTCAAGGTAGAGGTCTTGAACCAATTGTTGAGTTCCCTGGCGATGATGATGAAGATGATGAAGAGTGTGAGCTAGCCTTAGTGGCTGCAAGTCAGGACCTCCCTTCTATTTTTGCACCTTTGAAGAACTCCCTTGAAGCACCCCCCGTTCTTGAGTTGAAGAAACTTCCTGAAGGATTGAAGTACGCTTTCCTTGGCTCAAATTACACCCTCCCAGTGATCATTTCCTCCATTCTCTCTCCTGAGCAAGAAGATGCCTTGATGGAAGTCTTGAGGAAGAACATCCAAGCCATTGGATGGTCTATTGCTGACTTGAGAGGGATTGACCCCTCCATTTGTGTGCATCAGATATACTTAGAAGAAGATGCGAGACCGACCCGACAAATGCAAAGAAGGCTAAATCCAAAGTTGAAGGACGTTGTAACTCAAGAGGTTGTTAAGTTGCTTGATGCAGGGATCATCTATCCCATTTCTGACAGTACGTGGGTGAGTCCCATCCAAGTTGTGCCCAAGAAGGGCGGGATTACGGTTGTAGAAAATGCCGATGGTGAGCTTATTTCGATGAGAGAACAATCGAAGTGGAGAATGTGCGTAGATTACCGGAAACTCAACGAAAATACAAAGAAGGATCACTACCCACTCCCGTTTCTTGATCATATTTTAGAGAGATTGGCTGGACAGAGCTTCTACTATTTTCTTGATGGATACTCAGGATATTTTCAGATTGCTGTGCATCCGGCGGATCAGGAAAAGACAACATTCACTTGTCCAAGTGGTACATTTCCCTATCGAAGAATGCCATTTGGATTGTGCAATGCCCCTTCCACTTTCCAGAGATGTGTAACCTCGATCTTTGCTGACATGCTTGATTCGTCACTTGAGGTTTTCATGGATGATTTTTCAGTTTTCGGGAAAACCTTTGATGAGTGCTTGCTACATCTAGCTGCAGTTCTGGAAAGATGTGTGAAAGTTCGCTTAGTTCTATCTTGGGAAAAGAGTCATTTCATGGTACCTGAGGGTATAGTTCTGGGACACCGAGTTTCGAAAGATGGGATTGAAGTGGACAAGGCCAAGGTGGGCCTTATTTCTACACTCGACTTTCCTTCGACCGTAAGACATGTTCGATCTTTCTTGGGACATGCAGGTTTTTACTGGCGCTTTATCAAGGACTTTAGCAAAATCTCAAGACCACTTTGTCGATTACTTGAGAAAGATGTTGAATTTCAGTTTGATGACAAATGTGTTGAAGCTTTCAATCATCTAAAAGAGAAGCTTATTTCTTCTCCTATCATGCAGCCCCCGGATTTCTCTTTGCCGTTTGAGATCATGACGGATGCATCCGATATGGCGGTGGGGGCTGTGCTGGGTTAACGCATTGGCCGAATTCCTCATGCTATCTATTATGCAAGCAAAACATTAGACGATGCTCAAAGAAACTATACGACTACCGAGAAGGAGTTGCTTGTGGTGATCTTCACTCTTGACAAGTTCCGGCCATATCTCTTGCAAAACAAAGTGACAATCTACACGGACCATGCTGCGTTGAAGTATCTCATGTCCAAGAAAGACTCAAAGCCAAGGTTGATCCGATGGATTTTGTTGCTCCAAGAATTTGCCATAGAAATTGTGGATAAGAAAGGAATAGAAAATGGTGCTGCAGATCATCTCTCCCGCCTTGATGGACCTTTTGATATGACAAGTTCAATCAAAGAGACAATGCCACATGAACAACTCCTCTTAGTCTCATCTGTCCAAAAGCTGTGGTACAAGCACATAGCAAATTTCCTAGCCAGTGGGAGGATACCGAGCATGTGGACAAGGGAGGAAAGCAAGAGATTGTTTGCTATGGTAAAGAACTACATTTGGGATGACCCTCACCTCTTTAAGTATTGCCCGGACCAACTCATTAAGAGGTGCATTCCGGAGATGGAGCAGCAAGAAGTCTTATCTATGTGCCATTCCAGAGTGTGTGGAGGCCATTTTGTAGGAAAATGTACGACCGCCAAAGTTCTTCAATATGGATTCTACTGGCCAACATTGTTCAAAGATGCTCATGACTTTTGCAAGAGTTGCTTCAAGTGCCAAAAAGTGGGCACCATCTCAAAGAGGGACATGATGCCTCTATCACCTATTCTTGTGGTAGAATTATTTGATGTTTGGGGGATTGACTTCATGGGTCCTTTCCCTCCTTCTTTCGGGTATGTCTACATCTTGGTCACCGTAGACTATGTGTCAAAATGGATTGAGGCTGTGGCAACAAGAACAAATGATCATAAGGTGGTGTGTGATTTCGTGAAGTCCAACATCTTTAGCTGTTTTGGTGTTCCAAGGGCTATGATTAGTGATGGCGGGAGTCATTTCATCCACCGCACCTTCGAAGGGCTGCTAAAGAGACATGGAGTTAACCATCGTGTAGCTACTCCTTACCACCCTCAAATGAGTGGTCAAGTTGAGTTAGCAAATCGGGAGATAAAGCTCATTTTAAAGAAGACGGTGCGACCAGACCGTAAGGATTGGTCACTTTGACTCAATGAAGCTTTATGGGCATATAGGACTGCATATAAAGCCCCGATCAGCACTACACCGTTCAAGCTTGTCTATGGTAAGAGTTGCCATTTGTCGGTTGAGATGCAACACAAGGCACTGTGGGCCTTGAAGAAGATGGACTTTGATGAAGAGAGTGCCGGAATGAGAAGAAAGTTTCAATTGCATGAGCTAGAAGAGATGCGGCATGAAGCCTATGAAATGTCAAAGAGCTACAAGTAAAGAACCAAGTTTCTACATGACAAAATCATAAAGAAGAAAGAGTTTGAGCCCGACAAATGGGTATGGCTATACAATTCAAGAATGAAGTTCTTTCCCGGAAAGCTTCATTCTAGGTGGGAAGGTCCTTACCTTGTCAAGAAGGTGTATCCATCCGAGGCAGTGATCATTTGTGCAAAAGAAGGAGCTAAGGAATTTGCCGTTAATGGGCAAAGATTGAAACCTGTCGTTGAAGTCGGCCCGGACAAGGCCAACCAAGACTTTGATGTTGTTATGCTGGTAGAAGAAGAATTTGATGAAGAGGAATGCTTAGATGAGGATGAGAAAGGGATCTACTACAAATATCTCTTGAAAGTTCCAAAGAAATGACGGAGCACAATAATCAATAAGCCTGGCTGAAGGCGTAAAATTTAGCGCTAGTGGGAGGCAACCCACGTGGTTTGAGATTCTCGAACCTTTTCCTTTTTCTATACTTTAGTTTTGTTTTACACAAATACACACATGCACACTTGTGCTTTACAATTTTTGTTTGAGTTTTGATGATGGCAGGTGATAGACATTAGAGAGAGAGGATCTAGAAGTTAATCAAGGTCATTCAAGAAAATTTGTGGCAATAGAACAAATGAAACCAAAAGATCATGTTTTGAAGTTTGAAAATTGAAAAGACAAATCCACCACGGCCGTGGAGCTGGACCACGACCATGGCACAGGTGACCAAACACGACCGTGGCTCTATGCCAAGGCCGTGGGAATTAAAGCACCAATTTGGCCAAAGTTACAGGTTGTTTCGAAGATCGGCCACGACCGTGGCAAGTCGCCACAACCGTGGCGAAGGAGACTGCCAACGACCGTGGTCCTTACCACGGCCGTGTTAAAGAAGGTTGGCCATGACCGTGGGCTACGGCCACGGCCGTGGGAATTTATGCTGCAATTTGGCCGAAGTTACAAGTTGTTTCGAAGATCAGCCACGACCGTGGCAAGTCGACCACGAACGTGGCGTGAGGACAAGGCCGCGACCGTGGCGGGCCACCACGACCGTGGCGAGGTCAGACCGGGAGTTCTTCATCAACAACACGACAGTGGCACCCACCACGACCGTGCTACCCAACCCTGGCCACGACCGTGGCCACCTGCCATGACCGTGGCCGAACCCGGTTCAGGAAAAAAATATACTTTTAAACGTCTAAGCCCGACCCCCTCCTCATTCTTTCGTCTTCCACCTCCAGCAGCGCACTGTGGCGGCGGAAAACGGCCATGG
Organism: Alisma plantago-aquatica; assembly: GCA_963693085.1. Taxonomy (NCBI): domain Eukaryota; kingdom Viridiplantae; phylum Streptophyta; class Magnoliopsida; order Alismatales; family Alismataceae; genus Alisma; species Alisma plantago-aquatica. The sequence continues at coordinate 94,493,032 of OY856409.1, forward strand.
GCTCCCCCGTTTGTCACCTCCAACCCCCCAAAACCACCTCCTTTTGATCCTGAATCCATCCCAAATCGATCCCAACCATCCCTCTCCCATTCCCACCATCCAATCTCTCCCAATCGCACCTCCATCTCCATTGCCATCTCCATTCTGCCCAGCACCTCCCCTACACAAAACCTCCACAAAAACCCTTCCATTCTCGCCCAAATCCACCACTAATCATATAACCACCATCCGTACATCACTATCCTTCCATTCCACCCACAAAACCACATCCACACCACCTTCTCCACCAAATCTGAAAATCTCCATCCTACACCACTTTCACATCCATTTCCGCAATGAATAAGATTGGGAAGGCTATCACAAAGGGGACGAACATCCTCACCGGAGGGAAACAACGTTCTAAAAATGCCTCCTCCGATGTGTCTGTTCCATCCCACACCCCATCACCCACCGCTTCCGCCCACCACTCCCTCCGCCGCTCGCAATCGGTGAGCAGATCACACTCCCGCTCATCCGATAGCCACCATATCACAGACGCTACCTACGAGGGGGAGGACGAAGAAGAGGAGGAGACCATGGGGGTCAACATGGACAACCTCATAGGTGAAATTGAGCCGGCGGCTGCAAGAAGAAATCCAAAATCTAAAGCGGCGCCATCTTCATCCAGGTTGCCTCCAAAGCCCACACCACCCCGCCACTCGACGTATCAGGTGACGGCGAGGCGTGGTGTGCAACCACAACCTTCCCGGCAATTGCAGAAAGACGAGGAGCAGTCGGCCCACTGGTACAATCTCGATACCAGTTCGGGGTCACAATCCTATAGAATGGAGGAGGAAGAAGACAACAGCGAATAAGAGGTGGAGCTGGAGCCGGAAGGAGAAGATGTTGTGACATTTTTGGAGGCAGACAGAGAAAGAACCCTGGGTAAAGCACCGGCGGGGGTGTCCTATGGTAGAGGGCACAGGAAAAAGAAGGTTGATCTTATCTACCCCGAGTGCATGACGAGGCGAGTCATCGCCACCAAGTATGGGTCTATGAAAGTGATCGAGGATCTAGGGATCAAGGAGGCAGTGGAAAGGAACTTAAAGAGAATAGGGCTGTGGGATATCCTCTTCACACCGCAGCCGACCTACGTCGCCTTGACACAAAAATTCTTCGCTACTCTCGAAAGGACTAAAGTGAGGGGCTGTGACGCAATCAAATTTGCCATAATGGGCAATGTGCACACCCTCACTTCAACTGAGCTGAATGGGATTTTTGCAGCAAGTCCTGAAGAGACCGTCAAGATGGATGACGGCTTGTTAGAGAAGGTGAAAGATTTGGATTATGCCTATTTCTGGGAGACAATCACAGGCAGCGGCGTGTATGATGCAGGAAGATCAAAGACAGCCACAATAAGCAATCCAATGATGCGCTATGTGCAAAAGGTCGTGGCAAACACAATTGTAGGGAGGTATGATAATCAAGGCTCCATCTCACAAAAAGATATGTTTGTCGTGATATCAATGTACCTCAAGAAGCACCTCGACCTTGGTGTTCTATTGATTGATCATATGAAGTCCATACCCTACAAGAGCACAAAACCTTTTGTCATGGGTGGGTTTGTGACTTCGATTGCACTAGCACTGGGATACGATCTCTCGGGGTTACAGGACACACTTGAGGCAGAGTTTGTGGACCTCAACTACTTGGTGCGCTCGCACACTATAAAGATAAAGGAAAAGAAGATGATCTATCTTACTACTAGTGTGCCGGACTTTGAGCTCGATTTGCCATACCACGCGGTGCCTCTTCTTTCCGCGTTGGGAATTAATTTCAATTTGAGAGAAAAACTTCTCAAATGGCAGCAAGAACACCCACGAGAGACGTATACAAGGGGAGCCACTGCCGCACATGAAGACGTTGCTGAATCTAATGTGCAAGGGTAGGAGCATGAAGCAGAAGAAGAACGGCAGCCCCGAAGAATTAGAAGGAGGGATGAGGGGACATCCCAGCTGCAGCCGCCCTCAGGGAACGCCTATGACATGGCTACCATCCAGGCGCACCTTGAGAGTATTCAGAAGACTCAAGGTGACATGCAACTTATCCAGGAGTACATGTGGCAAGATCAACAGCAGATGCACTACCAGATCAACCACTTGTACCAATACCAACATGCCCAGGCAGCACGAAACCCCAAATGGGGTGTAGACTTTTGGGGTGGTATAGCTGGACATCCACAGGCGTATCCTCCACCCCAGGACGACTAATGGGGGCACTACTATCAGCATCCTCCTTCTAGCTCGGCTCCAGACTCAACTCCTCCTCCAGATCCTCCTCAGATGCCGGACCAGCCACCGCAGCCTTGATTCTTCCCCTATCTTCCCTAAGCTATAGTTTCATGCTGAGGACATCATGATTCTAAAGTTTGGGGTGGGTAGGGCGGTATGCACCACTCCTTCTCTCTTTTTGTCATTTTGATATCACTTCTGCCATTTAGTTTAGTTTTACTGATTTTGTTGCATGTCATGTAGTTGATTTCTGCATTTTCGAGTAATTTTTACAATTTTTTGCTTCTTCAGCCATGCATTGCATCTCATGTAGGTTTTTGCCAATTTTTGCATGTTTTAGCTAGGATTTACTTGCTTTTTACCTAAAATTGTGTTTGAATGTGATTTAGTACAATGTGACACATTTTTGGCCAATTTTTCCCAGATTTGATGTTTCTTGTCCAAAAAGCGTGTTTTGACTCAATCTTTACCATATTGAATGAAATTGCTTATCTTTGACAAATACAAGATGATATGCTATGATGAAGTGCTATGTCGTATCAACGAGTGACTTCTTACATGCTTGTCACCTCCCTTGGGAATGTGTTGGTTTGATTGAATTATGATCCGAGCAAGCATAGAACGTTTAATGTTTGTGGAGTTACTTGATTGATATATGATTTCATTTGGTTCATTCATGTGATGTGATATCTATGGTGAAGTGTCAGACTAGTTTTCATGCAGGAGACCTTATGTGGAAGATTATGCCAAGTGACCCCTCTTTGACCCGACCACTCTTTCATCATCTTCATACCTCTCCGCCTCATAAAAAGATGCCAAAGTGCACATATTAGCCGTGGCCACCTCCAAAAGTTTGGGGTGGCCACATCTTTATCTCCCCGCTTCACTCTATCCACCATATGCCCTATCTACACCAAGGGCAAGAAAAAGAAAAGAAAAGAAAAAGAAAAACAAAATGAAATAAAAGGATGCTCCTGTTTAAGAGCATTCAAATAAAGAAAAGATGAGTGTGTAAAAACACTCCAAAAATCTTACCGCACCCTTTCTTCCACCTTTATACCCATTGAGCTAGGAAACATCAAACCTAGCTCACTTTATCCCTTTTCCGCAGCCATGTGGGTCATTTGGCATAACTTGAAGCATAAGGTTGAAGGCATGAAAGTGAAACGACACTCCTAGTCATCGGTGATTAACATCATCATGAAACGGTCTACCCGGAACCTTACGGATGAGATATTGATAACTTGCGCAATCCATGCATTATATGCAAAGTTCTTATGCTCTGTGCTCCCTTCATGGTTGGTTTGTGAAAGTAGATGAGGAGGGAAGTGATTGGCATGTACCTAGTCACCATTGATCCCATTCATCATTTGTCACCCATCATATTGCATTTGTCATACCGTTTGATTGTGGAAAATGAAAAAAAAGATTGAGTTGGAGCATACTTGAGGACAAGTATGTTTCAAGTTTGGGGTGGTGATCCAACCCTATTCTAGGGCTGTATCTCGTGTCATTTTGTACCTTTATCACATTCAAATGCATTAGAATTACATGTTATTCTCCCCAATATGATTATCATTGCAAATACGCTTATGGATGTTCTTTGCACTGTTTTTCAGGTACTTGGACCATGCTTAGATGGACGAGGGAGAGAGAGGGACCCAAAGAAGGCCCCAAAGTCTCCCTCAACCTACCTCCAGTGGCCAAGACTCATCCCCGAGCAAAGACATCCGAAATTGACAAAGTTAGAAGAGAAATCAAGAAGTCAAGCCTCACCACGGCCGTGGCCCCAATGCCACGGTCGTGGCTTTTTTTTGCCAAAATCCAACAGGTTGCAACAGGGAAATCCTCAGATCGCCCACGACCGTGGCCTCCCAGCCACGACCGTGGCCAGTGAAGACGACACGACCGTGGCCATCAGCACGATCGTGGTCAGGAGAAGAGAACACGGCCGTGGCACCCTGCCACTGTCGTGGGAATTAAATTGTGAAAAGTCAGTTTCCAACAGGGAAATGCCCAGAAAGCCACAACCATGGCCAAGTCCCCACGACCGTGGCCGATGCTGATCAAGACGCCTGTGGCCCCTCCCCACGGTCAGCCCAACTCCTCCAAAATGGCCGTGTTACCCAACACGGCCGTGGTGCCTGCTACCCACCACGACCGTGGCACTCCGCCACGGCCGTGGCCACCACCATTTCACCACTTCCTTCACCCCACGACCGTGTTCACCACCCCACGGTCGTCCCCCACTGCCCTCACCACGGCCGTGGCACACCCACCACGACCGTGGTGATCACCTACCCTATATAACTTTCCACTGTTTTTCCTATTTTACCCCCACTTAACCCTAGCTCCTATATAAGAACTAGTTGCTTCTAGGGCTCGAGGGAGAGCACTCTCTAGCCATCACCTAGCTGCTCCCTTGCATCCATTGCTCCAATCCACCCATTTCCTTGCATTCAACCCCATTTCCATCCATTTTCCACTCATTTCCACCATAGAAACCTAGTTTCTCTAGGTTTCTATCCATCCATTCCACTATTTTCATGCACCCCTACACCATTAATTGGAGGAGGGAGGACATCTGCAGCTGCTTGGAGGTGAAGAAGAAGGCCACTTCATCAAGATTCATGGAGTTTCTTCCTCTTCTACCCCTTTCTTTTCCTGTTTTCATGATCATGTATAGCTAAGCCCCCTTGTGGTGGGCTGTTTGGGATTAAAGTGTTACTTTGATACCATGTTGGGGGGTAAATTCTTGTAATGAACTCAATTCATATTTATGATGATTACTTCTTGCTTCCATCTCTTTTCCTATCTTATTGCATGTGGTTTGTGCTTCTTGTATGAATTGCTTGTTTTGAGGTTTTTGATGACACTTCATTTCTAGGAGGAATTGGGGTGTATGTGGCAATCTTAGGAATGGCTCCTAGGTCCAATTAGTGGATCCCTAGCTAGCCCCCTTTTGTTCCTACATACACATCCCACCCCCTACAAATGAGTGTGAGATTTAAGTGGCTAGTGTAAGTGAGAGTGATGCAATTTCCTAGGGCCTTCTAAAGGCTAGAGTGGCTAGTGGCATGAGGGTGAACCCCTTCATCTCCACTCCCATCTCTACCCTCAACCCTCAATTGTCCACTATCACCTACCCTAGAAACCTAGATTTGGCCAATCTCACTAGAACTACACCTAACCCTAGTCTTCTACTAGTAGTATAGGGTATGTTCTAATGGCATTGCCCTTGTTGTTTGGTTTGGTAATCTAGATATGAATTGAGCACCATGCATGTTTAATGAACTCCCCCAACTAAAATCAAAGTGACATTCCCCAAACGGCCCACCCATCTTAATCACCTTGCTTAAAACCCTAATTGCTTAGTCTGCTTGTTAATGCTAGCTTAGTCCAATTGCTTTAGTCTAACTTAGTCAATTGCTTAGTTTTACTCTTCAGTGTTAACTTAGGCTCTTGCTCTTGCTAGTGGTTAGTTTAGTTCTTAATTGCTTCTTGCCTTGCTGGAGTAGTGTAGCCTTCCTTCCTCTTGCTTAGTTAGTTTGATAGCTTAGTTTACTAATTTGCTTGCTCTCCCATAATTTAGTTTACTTCTCGCATCTCTTACTTGCTCATTAGTGTAATCAACCAATCAACCTTTAAACCCTTAACCCTAGTCTCCGCAGTAGGAACCTAGCCAAACTAACCTAGCTCTAGCGCCCCCTCTTTTCCCTGTGGATCGACCCTTTACTTGCTACCTTCCACCACTTCCTAGCTCCCCAAATCGCCACCCACTCCATTCCACTCCATATCCACCTCAAATCCACTCCATTTCACCATTTCCACCACATAACCCCCTATATCTAAGCCTTCCATCCACTTCCCTCCATCATTCCACACTATTTCATCCAAGGAGAAGAAGGAGGACGTCCCTACAGCTGCTAGAGAGGAGGACTTCTTCATCTACACCGAGCTCCATGGCTTCTTCTACCTCTTTCTCCTCTCTTTTTGTATTTTGCTTTGTTATGAGTAGCTAGGCCCCTTGGGTGGGCTGTTTGGGGGAAAATATGTTACTTTGATACCATGTTGGGGGAAAATGACATGTAAACTTTGTAATTTCATTTGTTAATGATTATATTCTATTTGCATCTCTTTCTCCATGGATTGCTTGTTGGTTTGTGTGTGAAATCACCTAGGAATTTAGGAAAATTGCTTATAAGTAGGAAGATGGGAGGCAACCTAGTGATCCAAGAATTGGACCTAGGGGCAAATCCCAAAATTCACACATATAAGCAATTTGCCTAAATTCGTAGGTGATTTCACACACAAACCAACAAGCAATCCATGGAGAAAGAGATGCAAATAGAATATAATCATTAACAAATGAAATTACAAAGTTTACATGTCATTTCCCCCCAACATGGTATCAAAGTAACATATTTCCCCCCAAACAGCCCACCCAAGGGGCCTAGCTACTCATAACAAAGCAAAATACAAACTAGTCTAAGAATCACAAAATTCCGCTAGAGGCTTGCAACAAGTGCAATCCACGAGGTCGAGAGGCACGGGATGAGATGGGATCTTTGCTTTTGATATTTTTATGGTCCCACACTAACTACCTACGTCTACTAAGACACTATGCCCGCAAGCGCACGGGGTTGTGTCGTAGTATAGGTGAGGCGGCAAGTACGGGGTCGATCCGCGGAGATAGAGGGGGCGCTAGAGTTAGATGGCGTGAGCTACGTTCCTATTGCGGAGAGTAAGGTTTTTAGGGTTTTAAGGTTGATTGGTTGATTACACTAATGAGCAAGTAAGAGATGCGAGAAGTAAACTAAATTATGGGAGAGCAAGCAAATTAGTAAACTAAGCTATCAAACTAACTAAGCAAGAGGAAGGAAGGCTACACTACTCTAGCAAGGCAAGAAGCAATTAAGGACTAAACTAACCACTAGCAAGAGCAAGAGCCTAAGTTAACACTGAAGAGTAAAACTAAGCAATTGACTAAGTTAGACTAAAACAATTCGACTAAGCTAGCATTAACAAGCAGACTAAGCGATTAGGGTTTTAAGCAAGGTGATTAAGATGGGTGGGCCGTTTGGGGGATGTCACTTTGATTTTAGTTGGGGGAGTTCATTAAACATGCATGGTGCTCAATTCATATCTAGATTACCAAACCAAACAACAAGGGCAATGCCATTAGAACATACCCTATACTACTAGTAGAAGACTAGGGTTAGGTGTAGTTCTAGTGAGATTGGCCAAATCTAGGTTTCTAGGGTAGGTGATAGTGGATAATTGAGGGTTGAGGGTATATTCTGTTTCTTTGTAGAATGAGGACCTATATGTAATAGTTTCTCAGTTTATCCATTTTCCACAATCGGTTTTAATTAACCTGTGTTTTCGGTAATCTGTGGTTATGGTGATTTCCGGACGTTTTTGCGTAACACCTCACTGTCTGTGTGATAGCGGGATGTGTTGCCACAAGTTTTGGTATCAGAGCTCTAGGTTTGCTGAGTCTATAGAGATTTAGGACTAGGTTGTGTCTTTTCTTGTGTGTTTTCTAGATTTTCTTACAATCATCTTCTGCCCTCAGCGGAAGAAAAGCCAAGATGTCTGGAAACCATGAAGAACATGCTGTTGAGAACAGCGATGCTGCATGAGTTGATGGAGCTATAGGGAAGGCACATGAAGATCGGGTGCCTGAGGTCCCCCAACCTGACCCAACCATTCTTGAACACCATGCATATCAATAGCTTATGGGGAAGATGATGGCTACGATGAATCTCATGGTAGAAAGATTGCCAGTGCCTCCACCGAGAGCACATGCTCCCCATGGTGAAACATCAGGTATTGGGAAGACCTTTGAGCGGCTTCGCTGAGTCAGAGCTTTGGACTATGCTGGGACGGCTGATCCAGCGGATGTAGATCTATGGCTGACAAGTCTTGAGAAGGCTTTCCGGATCCTCGACATCCCCGAAGCAGACAAAGTAAAGCACACTGTCTATCTTCTGAAGGGTAGTGCTGGTCACTGGCGGACCATCGAGGAAGAGCAGCAACCTGGTGAGGTGATCAATTGGGAGGTTTTCCGGAGTGAGTTCGTTAGCAGATACTTTCCGAAGATGTATCTGGATGAGAAGATCAGTTAGTTTGAGCGCTTGCACCAAGGAACGATGAACATCACCGAGTATGAAGCCAAGTTCATGGACCTGTTGAGGTTTTGCCCTCACATGGCAGTAACAGATGAAGAGAGGACCAGACACTTTGAGAAAGGTTTGAGTGCTGAGCTGACAACACCTGCGTTTGCGTTGGAGAACCGAGAGCGGTTTGCTACATTTGTGGAATCTTTCCAGAGGATCGAACGGTCAGTTAAGGAGAAAAGAGAATCTATGTCTAAGAAGAGGCCTGCTCAGTTCCAGGGACAGAGGTTTGGTGGCTTCAAGAAGCCAAGGTTTTCAACACCTTCTGTAATGAGAGGTTCCAGTGCACCGTCGCAATGGTCCCCGAGTAAGGGAAGAGGTTATGTTTCTTTACTGTCAAAGGCACATAGTACAACTTCTGTGGCAGTGACAGGGCCATCTAGGCCACGGTTTGAAGTTAAGACATGCTATATCTGCGGTCAGACGAGACATTTCAAGTTGAGTTTCCCAAATAGAGATGTGGAAGTGACGCAGCAGCTGGGGAAGAATCATTAAGGGTCAGATAGAAAGCATCCCAGTAGTAGCAGAGGGCGAGGACGCGATCAAGCATCACAAGCGGGATCATCTGCTCAAGGAAGCAGAGGACGTGGACAGCAAGCAACGGCTCGATTCTATGCTATGAGTCATCCGGAGGCGATAGTCAACCCACAAGTGGTGACATGTCAGATGGAGTTATTTCATTCTGATATGTCTTCTTCTTGCTTTATATCTGTTCTGGTTGACCCGGGTGCTACACACTCTTTTATCGCCTATAGTATGCTTGAAAACTGTCATTTACCTGTAAGCTGTAAGAAAGATAGTTTGTTGTTAGAAACCCCTCTTGATGGTTCCTCGATGCTTCGAGAAGAGTGTCCATCTTGTACCTTATCTTTTTTAGGACACAATATACAAGTGAATCTTATACCACTTCATATGCATGGTTTCGATGTTATCCTTGGGATGGATACGTTAGAGAAGTATAAGGTTGTTTTGGACTATGGTTCCAAGCAGGCTGTGTTTGATGATGGAGAGAAGTGGATCTTCCAAGGAGATAGGAAGATTCTTCCGACGTGTCTGGTATCAACTATGGTGGCAGAGAAGTTGCTACGACAAAGATGTGAGGTGTTCTTAGCTCACATTGTGGATACCGTTGTAGATACCAAGGCGAATGGTCCTAGCCTTGAAGAGGTGTCTGTTGTCTGAGGGTTTGCCTATGTGTTTCCCGAAGAGTTCCCCGGTGTTCCTCCACCCTGAGAGATTGATTTCGAGATCAATCTGGTCCCAGGAACACAAACAGTTGCACATACACCATATAGGATGGCTCCAATGGAGATGGCAGAGCTTAAGAAGCAGTTGCAAGAGTTGTTGGAGAAAGGTTTCATCCGACCGAGTATGTCGCCTTGGGGTGCTCCAATGTTGTTCGTCAAGAAGAAGGACGGGTCGATGCAGTTATGTATAGATTACCGACAGTTGAACAAGGTCACGATCAAGAACAAGTACCCGTTACCGAGGATAGATGATCTGTTTGATCAGTTGCGTGGTGCCACCGTGTTTTCGAAGATCGATCTATGGTCCAGATATCATCAATTGGGGATTAAGGCAAATGACATACCAAAGTCAGCTTTTAGGATGAGGTATGGTCACTTCGAGTTTGTGGTTATGCCATTTGGGCTAACCAATGCACCTGCTGCTTTCATGGATTTGATGAACAGAGTGTTCCGTCCATTTCTAGATCAGTTTGTCATGGTCTTTATAGATGAAATCTTGATCTATAGTCGGGACAGGCAAGAGCATGAGAGGCATCTTTGACTAGCGTTGACTCTTCTTCGCCAACATCAGTTGTATGCCAAGTTCAGTAAGTGTGAGTTCTGGTTGGAAGAAGTGACTTTCTTGGGTCATGCGATATATTCTGAAGGAGTCAAAGTGGACCCGAAGAAGGTGGAGTCCATTGCACAGTGGGAATAGCCGAAGACGCCGACGGAGGTTCATAGTTTCCTGGGTTTGGCAGGATACTACCAGAGGTTTATCTAGGACTTCAGTGCGATTGCGTTGCCGATGACAAAGTTGGCTAGGAAGGATGTACCTTTTGTCTGGGATGATCGTTTCCAGCAAGCTTTCCAAAGTTTGAAGGAAAAGCTGACTAGTGCTCCAGTACTAGTGCTGCCAGAACTTAGGAAGGGCTATGTTGTTTTCTGTGATGCTTCCAAGAAAGGTTTAGGTTGTGTGCTGATGCAGGAAGATCATGTGGTTTCTTTTGCTTCGCAACAGCTTAAGAAACAAGAGGAGAACTATCCGACTCATGATTTGGAGTTGGCGGCAGTGGTTCATGCGTTAAAGATTTGGAGACGCTATCTTTACGGGGAAGTGTGTCAGATCTTTATGGATCATAAGAATCTGAAGTACATCTTTTCGTAGCATGAGTTAAACATGCGACAACGTCGATGGATGGAGTTGATCAATGATTACAACTGCACCATCGAGTATCATCCTGGTAAGGCAAACGTGGTAGCTGATGCGCTTAGATGAAAGTCTTCTTCTCTTTCTTCAAAGAAGGCACAGTTGAGTTCCCTGGTATGCCATAGATGAGATATGTTTGTCTCTTTGCGACAGATGAATGTGTAGATGGAAGTTTCCTTGTTAGCTAGACTTTTAGCACAGATGCAAGTCAAGCCTACGCTGAGACAACAGATCAAAGATGCACAACAAACAAATGATACAGTATAGTTGATCAGATCAGAGTTCGGCAGTGAAAAGCATGATGGGTTCCATGAATCTGAGGATGGACTAGTTTGCTACCATAATAGGATGGTGGTCCCCGATGCTGATGATCTGAGGAAGTTAGTGCTCGAGGAAGAACACACGTCGATGTATGCTATGCATCCAGGTGTCACCAAGATGTATCATAGTCTGAAGGACTTGTATTGGTGGCCCGGCTTGAAGAAAGATGTAGCTGAGTTCGTGGCTAGGTGTGTGGTATGTCAGCAAGTCAAGGCTGAACATCAAAAGCCAGCAGGTACGTTGCAGTCCCTACCAATACCACAATGGAAATGGGATCATATAACCATGGATTTCGTAGTGGTCTACCCAGGACAACTAGGAATCATGATTCCATTTGGGTGATAGTGGACAGATTGACAAATTCAGCCCATTTCATACCAGTTAAGACAACATATACAACCGAGAAGCTCGCTCGAGTATATATGGATGAGATAGTACATTTGCATGGTGTGCCAACAATGATAGTTTTTGACAGAGGTCCTCAGTTTACGAGTCATTTCTGGGAACAGTTGCACAATGCGTTGGGAATGCAGTTGAGATTCAGTACCGCTTTCCATGCATAGACAGATGGAATATCTGAGAGGACTATACAGACTTTGGAGGATCTCCTTAGAGCTTGTGTTCTATAGTTCCTAGGTAGTTGGGATGTACATCTCAGTTTGATAGATTTTGCTTACAATAATAGTTATCAGCGGAGCATTGACATTGCTCCTTATGAGGCCTTGTATGGAAGGAAGTGCATATCTCCTTTGTGTTGGTATGAGTCTGGTGACTATCAGCTTTTGGGTCCTGAGTTAGTACAGTAGACGACAGAAAAGATCAAAGTGATACAACAATAGTTGAAAGCGGCACACGACAGACAGAAGTCTTATGCAAACAATCGCCGACGACCTTTGGAGTTCCAGGTAGGAGACAAAGTGTATCTTAAAGTCTCTCTGTGGAAGGGTGTGCTAAGGTTTGGCCGGAAGGGTAAGATAGCACCCAGATATATGGGTCCGTACCTAGTCATAGCACGTATTGGCAAGGTAGCTTATGAGTTGGAGTTGCCGCCAGAGTTGCACAGGTTACATCCAATGTTCCATGTCAGTATGCTGAAGAAAAGCCATCCAGATTCAGGAACAGTGATACAGCCAGTCGAGGTTGAGCTTGATGAAGATGTGAACTATGAGGAAGGTCCTGTGGTGATCCTTGACAGAAGAGTTAAGAAGATGAAGAGGAAGGACCTGGCTATTGTGAAGGTTATTTGGCATCATCGTGGCGTTGAGGAAGCCACGTGGGAGCTTGAGGAAGAGATGAGGAGGAAGTATCCCTTGCTTCTCTCTTTGGATTTCGGGGACGAAATCCCTTTGTATGGGGTTAGCTTGTAAGGACCCTGACTTCTGTTTAGGGCTTATCATGTTTGCTTTGCTTAACCTTGATGCTTAGTTGCTTGCTAATCACCTTTAGTGGTGACTAGGGTTTGTTGGTGCTTTGTTGAGAGTTGGAGGTGCTACTTGCAAATAACTCAAGTTTAGGGTTTGTGGGAAAGTTTGTCACCATGTGTGGTGTTCCTCCCTCTCTTTTCTTCCTCTTGTGTTGAGAGGAAGGGCTGGGCTCATTGCTTGAGTTCCTTTGGGCTTAGTTGGGCTTGTTGGGCTTTGTGGTGTGTTGCCTTTGCTCCTTTGAACCTTGTGTCGGGAAAGAGAGCCCTGTGTCATCCAGTGGTGTGTCGGCCATGCTTGTGTCACCCAGGGTTGTGTCGGCCATGGTGGAGGTATGTCGCCCATGGATCCTTTGACTTTCTTTGACCTCGTTTGTGTCACCACTAGTGGACACTTGGTGCTTGATGCTTGCATGTGGCAATGGCCTTGGACATGTGATTAGGGCATGTTAGAGTGGTGGCAATGCTCTTGGACAAGTGTCCCAAGGTTGGCGGCACCTTGATTTGCTCTACCTTGGTTTCTCCTCCATCCTCTCCTATATATGCATTTCCTTTCCCTTGCTAAGGATCCCTTTAGTTCCTTAGTCTTCTTCTCCCTTGGTGCACGATACCCTTTCCCTTTGCAAGCTTAATGGCCGATCCTTGCCTTGGAGTCTCCTTCTTCCTCTAGTGGTGGCCGAACCCTAGAGTGCCTTGATCTTCTTCTTGTGGTGGTGCTAGGAGCTTGGAGGTTGCTTAAGGCGAGTTACATAACTCCTAACCCTAACTACATTACCATCTTCTATGTTCTTGTTTATATGTTTCTTATGATAAGCTAAGTATGTGGTTAGTTTAGTTTCTTGCTTAGTTGTTCTTGTGGGCCGAACCATGTGTTCTAGGGTTTCTTGGTGAGCAACACTCCTTTCTCTCCTAGGTCTTGAGGAGTGAGCTTGAGTTCTAGTATCATGAGCAATACTCCTCTCTCATTTAAGTTGATAGGTGAGCTTGTGTTCTAGTAGCTTGAGCAACACCCTCCTCTCACCATGGACTTGAAGGGTGAGCTTTGTAGTAGTTGTGGATCCTTGTTAGGGTTGCTCCTTGTGTTGCCCGATTGGTGATATGAAGCTTGGCAATACCCCTCTCTCTTAATAGTTGAGAGGTGAGTCATCTTCTTGATCCATTAGGGTTTGGTGCCCTTGTGCTTGAGGATGGTGATGACCTTGGAAGTTCCATCTTGACCGATATGATCTTAGGGGAGGTGATGCCCGATATCCCTCATGACCTTGAGCTTTGGACGACACATGCTGTGGTTGAGTCGGGCGTCACCCTTGGTCCCTGCTTGGTGTGTGTCGGGCATCACACTTGGATGAGTAACCTGCCCGATACACTTAACCTAGGTGATGGTTTGGTATCGTTATGCCTTGTTGTGGTGGAGCGTTGCTAGTTAGTTTGTGGTGGGCATCACCCCTTTAGCCTTAGCCCTGTGTGTGTCGGCTGATAGCACAACACCTGACGGGTGTTGCATGACACCTTAGTGCCCAATACATGGGGTTGCCCGATATGCTTGGGCGCACAATACACAACACACCGTTGCATGACGTGCCATCGCCAGACTTGCTCCCTTTGGCTGGGTTGCACACCCTGGTTGTCATTACCAGTAGTGCACGACACAGCGTTGCGCGTTACACTTTTGTTCTTGGTCGATAGGTGCTGGTGTATTTGGCCGATACATGTGATGGCCGTTTTGTGGTGGGAGATAGGGTGAGTACCCTACCCGATACTACCTTTGGTGAGGGTAGTGGGTGTTTCTAGTGAGGGTCTCATTCCTTATGGATAACGATATGTTAGACATTGTTCCTGCTATCACGTTTAGCCATGACGGTGGCCCTTGATATGCCTGATGGTAATCGTTATGATAAGAGCTCATCTATGTAACTTAACATGACCTTACATATGTATGTGATCTTCTTGATGATATGGATAATGATAAGAAATGATAAGCATGTAAGATGCTTGCTTAATGATGTGACCTATGCTAATAATTACAGGTTGAAGCATGAATGATACCATATATAATCAATCAATATTGCCCTATGTTGATAAGATGATCTTGTTGTTAATCCATGATGATTGTACTAACCATGCAGGTGATGCATATACAAGTAAAGGGCTATGAGGTATATATGATGAGTAACATTGCTTTGATAGTTACTCTTGATGATGAGATGACATACATGATGTGTCTTGGTCTGAAGACCTGAGTTCAGTTAAAGTGCCTAAGTTGATGAGAATGCCTTGAGAGGCAGTGGCAGTATGTGATGAGGGATTGAGATCCCATGGCAATGTTGAATCCTTGTGATGGATCAAGATGATGTTGATTACAATAAAAAGCATAATATTAAGTTTCATATTGTTTATTCTTGTTATGTTTGCATGTTATATAACTTGGTTGAATCTTGCAATCCACTTAAAATATACTAACTAATCACAATGGAACATATCATGTAGTTTGCCCTGGCCATAGATCCATCATCGTCAGTAGCTGGTGATGGTGAAATAGGTTCTCCTGCGGGTTAACCTGGAAGCGCATATTGTTGAATATGTGTGGTTTCTCCTAGCCTTAAATAGAGAAGGAATCGAGTGCAACTACGGTTGCAGACTCAGATATATATATTTATATATATATAGAGCATGGTGAACAGGCCCATGGCTCAGAGTGATAGAGCATGAATGCGTTCATGGCTCAGAGCACGGTGAACAGGCCCGTGGCTCAGATATACTAGCACCGTGACCTGTACCAAGGCGGGCTAGAGGAAGGGTAGCCTATGGAGCTGACCCTATGGCTGAGGCCACTGAAGCATGAGACTGTGATCCTGCTTTGGTTCTCGTGCACTGACCATGAGGTGGGAGGTTGTGGAGTCCGACTCTCCCATTGACCTTGTATGACACTGACTTGGGTTTCGCAACCGAAGGTTGGATTTGAGCAGTATGGCTCATTTCCTCAGGGCATAATAATACATAATCCAGCCGAATTGTATTTACTACTTAAGACAAAACACAAAACATTGATTGAGGCCTTGCTTGCATAGTTAATCTTATTATACATGTAGTTACTTATACGTTCCTCATGATATGTGGT
Source organism: Alisma plantago-aquatica (assembly GCA_963693085.1). NCBI lineage: Eukaryota > Viridiplantae > Streptophyta > Magnoliopsida > Alismatales > Alismataceae > Alisma > Alisma plantago-aquatica. The sequence continues at coordinate 94,508,779 of OY856409.1, forward strand.
AAGACCTTATAAATCTTATCTTGTTAATCATGTTCCATAAAGAAATACATGGGTATATGCCTTCCGTACATTCTGGTAAGCTTGATGGTATGAATAGCTTTACTTTATAACTATTCTTGTTATACCTCTCATCAGTTATCTGCTGTTGTTGCTTTATCTTTCTGAGGTTTTGTAGTTTCGGCGGGGAGTTATGTTTCTCGCTGGGACTATGTGTCTCACCCCGCTGGTTTACACCCTTTTTAGGTGGTCGAGCTAGGCGTGGTGGTGGTCGCGGAGATGCGGCCGAGCAGTGAGACGAGCAGTAGAAGGCAAGAGATGGATATGCCGCTGTTTTGGATGTTTTGTAGTAGAGTCTTAGAGTCATCCCTGTACTCTCAGGTCCTTGGAGGTGTTTTGACGTTGTTTCACGATGTATAGCTGTTTGATGTTTTGTATATCCTTCTGCTGGCCGGATGTGGGCCGTTCTGTATGTATAAACAAGTGATGAACTCATGTGATGGTTTGACAGCTGATCTCCTAAGCTGTGGACGCGTGTCAAGAACTTGTAATTGTTTATATAACCTGTTTCTTTGCAGAATGAGGACCTATATGTAATAGTTTCTCAGTTTATCCATTTTCCGCAATCGGTTTTAATTAACCCGTATTTTTGGTAATCTGCGGTTATGGTGATTTCCGCACGTTTTCGCGTAACACCTCGCTGTCTGTGTGATAGCGGGATGTGTTGCCACATACACACACAAACACACACACACACAAACACACACACACACACACACACATATATATATATATATATATATATATATATATATATATCTGTGTGTGTTTGTGTGTTTGATATATATGAAATTAACATGTGTCACCCTAAAATTGGTTTATATGGTGGATGTGTAGCATGGTTATGGACAATAACCCTATTTGTCTGTGCTTGGTTGTATATGGTTGTTTAATCTTATTTATATCTCAATTTGCATACCGAGCCTCTATCTTCTTCTTCCATATGTAAAATTATTATTCTCTCCTTCTTATGCTCCCCTCGAATGTAGCTTGAGGTCTCTCTTTGACTTTGTAGTATGTTTAATTGAATTAGTATAGTTTTATTTTCTTATTACAATGAAGAAGACGTTCAACACCAGACAAGTTTCTCATTTTAGATGACGAGCCGATCAAGTAGAGGACCGAGGAGGACAGACAACATGAGAAACCAAACAAATCAATTGGAGGCCTAACCGATCATTTGGAGGTGTCCATACATCGCTTGGATCGGAGGCCATACGACTGTTCTAATGACTAACCGACTGACCAGGGGACAAGCCAATCGATTCAAGGGTTGAATGGATCATCCCAGATTGGTTCAAGCACAATTCTTCACTACCAGTAGGCTGATTTATATGATGTAGACCTTAGGTGGTAGTAATTCCTTGTGACTCCAATGAAATACAATAGTATGCCATAACCATCACTTATGTTTTTAATTGTGTGTTTTTATTTGTGGGATACAACATGTATATGGTACATAGTATAGTATGCGGTGATTAGATACATATATGTATATTTATAAATATAAAATCCAATAATCAAACATACTAAGTCTAAGATGCTTTCCATTAGAAACACACATGAAAAGCATGATCGACTAAACATGGACACGCCAAGCATGGTGAACTATCTATTTTGTGGAAGTGTGATGGTAGTTATGTGGGCTTGCCAAGCAAGATGCATTTCTATCGTGTTGGAGTTTGGGTCATACTTAACTAAATGATTTTAATGAGATTAATCACTTAGAATCATGCAGATGAATGTGGAAAAGATTTGTGCATATCATCTAATCTAAGAATTGCATAAGATGCAATTGGCAAAAGTTGCCTACCTTAGTAATTGATTATGGACGTTGGTGTTGGTCGGGTAATAACTCAATTATTTTGGATCTTGACTTAATAGAAGGTTGTATGCTGCAAACTTCTAAATTGGTAAGTGAATGCTATCAATTTGAACAAAATGGTGAGAGCGATAATTAATAAAGGCCTAATTAAACATTGTAAAATTTTATATCAATCAAATAAAATAAAAAATGTTTTATAAAAATTGCAAATTTCTCTTGTAGAATCAAATGGCAACAAACAACACTTTTTTTCTACGATAATTGCTTGAGAAGGACAAGTTAAATGGGAATAACTTCCACGACTAATTCATGACGCTGAGAATTGTTCTCACACATGAGCTCAAACTCTATGTCCTGGAGACACTAGAACCAGAAGAACCTGCTACCACTGCACCCAAGGCTGACAGGGATGCTTACAAGAAGCATAATGAAGATGTCGTTGATGTCAAATGCCTAATGTTGTACTCCATGCAAATAGATTGAGATCTAGTAGGTCCTCATGTGCTCAAGTTTATCGGATATGTGGAGAACCTTGCTAGACTGGGATTCCCCTTGGGAGTTGGTCACTAATGTGATTCTATAGTCTCTGCCACAATCATACAATTAGTTTGTCATTAACTACAACATGAATGACTTTAACAAGCCATTGACAAAGTTACTTGGCATATTGAGAACAGTTTAGGCACAAATGAAGAAAGACAGGCTCAAGTCATTGATGATGATCAACAGATCAAAGGGGAAGTCTAAAGGCAAAGGCAAAGCTAATAAGAGTTCTAACGATGACTAGAAGCCCAAGTCTTCAACACTAAAAGCAAAGGGAGGGGTAAACAAGGGAGACAATTGTCACCACTATCACCACCCTAGACACTAGAAGTGGAATTTCCCTCTCTACCTGGAGGAACTAAAGAAGAATAAGGAGGGGATAGAGATATCCACTTTAGGTTTATAAATTATAAGATAAATTTAATTACTTCTTCATCTTGGGTATATGATATCGGATGTAGATCTCACATGTGTTTGAATATACATATATGAAAAGAAATAAGCCTTTACAAAAGGGCAGCTCAGATAGTTCATCACAAATGGAGCAAGAGCTATTGCCACTATAGTTTGAATTTATAATTTACCTCAGGCCACATGGCATGTAATTGAGTTAAAGAGCTGCTATTTCATTTGTTCCAATAATAGAAATATTTTACTTTCTGCATCTTGTATGGATAAGGATGATTATAAGTAAAGAAAAGTTAATGTTGTATTTCCAAGGATGTGATCTTTTATGGAAAATACCCAAATATCTTATGATATTTGTTTGCTGAATCCAAAGATAAATGTTCATAACGTAAATACCTAAGAATAAAACTTGATAACTCAAAGTACCTATGGCATTTTCATCTAGAGAACTTAAATAAGAAATGCATTTCTAGAATCCATGATGATGTTTGTCTAGACTCTTTTGGTTATTCAACCATTAGAGACATGCAAGTCTTATTTATTGGGCAATGTGCCAAAAACATCTTTCACTAGACGTAGTGGGAAAGTGAGTATTCTATTAGGGCCTATAAATATTGATGTATGTAAACCTTTTAGAATAAATGCTAGAGATAGATTTTAGTACCTCGTTATATTTACTGATGAACTCAACAAATATGGTGATTTGTATTAGTGAAATGCAAACATGAATCTCTTGAAGTGTTCAAGGAGATCATGAATGAACTACATAACCGCATTGGAAAAAGAATTAAGATACATTGATATGATCAATGATGAAATACTTTACACCAAGAGTTTGAGGTCCTTTTGGAGATATTGTGATAATGTATCACAGTGAACTCTGCTTGAAACATAGTGATGTATCAGAAAGAAGGAATCACACCCTGATGAGTCATGATGTGATTATCAATTAATCTAGTCAATCTTCTAATTTCCTTTTCTTAGGCACATGCTTTACACTAAAACAATGTACTATCTAAAATGGTTCAAAAGACACCATATAAGATATGACATGGGAGGTGTCCTGATATGTATTATAAGGGTTAGGATTAAAATCTTCTATAAGAAAATAGTATATCTTGAAAATTTTCATCCATTAACCACATAAATATTAGTTTGTTGAATACTACCTTTTACTCCAACGTGACAACAAAAGTGTTTGTTATCAGGATAGCTGAATTCCAATGAGGAATTTAGTTCCAAAGGAATCAGTGGGAGAATAGTAGAACTAAAAAAGTTTTATATCGACAAGGAAACATTGAACCTAAAGAGGTACAATAAGGACAATGAGAATCACAAATTGTTGTGGAATCTCAACTTCCTAAAGTAACACAACTTATTAAATCTAGTAGAACATGCCTTGAGATTAAAAGATTCCAAATCTTATAACTCAGATAGGCAGTGTGTTGGTCATAAGATGATGAGTCAACAACATATTTAGAAGATATTGAGGGATCAAAATTTGTGTATTGGCCTGAGGCCATTATATCCAAAATGGAGTCCATGTACACCAACAAGGTATGAGCTTGATTGTACCACCTATAAGGGGTAAAACCCATAAAGTGCATTTGGGTCCTAAAAAAGAAAAACATGGATAACCTATAAGAGAATACTAGTTGCAAATAGTTTCTAACATGTTCAAGGTGTTGAACATGACGAAATCTCTTTACCAATCGACATAATTAAATCCATTAGGATCATGCTTTCCAATGCAACTTATTAAGACTATATGATTTAGCATATGGATAATAGAACCACATTCCTTAATAAGAATATTTAAGAAGATGTTTATGTTACACATACTGAAGGTTTTATGACCCCATTAATGCAAATAGAGTCTATAAGCTACAAAGTCCAATCAATGTGATTGATACAAGCATCTCATAACTGAAACATTAAATTTGACAATATCATCAAAGAGTTTGACTTGAATCAAAATTAAGATGAAATCTTTGATTATAAAAGATTTAGTGGGAGAATATTCACATTCAACATAGTGATGGGGAATAACATCCTAATACTATGAGTACTAAAACCTGACATGGAAAGTACCTTTTACATGAAGGGACTAGGTGAAACATCCTATGCGATAGAAATTGAGGTCTATATAGATAGATCTGGAAAGATTCTCAACTTGAATAAGAGGACATACATTGGTAAGATGTTGAAGGAGTTCAACATACAATACTCAATGAGAGAAAATCTATACATGCTAGATGGGATTAGTCTCTCAAGAGCCCAGTGATTCTATTCTTGTAAAGAATGGAAAACATGAGTGCCATATGCATTTGCAATTGGATCTATCATGTATAAAATATAATGTACTCATCCTCATATCTTGTATGATGAGATGATACTAGTCAAGATTCCAATGAAGGTCATTGGAATGTCATAAAGAACACCCTTAAGTGCTTGAAGAGCACTAAGAGGATTGGTTCCTTGGATTATGGCAACAAGGAAGAGTTGTGTGTAAAGGGTTACACTAATGCAAGCTTCTAAAATAACAAAAAAATTGATCACAATCCAAAATTTGTGTTTGGCCATAATATTAGAACTATAAGTTGGAAAAGTTCCAAACTATAGATTGTTATTCTACAAATAGAAGTTGAGTATCCTGGTGTTATGAACACAATAGAGGATACTATATGAATCTAGAACTTCATATGGATGAACCTATAGGATGTTACAACCATTGATGAATAGTAGAAATACTATGACAATAATGGATCTACTGATTAGGTAAGGAATATTAGATAACAAACTATGACAATTCCATCTCATACGAGACGTCATACAATGAAGAGATGTGAAATATGCAATAGATGAACTAAAGGCAAATGTTTCTAACCCACTGGATCAACAATTGCACAGTAAAAACATGATGGACATGTTTAAGATCACTAAGAATAAGATTCGTGGGTGATTGGCTCTAAGTTCAAGTGGGAGTCTGTTGGTATGTATGCCCAGAGAGTCAATCATATGATGATTGTGATATGCACCATAACTGTTGGTCAGAATCATCTCTCATAGTGTTGGTGGTGATTGTGGTTCTTAGACCTAAAATCACTACACTCATCACATGTCATTCGATGTACTTTGACATCATCAACCGTGACCTTGAATAAGAGTTTCCATAAAGATGGTGCTCGGGTTCATTTTTATACATGGGGATGATTGTGAATGATATAGATGGGATCTGCCCTCCTATAGGAATCTGATATCCAAGCCACTTGATAAGCGAGACTGAGAAAAGAATGCACATGCACATGTGAATCAATATATGATATTGAGGTCACACATATCTCAGACATTCTTCTCTAATTCAAGGAACATGGATTGAACATTAAGATGATGATTGTTCCATGCCTCGAGTTCAATCTGGATAACAGTGATAAAGGGATTATACAGTCAGTGTAACACCAATCACATATTATAGGTTGAAGTTTTTCTCCAACTTTCTGAATTAATTGAGCAGCAATGATGTGTTTCTAGATACCACTTATTTCTTGTGATGTAATAAATTAGTTTTGGACATTCATTGGTAATGTAACTTAGAACCTATAGGGTCACACACATAGGATACACTTGGAATATGAGTTCATTCATGAATATAGTTTAAACTTTATTACTAAAGAGTTAGGTATTCAATTTAAACAACAATAATTGGATAATTGACTCATTGAACTATAAACCGACCAGTTCAAGTGTTGAACCAATCGATTGGAGTGTCAGGTTAATTGAAACTGTATTGGCTGAATATTGGTTGAGCTGGGGCATGAACCAACTAGTTCAGATAACGAACCGATCGACTTAAGGTCTCAAATGATCGGTTCATGTGATGAACTACCCGGTTCATTGATCAATTTAATTGGATCAAGGGTTAATGTTGACATCATGTTGTGAATTAATTGAATAGTAATTACCAATACAATTACAATTGGGAAACATGATGAAACGATCAGTTCAAGGGTTGAACTGATTGCTTCACATGCCAATCGATCAATTCACCAATGAACTGACAGTTTCACCACTCACAGGATGCAAACATTCATGAAATCCCATCGCCTTTGACTCCCACTCAGACTGGGAACCTTGACCTTGACCTTGTTATAAATAGAGGGGTACTAGGTGCTTCACAGACACATCAATTAGCTCTGAAAATTGTTGTCTTCTCTAGTTGTGGTAACCAAGAGAATCTGAGAAAGTCCTACCCAATAAAGGGAGGGATAGGAAGGAAGAACAATTGTGGGAGATCAAGTTGGTGCTAGTACACTGACTAGAAGGGACAACTCTTTGTCTATTATTCTAGAATGATAGGATTTCCCATTGGTCCGTGACTACTATAGAGGCGAGGAGGTTGTTGCCTACCTCTAAGAGGACAAGGTCAACTGTGTTGACTTAATAGTTATACATTGTCCATATTTTGATAATGACTTAACCATTCCATTCCTATGTATCTAATACATTTGTTCAAGATTGATTTAAGGCTTAAGGTACATGAAAAGGATCAAATTACATAAACCCTAGCTTGTCCAAGTTCAAGTCAAAAGCAATGCAAGTGTTCTTTCTGGGAAATCACTCCAAATCACCTTAGATTAATTTTGTAATCACTTGTATTGATGATATGACTTGTAACTAAGATGAAAAAAATCAAGGACACTTAATTCCAATGTTTGATCACTCAAAAATTATTTTGGAAAATTTGTCACAGGCTGTTTGTCAGTCAAGTTGGAAACTGAACTGATCCAATTATGGATTTTTTGAATTGATCCATCGGTTGAGTTGCACACTCACAGAACTTGACTAATCGATCAACTAAGAAAAACTAATTTTGACTCATCGGTCGAGATTCCCAGAACAAACTCGACTGATAGTTTGAAAATTGGCTTTGTTAGTTAGTGGATTGGCCGAGTTACCTTTATTGAAACTCAATTGAGTGTACTATACAAAAAACACAAAAAAACTATTTATAACCGTTGGAGAGTTGTTGTAAATGAAAATAGATTTGTCACAAGTTGTAAAACAACTATTTTTCGTTCTTAAGTGATCCCACACTCAAAGGAACACCCCCAACTATAAATAGGACCCCTTGGAGTTCATTCCAAGTTTGCTCATTCATGCTATTCTAAGTCCTTGCTATAGTTGAGTGTGTTGCAACCCTTTGAGCCCCTTTTTCTCTCTCATTTACAAAGTATTTCATGACTATGAGCGAGTTAGGCATGTTGTAAGAGAGCTACCTCCATGTGCTTGTAAATCTCTCATTCCTTCCATCTTCCAAATCCCCTTTCTCAAAGAGAAAAGGTTGAAGCAAGCTACTCTTAGTGAAGGTGAAGTTGCTATTGGTCTTCTTCAAGGTTGAAGAAGAGGTGAAGATCTTCTCCAGGTGAAGGAGAAGGGTAAGGCCAAGATTCAAGAAGAGTGGGTAATTCCTTAAAGACAAAAGACTTGATGCAAGTGTGGGTAAGTCCTTGTTGAAGGCTGAAGACATCTTGATCAAGTGGGTAAGTCCTTGTATAGGTGAAAGACTATTGTCTTGAGTAGGTAAGTCCTTGCATGCATGGTGGTCTCCTTGTATCTCTTATGAAGGAATATGAGTATACACGGATTGCAAAGTCCTAAAGGTTGACCTCTCTAGGTAGTGGATTTACTATCTCCTAGTTTGGAGTTTGGAACCTTTCTAAACCACCTTTCCCAAGTGGGTGTTTCAATCTCTCTCATCATTGCTTTTCTTGCTTAGATAGGACTTCAAATTGTTCTTAAGCTATTGGTTTTGATTGATATAATTTGAAGGTTTAACTATTCTTGTGAGAATTTTAAAGCTCTATTCACCTCCTCTAGAGCCCTAGATCCAACAAGTGGTATCAGAGCCAAGGATCTTCTCTAACAATCTCCCACGAGATGAGAAGATGGGTGAGAACCTACTTGGTTCACTCAACCTAGAGGGAGGATTCTCCCTATATCCTCAGGTCTTCAATGACATTAACTTCCTCTATTGGAAGAGGCATATGCAATTCTACATTCAAGGCATGAACTTTGATATGTGGAAGATGATGATCACACCATACAAGGAGCCAATCAGAGCTGTGTCAAAATGGAATGAAGCTTCTCTAAAAGAAGCCCAACTCATTGCCAAAGCTATAAGCATCCTCTATGCAACCCTCACCCCAACGGTGTTCAACCGCATCTCCTCATGGGATATAGCCTATGAGATATGGGATAGGTTGTGCATCACCTATGAAGGCACAAAGCAAGTTAATAAGTCCAAGATCTACATGTTGAATATATTTTTATAGAACTTTAAGATGGGGAAGAAAGAAGGAGTTGCCGAGATGTACTCTAGGCTCAACATCATCATAAATAGCCTAGCTGCTTTGGGAAATACTTTGGACAGAGGAGCAATCAACTCAAAGATCTTGAGGTCTCTACCAAAGAGATGGGAGTCAAAGGTGACCTCCATTAAAGAAGTGAGAAGCTTTGGTGACATCCCAACCAAAGAACTCATTGGCAATCTATGAGCTCATGAGCCAAGGCTTGTCAAGCAAGAAGAAGAAGCCAAGAAAGAAGTGAAGGAACCAAGAAATATTAAAGATAGTGCTTTCGAGGCTCAAGTGGAGGATGTCATCCTTCAACAACAACTTGCTTGTCGATCCTCTCCCTCCTCTTCTAGTGAAGATGATTGCCTTAATGAGCATGGAGCCAACTACTCCAAGGGCAAGCACTTCAAGGGAAAGCAATCCTCCTCCTCCACTCTAAGATGCTACAAGTGTGGCCAAAAAGGACACTACAAGAGTGAATGCCCAAAATCAAGAAAGTCACACCATAAGGGAAACTCCAAGGAGGAAGAGTACTAGAAGGAGAGAAAGTACAAGAGGTAGGAAAAGAAGTAGAGAAGACACAAGAATGCAGCTCATGCAGCTTGATAAGCATCATCCTCAAGTGGCTCAAGCTCCGATGAAGATGGAGAGTGCCACCTTGCACTCATGGCCTCTACAAGTGAAGAAATTGGTGAGGTAAGTGAGGAAAAAGGAAGATGGATTGTTGATAGTGGCTGCACTAAACACATGACATGTGACATAAGCCATTTCAATAACTTCACTAAGAAGAAAGGAGGTTCGATTACTTTCGGGGACAATAAGAAAGGTGAGGTGAAAGGTGAGGGCGATGTAGGTGAATCCCTGTGTATCAAGAATGTTCTTTTTGTGGATGGCCTACATCACAATTTAATAAGTGTAATCTAATTATGTGATAATGGTTACCTTGTGCTATTTACTTCTTTTGAATGCTTGATTCTAGATTCCCTCACCTATCAAATCATATATAAGGGAACTAGAAGTGGTAATCTTAATGTATCTTTATGTAATTGTGCTTGACTTTACTAAGCCTATTATTGATAGATGCCTAATAGTAAATTTGAATGATATTTCTCTTTGGCATCACCGACTTGGTCATGTAAATATGCATCAGTTGAAGAAGTTGAGCAAAAAGGACTTGGTCAATGGACTTCCCAAATTGAATATTAAAATGGATGAGGAATGCCAACCTTGTACCCAGGGAAAACAAACCAAGTCTTCCTTCAAACCCAAAGGAGTCCTTAGTACCAAGAGTGCTCTCGAACTTTTTCATATTGATCTATTTCGACCAATGAGAACCCAATCACTTTGTGGTTCCAAGTATTGCCTTGTTATTGTCAACAATCTCTAGTTATACTTGAACCTTCTTTCTCGTTTCCAAGAGTGATACTCTTGATGTTTTCTCTAGTTTTTGTAAACGAGTTGAGAACAAAGATTCTTACTGGATTGTTTCCATCTGTAGTGATCATGGGGGATAATTTGAAAATGATCTTTTTAACCATTTTTGTGAAAAATCTGGATATGCACATAATTTCTCTTCACCTTGAACACATCAACAAAATGGGGTTGTAGAGAGGAATAATAGGTCACTATAGGATATGGTTAGGACCATGCTTTTAGAGTATCACACTCCAAAGAAGTTTTGGGCTGAAGCAGTTAGTACCTCATGTTTTGTGCAAAATTGGACTTTTATGCATCCTTCTTTGAAGAAAACCCCCTATGAGCTATGGCGTGGTAGGAAGCCGTCTATCAAGTATTTCCATATTTTGGATGTCCTTTTTTGTTTTGTTTTGAATATGAAAGATTCTTTTGACAAGTTTGGTCTGGAATCTTACAAGGCTTTCTTTCTTGTCTATAGCACAATTAGCAAGGCTTATAAAGTGTTTAATGTTGATCTTAATAAAGTAGAAGAATCTATTAATGTTAAGTTTATTGAGACTAACCCCTCTATCCCCAAAGATATTGTTCCAAATGATGATGTTGTAGGTGGGGTAATTCCTATATTAAAAGAACTCAACATCACCCAAAAGGGAAAAGAGGTGGTCACTCAAGAAGAAGAGAAAGATGAAGAGAAAGAAGGATCCAACTCCCTGCTTTGCAAAGAGTCATCCAAAAGAGCTAATTTTAGGTGATCCTTTTGAAAGAGTGAATACGCTGACTGCCTTCAACAAAGAACAAGCCAACAATGCCTTCATCTCACAACTCGAGCCAAAGAATGTCAAAGAATCTCTTAGGGATGATGAATGGATCCTAGCCATGCAAGAAGAATTGGAGCAATTTGAAAAGAACAAAGTATGGACCCTAGTTCCAAGACCAAGTGATAGAAATATCATTAGCACCAAGTGGGTCTACTGCCACAAGCTAGATGAAAGTGGCAAGGTGGTAAGGAATAAAGGAAGGTTAGCGGCTCAAAGCTACAATCAACAGAAAGGTATATATTTTGATGAAGCATATGCACCTATAGCTATACTTGAGTCCATTCATATGTTTCTTGCTTTTGCTAGTTATAAAAACTTTCTTCTTTATAAAATGGATGTTAAAAGAGTGAATTTGAATGGTACAATTGAGGAGAAAGTGTATGTTGCACAATCCCCTAGCTTTGAATATGATAACTTACCTAACCATGTTTATTTGTTGCAAAAAGCTCTCTATCAACTCAAACAAGCACCTCGAGCTTGGTATGTGAAATTAAAGAAATTTTTGTTAGATCATGGGTATATCATGGGCAAAGTAGATTCTACCTTGTTTCTTAAATACACTTCCAACAATTTTCTTATCATTCAAATATATGTTGATGATATCATTTTTGGAGGAACTAATCTTGATCTTTGCAAGGAGTTTAGTGATCTTATACAGAGTGAGTTCAATATGAGCATGATGGGTGAGCCTACATTCTTCCTCAACTTTCAAATCAAGCAAACTAAAGATATGAACTTCATCAACCAAGGCAAGTACACGAGTGATCTATTGAAGTGCTTTGGGATGGAGAACACCAAGCCAATGGACACCCCCATGTCAAACACCGTCAAACTTGATAAAGATGAAGAAGGTGAGGAGGTATATGAGAAGATATATAGAGGTATGATTGGAAGTTTACTTTACTTAACTGCCTCTAGACATGATATAATGTTTAGTGTTGTCTTGTGTGCTCAGTTTCAATCAAATCCCAAGAAATCACGTCTTATAATTATTAAGAGGATTTTAAGGTACCTAGCAAAAACTCTAAATTTTGGATTATGGTATCCCAAGTCAAGGGACTTTACTCTTATGGCTTATAGTGATGCAGATTATGCAGAATGCTTGATGGATAGAAAGTGCACAAGTGACACTTGCTTTCTCCTAGGACCATGCTTGGTGTCTTGGTTCTACAAAAAATAGAGCATAGTGGCATTATCAACTACTGAGGCTGAATACATTGTAACTGGAAGTTGTTGTGCCTAGGTCCTATGGATGAAGCAAATGATCTAAGACTTTAACATTCATTTTGATGCTTCTCCTATCTATGGTGCTAATACTAGTGCAATCAATTTATCTTACAATCCTATATTGTAGTAGAGATAAGGATATAGAGGTTCATCATCATTTTCTTTGCGATCACATTGCCAAAAAGGATATCTATATCACGCATGTGGACACGGAAAATCAGTTGGCGGACATTTTCACTAAGCCTCTAGCTAGAGAGCAATTTAATTTTATTAGATATAAACTGCTCACAACTGCTTTGGAAGAATCTAAAATGCCTTCTAGCTAATTATTATCTATCCTATATACTTTGATTATGTCTTGATCACCCTTGCTTGCTATAGTGCTATTTTCTCATTCATATGCCTTGTTTTTCACTTGTTTTGGGTATTTTTTCATAAACACTTATTTTATCGCAAAATAGTACCCAATTATGAGTGATATGTGCCTAAGTATGTTTAAAATGCAAAATGGACTAGAAAAATAACTTTAATTAGCACTCAAGAGGCTATAAATTAAAATTTCTAAAGTTAGTTTAGGTTGACCATCGATCGAGTTTCCAACTCGATCGATCCATGGTTGAGGGCTTTTGTAAAGAGCCATTCGGTCGAGTTTCCCAGTCACATAACTTGACCAATGGTCAGGTTGGAGCAAACTTAAGTATGGTTTGGCCGATTTTTCTCCCTCTCAACTAGAGAAAAATTGACCAATTTACTCTCTAGCTCCCTCCAGCTCTCAACCCTAGCCCCGACCTTCCTCTTCCTAGCCCTAGTTCGACCTTACTCAACCTCCTTTTGACCTATTGCACATCAACCCTAGGTGGTTGGCGGATTTGTGGTGGTATTTCCTACATTTTTAACCTCTCAATCCTCTTATCTCGCCTCCATGGCTTCAAATAGGAGAAAGAGAGCCACCCCATCCGGAGCACCATCCTCCTCCTCCAACTCGTGCCTGATACCCTTTGATGATACCTTCTTTGTCTCCAATGATGCTCAAAATAGGTACAAAGAGCTCCTTCTTAGGAACCCCTTTCCTTTTTGTGCCCTATTTGAGCCACGTCCATGCAGATAAAAGGTTATTGATCAAGTATCCGAGTTGCTTTACAACCACCACCTCTCTGCCTTGAGTGTTTAATGCACATGCTACAACAATTCCATCACAAGCACCAAAGCCGTTCATAAATTCTATGCAAATTTGTAATGGATTTATGACACTCTCATACCCTTGCCTAATGCTCAAGTAGTTCTTACTTCCATGATAGTCGGGAAGAAATTCCAAGTCTCTGAGGATACCTTGAAAAACTTTTTCTTTGGTATTAAGGTGACTGATACATGGAGGAAGGATTACTATGAGTTTTTTAACCTCCTTGACCCTGAGGCCTTCTACAAGAAATATGATCTCACTCTCCCTAACATCCATAAATTCTTGAAGAAGCATAGTTTATCTATAGGAAGAAGTCTACCCTTCCCTCCTCAGCATTAGACCTCACGAACGCGTACTCACCCTAGTAGTCAACTACAATATTCACCCAAAGAAAAACCAAACTAAAATTGCAGAGAATACTGCTGTGATTATGTTCTATATCTTGAAGAACATCAAAGTCAAGTGGGCCATATATGTTCTCCATCACATGACCTACTTTGACTCTGGTAAGAACACTTGAGGAACCCACCCACCCACCCAACCCTGATTTGTGGTATTTTTCAGACTGCCACTGGCCAATATCTTTGTCATGATTTTCATTACAAACCTGCCTAAAAAGGAGTTTGCATCAGTGAGACCACACTTTAGAAAAGTGTTCCTACCCCTTACTCTACCACACCTAGAGCCTCCACCTCCACCCATGCACCTCCACCACCTCAGCCATCCCGACCTACCCACACATCTTTTCATGTATCAAATGAAACCCACATGGACTACATGATGCATTAATAGGCGTATAACCTTCAGGTTTAGGAGCACATGCATAAAGATCTTTGTGCTATCATGTCTACCATGAACCTCTCATTTGCACATCCTTATCCTGCCTACCAGCCCTACCCGGGAGGTGATTATGTATCCTATGCATACAATCACTTTTGCCCTGCCCATCCACCTGCTGCTTCCACTGCTACACCCTCTACTATTGATGGATCTACCCCTACTGTTCTACCTCTCCCTATTGGTCCTATAGCTACCTTACTTGCAGGACTTGGCACTTCTTCTCCTTCTTATCCTGAAGCTCAAGAACTACATGATCTTGATATGTCTTGGGCTGAGCAAAATGCCATGTGGCCCGATTATGACTTCGGTCCCTCTGCTGATGAGGAGATGCCAGATTAGGATGATGAGGAAGCTGCTGCTACTGATGAGGAGGCATCTGAGGATGATGGCAATGATGGTTCTGATTGCTTTATTGGTGACTCTAGTGACGAAGGTGATGTTGGTGTCTCTACTGCACCTTCGTACGGAGATGCTGACTATGAGCTAGAAGCCTCTGTTGATGATGCTGATGATGATGATGATGCTGTGGACATAGATATCCTTGATGTCTAGATGTTTTAGCTTTTAGTCTCTAGATGCTGATCATATATATATTTTTAGACTTTTTTTGTACTAAAAAACATCTAGGCACATTATCTGAGCTATACTATTTATCATGTTGTTTTCATCATTTTGGCTTATAGTTGTTTTTAAGGACATGATTTCTGTGTTTTAATGTTAATCATATGTACACTTACTCTTTGATTGCTATATTTAATGAGTTAGTTCCATGTTTTCCATATTTTGATTATGACTTAGATTGTTTGTTTCTCTCTCATCTCTGTTTGGTGTATGCTATGAGATTGCAAATTTTATCTTGCGGATGCATGTTTTGGTTGTGCTTGGAGAAGACCTACTTTTATTCTCTTCTATCCCCTTCCTTTTTGATAATGTCAAAAGGGGGAGAGAATTTCAACGTTTTGAAGCTCAACCATATTGCTTTTATTACCTATGTGATCATTTTCTTGTTCAATATTATCATGTGACTTGCTAAAGGACCATATAGTATATACATGTTATATTGCTTTGTGTAGAAAGACTAACTATGCATGTAAGAGTGAGCATAGATTGAGGGGGAGCAATTCACATTGTTAAAGTTCTAAATCCCCTTGCATTTCACAAGTCTAAGGTATAACTTTACATATCCTTTTCAATATGATTGAGGAATGGCTTGTCATTGTCAAAAAGGGGAAAAATGTCGACTTAAGAGTTATACATGGTCCATATTTTGATAATGACTTAACAATTGCATTCCTATGTATATAATATGTTTGCTCAAGATTTATTTCAGGATTTAGTACATAAAAAGGATCAAATTACACAAGCCCTAGCTTGTCCAAGTTCAAGTCAAAAGCAATTCAAGTGTGCCTTTTGGAAATCACTCCAAATCACCTTAGATTAATTTTGTAACCACTTGTATTGATGATATGACTTGTAACTAAGACGTGAAAAGACTAGGGACATTTAGTTTCAAACTTTGGTCACTCAAAAATCATTTTGGAAAAATTGTCATAGGCTATTTGTCAGCCGAGTTGGAAACTCGACCGATCCAGTGATGGATTTTCTAAAATGATCAATCGGTCGAGTTGCACACTCACATAACTCGACTGATCAATCAACTAAGCAAAACTGATTTTGACTCATCACTTGAGTTTCCCAGAACAAACTTGACCGATAGTCTGAAAATTGGCTTTGTTGGTTAGTGGATCGATCCAGTTACCTTTATTGAAACTCGATTGAATGTACTGTATAGAAAACACAAAAAAAGTGATTATAACCATTGGAGAGTTGTTGTAAAGGAAAATAGATCCATTACAAGTTGTAAAACGGCTATTTTTGTTCTAAAGGGATCCCACACTCAAAGGAACACCCCCATCTATAAATAGGACCTCTTGGAATTCATTCCAAGTTTGCTCTTCATGATATTCTAAGTCCTTGCTATAGTTGAGTGTGTTGCAACCCTTTGAGCCCCTTTCTCTCTCTCATTTACAAAACATTTCATGATTATGAGTGAGTTAGGAATGTTGTAAGAGAGCTACC
Organism: Alisma plantago-aquatica; assembly: GCA_963693085.1. Lineage (NCBI taxonomy): Eukaryota > Viridiplantae > Streptophyta > Magnoliopsida > Alismatales > Alismataceae > Alisma > Alisma plantago-aquatica. Next base: position 94,525,525 of record OY856409.1, read on the forward strand.
TCCATGTGCTTGTAAAGCTCTCATTCCTTCCATCTTCCCAATCCCCTTTCTCAAAGAGAAAAGGTTGAAGCAAGCTACTCCTAGTGAAGGTGAAGTTGCTGCTGGTCTTCTTCAAGGTTGAAGAAGAGGTGAACAATGGGTAATTCCTTCAAGGACAAAGACTTGATGCAAGTGTGGGTAAGTCCTTATTAAAGGCTGAAGACATCTTGATCAAGTGGGTAAGTCCTTATGTAGGTGAAAGACTCTTTCATTGAGTAGGTAAGTCCTTGGATGTATGGTGGTCTCTTTGTATCTCTTATGAAGTAATATAAGTATACACGGATTGTAAAGTCCTATAGGATGAACTCTCTAGGTAGTGGATTGACTATCTCCTAGTTTGAAGACGGGAACCACTCTAAACCACCTTGTCCAAGTGGGTGTTTCAATCCCTCTCATCACTGCTTTTCTTGCTTGGATAGGACTTTAAATTATTCTTAAGCTATTGGTTTTGATTGATATAATTTGAAGGTCTAAATATTATTATGAGAATTGTGAAGCTCTATTCACCCCCTCTAGAGCCCTAGATCCAACAAACTGCTGTTCTGATGATCAATTAGGACATGCCGTTGACGTTGTCCGGGTGCGAGTTGAAGAAAGACACACACTATTGTGAGGGAACTATCACTAGACTTGCTCCAAGACCAAGTATGACCTCACAAACCATCCTTCCCTTTGCATAGTTATTGACACAATCATCTATTAAAGGGGAATATGTTAGATAATTTTTTTGTTTACGCTACCTATTCTGTAGCCATATTTCCCTACAATTGGAAACAATGTGCATTTGGATGCACTATATGAGTTTGTTACACGTGGTTGTCGTGATGGCATCACAGAAGGGTAGTTGAGTTGAGTTTTTTGAGCCCGATTTAGATTCATTTTGTGAGACAAATTTTGTTTCCTCTCATTATTATCCCTACATAGAATTAAAATTATCCCTACAATATAAATACGTTCTTTGTATTACACTCTTTTTCCATCTCAGCTTTTGACTTGTTGTTAAAGATTGTGCTATAGGCTAAAAAGTGAGGCCTACACTCTGGCATATGCCTCTTTTATTGGAATTTTCAATTCGTATTGAGGTGGGAAAGGATTCCCTTATTATGATATCTAGAGCTTCTTATTCTGTTGGTTAGAAATCTAGTTGTTTTTCCATTTCTCATCACCTCTCTACAAACTCACAAAAGAATTCATCACTCCTTGCTATAGCGCTTCCAAATGTATCTTGGTTAGGACCTGGTTGCGGTTGAAAGTGTATGGCTTGATAAAATATTCACCAAATCGGGTCCATGTGGAAAGGTATGCCAGGTCTTGTCTATCATACCAAGCCATGGCAACCCTATAAGGGTTCAAGCAAAAATTCTGATTAGAATCTTGTTATCATATTATACCTCCATCCTATCGGAGGTAGTAGGACATGACATGATTGGGTGGATTACCTTTCCCTAAATAATTTTGGTACTTTTTCATGTCAAAGTAGGTAGGAAGCTTTGCATAAAGAAAGTGATCAAAATTTCTAGTACTGGCCCCACCTTTCTTCTCCTCCACCTGTTTGAGTTTGTGGAGAATTGCTAGCATGATGGGGTCCGTTGGAGCACTCTAATGACATTGCATGGATATCTAGTTATAGATGATTGACTTTGGGAGTCTCTATTTCTTCAACACACTTTTCCCTACCATCAAAAGTGAAACCCCCCTTAGGGGTCCCTATGTGTTTCTTGTCGAAAGACTTGATCTAACCATTACAATTGAGCACTTGTAGGACAGTGTAATATAAACTCTTAGAATGACATGGGATGACCTAGAAGGCATACATATACATCTCAAACACAAGTGTTAGTCATTACTTACAAGAATGTACTACTTTTGGGTTAAACCCTTAGCAGTCAGTGATACCACAAATATTTTTCTTCATTTTTTATGAGAGGTATTAAAAGGATATGCTTGGGCTTCCATAGTCCTTTAGTTGGGTGCTTTCTATAATTAGTCATTACTTACAAGAATGTAACACTTTCAGGTTAAACCCTTAGCACCTAGTTATAACATGAAAAATAATTTTCTCCATTTTTATGAGAGATAATAAAAGGATATGCTCGGGCTCCCATAGTCCTTCAGTTAGGTGTTTCCTGCAATAGATGATTCTCTAGGCATAAGGGGTATATAATATATTAGAGGACACCTACCCCTAGCTTAGATATAATGTTAGGAGTTTCCACCTATTATTGGACGTGCCCTTAGCACCATGGGGGTGGGAGCGTGGGCGATATGTTTTCTTTCTAGGGATGGGTCAATGGGACAACTTTTCATATAAAGTGTAAGGTGGGCAATGCAATGGTATTATGAGTTAAGGTAGTATATTCAAGACTATAAACTATGTCTGGTTAACACATTTTTTTTCTAGTGTGGATCTTTTGACAGTAGTGTATCCTTTTGGAGTGCTCATGGTCTCAAATTCAATGGGGTAGTACTCCAACCTTCACTCAATCGATGTTTGGTTCCCTCACAGACTCATACACTGATGGGGGAATGGTGAAAGAAAAAGTTGGGTTGGTGGTCTAGTTTTAGGTCATATTCTAGGACCATCAAGTAATGAAGTGAAAGCGGATGAAGACCTAGTTTTGATTCATGGTCTGGGACCATTAGATATGGAAGTGAAAGTAGGTGATGGCATAGTTTTAGGTAGTTATCTATGTGAATGTGGGGTAATGGTCCAATCTTAGGTCATGGTATGTGACCATCTTAGTATCAACTCGGTAGAGGGTGGTTCAATTATGGATCATGGTCAGAATCATCATGGTAACAAATTTTTAGTGGGTGGTCAAAATTTAGGTCATGGCTATAGATGGTCATTTTATCAACTTGGAAGTGAAAGGTCCAATTTTAGGTCATGGATGGGGACCACCTTGGGGTAGGTGAAGATGGATGAACCATCATGCACTGGGTGATATCTTAGTCAAGTTGGAAGATCCTTTGGATTAGTTAGATTTAATATGAGTTTGTAGTTACCCTTTAATTTGAAGTCATGTAAATGTTTGATGAGTTAGTATCCTTGTAGCTTAATTTGAAAACTCTATCTGTTTGAAGGGATCAAGCTGAGTTGAAGAGTCTTTCAATTATATATCCCTTTTTAACATATGTTGGGGACCAATAATTCAGGTATATATGGCTCTAGGATACCACTTGTGGCAGTATGGAATGAGACGAATATGATTTGTTTAAATGAAAGAACATAGCTTGTGGATAAAATTGTGCAACCTATCAACATGAGGTTAAGTTTGAAATTGATTTTTAGTTTGACAAGGCATCTTGATTTTTTTTTCTTTGGAATTTGGGTAGCCTTTCACTGGTCTGATTAATCGTTAATCTTTGAAAGTGTCCATGAAAAAGGTCTCTCAAGATTATGAATACTTAGTTAGCCTATACCAAGATTTTTAGATTTCTGTGATGGGATCAAGTGACGTGACCAAAATTGGACAACCCTCCAATGTGGATCATGTCATAAGATATTTGGAAAAGGTTTCCAAATCACAAGATAATTTGTGAGTTAATTTGAATATTCTTCTGACAAGAAGTAGACCATTTAGAGGATATTAATTATTTCCCAAAGAAATCATGATGGGAGAGTAAATTTGACATCTTTTTAGCATAAGATATTAGTTGCCCAATTATTGGGTAAGATAGTTGTATTAGTGGGAGATAGTTGAAAGTGTTTGGCATGATTGTTTGTAAGCATTAAGCTTAGTCATCAATGAACATTCTAAGAAATATGTAAGGAGTGGGATCCCTATGGGATCCACTCCCTACTATAAATAAAAAGGCAACATCCCTTATAATCAAAACCATCATAAATTTTTTCACAAAAAGTGATGATAACCAATTCATTCACATGTATGTATCATAAAAACAATAATGTAGTAGAGAAAGAGAAATATATCTAACTATTACAATTGATTGTCTATGAAAATTCTTCACCACATAGGGTGTACATAGAAGGAAACAATAGGAACTATTCAGTAGAAGGTCATCCTATTATCTCAATCTACCTCCAAAAGCTAGATAAGGTAACTCCTGGATAGCCTTGGTCAACTTTAGGTAGCTTCTCCTTTCTCACTACCTAGGGGTTGGAAGCATACCCCAAAAAGAAGAAAAAGATGGAAAATGGTCAGTTATCAAATCCAATATGTGCATATAATAGTGATTGGAAAATATAAAGAAAATAGGGACAACAAAGCTCAAGGCTTCCCATAAAATAAAGAAGAAACATCCAATTGGATATCAAAGATAAATTCTTCATATAGTAATATAAAAGAGAATATATGATGAAAACATTAAAGCTCACAATAATCAAATCTTGCCTTTAAAATTTCAAGAAGAGAAAATAATTAATAATAAGAATTATGCATGTGGGTAAACTAAACAATAATCCACATAATAACATTTTAGGGTATATGGAATCACCACCATAACCATATATTATGGCATCACCACCATAATATTTGGGGGAGTAATGGCATCACAACACAATTACCGAGGGACATGAATCATCATATGCACCCTCTGTTGGTATTATAGACAATCGGGATAGATCACCCAATGTGCAAATAAACAAATTACCCAAACCAAACATGCATTATAAATAGAGAGGAAATCAAATATATAGTCACATCACCATAAAGGTGTCTAAATTCCAAAGCCATGAAAAGAAGTATAGGCATAGTCAAATGTACTATCAAGGGCAACATGTAGCAAATTAGGGTTTCCATTAAATATATATTATCAATACCAATGAGATACAAATTGTATGACATAGCTACAAGATATAAAGATAGGATCCAATTAACAATTATCATAGTGTGGCAGTCCAATTTCGAGATTAGGAAATAATTGGTACAACTATAAGCAAATATGTGACATCTAAATTATACGTCACCATCAAGTCCGAGAAAGAGAGAGAGAGAGGAATAATCGATTGTCCAATAAGACTCATAAGAGGATGCGACATACCGTACTAATGTGTATATCAGGTTAGGATCCACACTTTAGATCCAATCAGAGTTTATCTTCACCTAATATCATATTAGATGTAAACTATTAATTAATGATTATTTTTAAAACCCTAAAAATATCACCTTTTTATCAAATTGGAATTAGACTCTAAAAACTTCACCAATTAATTAGTTAGATTCTCCTGATTAAGAAAACATATCTTTTTGTCCAATTTGGAGTTTATATGATTAAGTTATAACTATTATGAATTTTATACATATATTTTATTCTACAAAAATAATCCCTTGATAAACATTGAAATTAGGATATGAAAGTATTTTATTAGATAAGGAATATTTTTCTAATTCCAAAACATATTTTACTTTAATTTTTAGACAACCAGAGCAAAAGTTATGATTTTTATGATTTTAACCAATCCAAAAATTGCCACATAAGCAAATAATCGAGGAAAAGAAAAAGAGAGGGATCAAACCGGCTAACTTGGCCCAATCACATGCGGGCAAGTCACCGGTCAATGGCCTAGTCAGCTTCTCGCTTGACCCGTGCCAAAGCAGATGAAACACGATAAAAGACCAGACTGCCCTCGAGCGATAAAATGAAGAAAGAAGAAAAGAAGATGGGTAAAATAGGGAAAAGACAAGGGGGAATTATCCCCTTCCTCTTGCCCCTGCCATGACTGCTTGTGTAGTAGGCCTTGGCAGAAGGAAAATTGGGTGATTGCTAGTTCTGTGATGATATGAAATTCCAAGAGCACAGGAAGCAAGAGCAGCAGTATCCAAACTCACCTCTAAGCTTGATTGATCCGAGACATCGAGGAGACGCCGCACAAACTGCCGCAAGCCCAGGTCTGAAACACGACCACTGGTGTTAGAACACATGACCAAGAAGCAATTGGTGTGAGGAAAAGTTTGCAAACATCTGAGGAAGACCGGGGTAGGAGTATCTATAGGTGGGGTGCAAGAACCAAAGAATAGGTAAGAGCTTCTAAAAGCATGGAGAACAAAAATTAGGCATTTTCTAAATACTTAAAAAAAGCTTAAATATAGGACATTAGGTGCGGATTTTAATTTGCAACGTTTGGGCAAAGGAATCATGTGAAATAATCATCTATGGAGGGAGAAAATCGCAATCGAAAATCCATCATACTCGGCGACCCCTTTTCTTTTGGCGAGAGGTTGAAGATGCACAACCACCTTTGGATCATTGATCAGATGACTCTAGATGCGTGAGAATCAAGGAAAGCGTGACATGTATATAACCAATGTGACTATGATTCCGACAAAAGTGTGATTCCATTAATTTTTCTTTTTCTCTCTCCTCGTTTAAGGGTGCAAACATGCTCCAAATTAAGTGAAATTTGATACCCAACCTATTTTTAATATGAGGAATCCGAATATGTAATTAGATTTACCTTTTAAGAAGTTCTATTATGTTAAATAAATCAAATCTCATTTTCTCTTTCCTCATGCATTAATGACTCGAGGATTCTCCAAAAATGATGAAATTTCACCCATAAGTCATATTAAGTGCTTTGGACACGAATGTGTCATTAATTCATTTTTTGAAGTTATTTGTTATTTTAATTAATGATTTGAAAGTTTTACACACTTTCTCTCTCCTAAATTCACCTTCTCATCAAATATTTTCCAAATTGAGTGAAAATTTACCCAAAGGCATATTTTAAAATATAGAAAAAGAATTTTGTATTTTTTTGAAGACTTTAATTATTTTATTTAATACATTTATATCTTGTCACTTATTTTATCCTTTTAATATATTAGAGGCATCTAGAAACTTTCTAAAAATATGTAACTTGGCCTATGAGCAATACTAAACATGAGGAACACGATTTTGACATTAATTAAAATTTTCAATATATTATTTAATATTTTTGGTCTTTCAATTATTTTATTTCTCCTAGATAAAACAAAATATTTAAGACTGTCCAAACTAGATGAAAATTCATACATAGACTTATTTTGACATGTAGGTTACTAAATTGAGGTTTGTTTCCACTTTTAATGTCATTTAATAATTTATTTAATAATTTGGAGTGAAACACATATTTTCCAATTCCAATAATGCAAAGATAATTATTAATTTTCTAAAATTGTGAAACTTGTCACTTAAGTAAGATTTAACTCCAAGAAAATGAATTTGGGCTTAGAATTATCTTTTAAGATTCCCTTTTATGAATTTTAGGTAATTTTACTCATATTTCCACTATTTATCACATTAGAGCATTTAATGCATTATTTTCTTGACTTTAGCATTTTCCATTTTATTTCTTTTTCTCTTTCTTATTCCAAAAGGCCTTAGAAGGTTCTAGTCTAAAATATTTACTATTATCCCTCTTAAGTGGTGAAATTACATTTTAGTTCATCATTGAGACATCCATTAAGATATTTATGCATATGACCTTACATTGACATAATTAGTGTTCAACTTGATTTCAAACCATTATTATTTCCACAAATTAAATATCAAGGTACATACATGATATAGAGGATAAGAACTTAGATTAAGGGTTAAACTAGCAATTTATCTAAGATTCAGTATGTTACAACAATCCACCCCTTAAAGAGGATTTCATCCTCGAAATCTAATCATCCATGATCTAACAAGGCATTACTACTATCCTTCCACCCCTTAAAGGATCCGACCTACAAAGTCAAACTAACTAGAGATACCAAGATAAATCTAGAGAAAACGTAAAATGTTACCTACTAACAACACTCACACTTAATCAAGAGCCAGGGAAAAAGGAAAGCATGGTTAGGTTATTGTAAGCGTAAATGTTACCTTTATCATTAGATCCTTCTCCATTGTGCTTTTTACCATTACTCCTACGTAAAACTGGTACCTGGCCTCCATGAAGTTGAGGGAAACAAGGTTTAATATGACCAAGTTCTCCATAATGATGGCATATGATAGGACCTTCAGGTTTAGGAGGACAACTTCCATGTGAATGCTTCTTATGGCACTTAGAACATCTATCATTCTTTGAATCTTCACTAGGTGTATTCCTCTTATGATTTATCTTTACTTGATAACCAGGGTAAGCTTCTATAGATAGGGCCTTATCCACTAACTGGGGAAAGGTCAAGGGTAGATGAGGAATCAACATACGCCCAATGCTAAAACATAGTCGGTCCATGAAGAGACTAGCACGTCTCTCATCAGTCAGACCTATGGCATAACACTCCAAATGTATAAACTTCTGCACGCACTCTACTACAGTCATGGAATTCTGATGTAGGTTGTAGAATTTAGACTCCTTCCTTAGGGATGCAGAGGATATATAATTTTCTCTAAACAAGGCTAGAAACTTACTCCAGGTCATAAAAGCAACATCACGAGTCTTAGCCAAACTATTCCACCAACGTCGAGCTGGCCCGTTGAGCACATAAGTAGCAAAGTGAACCTTTTGGTATCCAGGACAAGGCATGCCATCAAAAGTCCTTTCAGAAGAAAGAATCCAATCATCTACCTTATCCACCATGTTGACTTCATTCTTACCATTAAAGTATGTGGGGTGCATCTTCAGGAATTATGTGAGATTATACTCCTTGGGCTTCTCAAGAGTCAGAATAGGGTTAGCCATTTCTGCTAGGGTTGAGGAAAGAAGTTGTCGAAGGAGAGTCAACTCTTGCTTAGGGGAGTGTCCCAAACTTACAGATTGTGGGATAGGTTGGTTCACTACAGATTGACCATCATATGTCACTAGATTTTCATATGTTGATGGAGTGAAAGGAGGATCCATCCCGGGCATCCCAAACTTAAGGTTTTGGGGTATCACAAAACCTTCTAGGTTGTCAACAAATGACTTTTCACCAGTCATATGTATGTGCTTACACAAAGCAAGGGGTAGGGCATAAGTAACTTATGGAAAAAGGCAAACAATCTATGGGAGATAAATTGAAATAGTTAGACCAACCGACTGCCTTGGCTCTGATGCCATGCTGTAAGGAGTGGGATCCCTATGGGTATCCACTCTCGATTATAAATAAAAAGGCAACATCCCTTATAATAAAAACCATCATAATATTTTTCACAAAAAGGGATGATAACCAATTCATTCACATGCATGTATCATAAAACCAATAATGTAGTACCAGAAGAGAAATATATCTAACTATTACAATTGATTGTCTATGAAAATTCTTCACCACACAGGGTGTCCATAGAAGGAAACAAAAGGAACTATTCAGCAGAAGGTCATCCCACTATCTCAATCTACCTCCAAAAGATAGATAAGGTAACTCTTGGATTGACTTGGTCAAATTTAGGTATCTTCTCCTTTATCACTACCTAGGGGTTGGAAGAATACCCCTAAAAGAAGAAAAAGATGGAAAATTGTCAGCTATCAAAGTCGGTATGTGCATATAATAGTGATTGGACAATATAAAGAAAATAGGGACAAAAAACTCAAGGCTTCCCATTAATAAAGAAGAAACATCCAAATTGATATCAAAGATAAATTCTTCATATAGTAAGATAAAAGAGAATATATGAAGAAAACATTAAATCTCACAGTAATCAAATCTTGCCTTTAAAATTTCACGAAGAGACAATAATATTAATAAGAATTATGCATGTGGGTAAACTAAACAATAATCCACATAATAACATTTTGGGGTATATGGAATCACCACCATAACCATATATTATGGCATCCCCACCATAATCTTTAGGGGAGTAATGGCATCACAACACAATTACCCAGGGACAAGAGTCACCATCTGCACCCTCTGTTGGTATTACACACAATCGGGATACATCAACCAATGTGTAAATTACCCAAACCAAACATGCATTATAAATAGAGAGGCAAGAAGAGATAAGTCACATCACCATAAAGGTGTCTAAATTCCAAAGCCATCAAAAGAAGTATAGGCATAGTCAAATGTACTATCAAGGCCAACACGTAGCAAATTAGGGATTCCATTGAATATAGATTATCAATACCAACGAGATACAAATTGTATGTCATAGCTACAAGATACAAGGATATGATCCAATTAAAAATTATCATAGTGCGCCAGTCCAATTTTGAAGATTAGGAAACAATTGGTACCACTAGAAGCAAATATGTGACATCTAAATTATATGTCACAATCAAGTCCAAGAGAGAGAGAGAGAGGAATAACCTATTGTCCAATAAGATTCATAAGAGGATGCAACATACCTTATGGATGTGTATATCAGGTTAGGATCCACACCTTAGATCCAATCAGAGTTTATCTTCACCTAATATCATATTAGATGTAAACCATTAATTAATGATTGTTTTTAAAACCCTAAAAATACCATATTTTTACTAAATTAGAATTAGACTCTAAAAACTTTACCAATTGATTAGTTAGATTCTCCTGATTAATAAAACATATCTTTTTGTCCAATTTGGAGTTTATATGATTCAATTATAATTAAAACAAATTTTATACATATATTTCATTCTACAAAAACAATCCTTCCACAAATATGAAATTAGACTCTAAAAGTATTTTTATTAGATAGGGAATATTTTTCGAATTCCAAAACATATTTTACTTTAATTTTTAGACAATCAAAGAAAAAGTTATGATTTTTATGATTTCGACCAATCTGGAAATTGCCAGATAAGCAAATAATCGAGGAAAAGCAAAAGAGAGGGATCAAACCGGCTGACTTGGCCCAATCACATGCGGGCAAGTCACTGGTCAATGGCCTAGTGAGTTGTTTGCTTGACCCACACCAAAGTAGATGAAACATGACAAAAGACCAGAATGCTCTCGGATAATAAAACAAAGAAAGAAGAAAAGGAGATGGGTAAAATAGGGAAAAGACAAGGGGGAATCATCCCCTTCCTCTTGCCCGTGCCATGACTACTCGTGCAGCATGCCGTGGCTGAGGGAAAATTAGGCGATTGCTAGTTCCGCGATGATATGAAATTCCAAGAGCATAAGAAGCAAAGCAGCAATATCCAAACTCACCTCTAAGCTTGATTGACCCGAGACACCGAGGAGACACTACATAAACTGCCGCAAGCCAGGGTTCAAAACACAACCACTGGTGGCAGAACACGTGACAAAGAAGCAATTGAGGCGAGGGAAAGTTCACAAATGTGTAGAGGAAGACCGGGGTTAGGAGTATTTATAGGTGGGGGTGCCAGAACCGAAGAATAGACAAGAGCCTTGAAAAGCTTGGAGAATTGAAATTAGGCATTTTCTCAATACTTGACAAAATAGTGTAAATATAGGATCATTGGTTGAATGAATCGTGTAAAATGATCATCTGTGGAGGGAGAAAATCACGATCGAAAATCCATCATGCCCAACGGCCCCTTTCCTTGTTGGTGAGAGGTTGAAGACGTACAACCACCTTTGAATTGTTGATTGGTTGGCTCTAGATGTGTGAGAATCAAGGAAAGCATGACATGCGTATAACCAATGTGACTATGATTCCGACTAAAGTGTGATTACATTAATTTTTCTTTCTCTCTCCTCATTTGAGGGTGCAAACATGCTCCAAATTAAGTGAAATTTGACACCCTATCTATTTTTGATATGAGGAATCCAAATATGTAACTATATTTGCATTTTGAGAACTTTGTTGTGTTAAATAAATCAAATCTCATTTTCTCTTTCCTCATACATTAATGACTCTAGGATTCTTCAAAATGATGAAATTTCACCCATAAGTCATATTAAGTGCTTTGGACACGAATTTTTCATTGATTCATTTTTTTGAAGTTATTTGTTATTTTAATTAATGATTTGAAAGTTCTACACACTTTCTCTCTCCTAAATCCACCTTCTCATCAAATATTTTCCAAATTGAGTGAAAATTCACCCAATGGTATATTTTAATATGTAGAGTAAGAATTTAGCATTATTTTATTTTTTGAAGACTTAATTATTTTATTTAATATATTTATATCTTGTCACTAATTTTATTCTTTTAATATATTAGAGGTATCTAGAAGCTTTCTAAAAATATGAAACTTAGCCTATAAGCAATACTAAATGTGAGTAACACGATTTTGATATTAATTATTTTTTTTCAATATATTATTTAATATTTTTGGTCTTTAAATTATTTTCTCTCTCCTAGATAAAATAAAATATTTAAAACTGTCCAAATTAGAAGAAAATTCACACATAGAATTATTTTGACATACATATTACGAATTTGAGGTTTGTTTCCACTTTTGACGTCATTTAATAATTTATTTAATAATTTGGAGGAAAACTCATATTTTCCAATTCCTATAATGCAAAGATAATTATTAATTTTCTAAAATTGTGAAACTTGTCACTTAAGTAAACTTTAGCTCCAAGAAAATGAATTTGGGCTTAGAATTATCTTTTAAGATTCCCTTTTATGAATTTAGGCAATTTTACTCATATTTCCACTATTTATCACATTAGAGCAGTTAATGCATTATTTTCTTGACTTTTGCCTTTTCCATTTTATTTATTTTTCTCTTTCATATTCCAAAAGGCCTTAGAAGGTTCTAGTCTAAAATATTTACTATTATCCCTCTTAAGTGGTGAAATTGCATTTTAGTCCATCATTGAAACATCCCTTAAGATATTTATGCATATGACCTTACATTGACATAATTAGTGTTCAATTTCATTCCAAACCATTATTATTTCCAAAAATTAAATATCAAGACATAGACATGATATATAGGATAACAAGAACTTAGATTAAGGGTTAAACTAGCAATTCATCCAAGATTTCGTATGTTACAAAATCTTAATAACAAGAAAAAATCTTTAAGGTATAATACAAGCAACAATCTTAAAATGTAAAGTAAGCAACATTTATAGAAAACATAGATCCCCTATTTAGCAAATAAGTTTAGATGTGATTTACATCCTCACTCAAGCATGGCATGTTTAGTAAGGTTTGGTTCTTAACTTATCAATAACATGATGGAACTCATGGGGGGAAAGAGACCTTATTTTTAGAGATTTGGGTATTCCTCTAGATACACCTCATGACTATGATGACCACAATCAGTTGCTAGTTCTAGGATAGTCAGTGTCCTTAAGGTCTTTGGGCATCTTGCATTACATTTTTCTACTACCTTTACTAACATCCCCGCACCTTATCCATGGATCCAACATGAGTGTTCATACTCATTTTCTAGATGGGTGGGTTGATAGGTTTGTGAAGTGTAACTATGTAAATCACCTATGTTCAATTGCTTCGTAGTGATATAAGGATAGAGAGTAAACAACAAGCAAGAAGCTCCCAAGAGGACAAGCAAGTGTATCCCGATATATCCACCCAACTAATCAATCATGTAAGCAAGCAATTATAAAACCAAAGAGAGAATCTTTCTCACAAAGATAGACTTCTCTTTTAGTTTCTCTTATAATTTTATTTTGTTTTGAAAAAAACTAGGTAACAAACCAGGAAACAAAAATGGAAGAAAAACATAAATGCTAAAAAAGTAAGCCCACAAATGGAAGATAAAAACAAATGAAGAATATGAAAAACCCTAAAATGGAGTATATGCAAGGAAATATATAGGAAATGCTAAACAAAGACCAAACCAAAAAAGAAAACTCAAGAAAGCAAAAGAAGCAACTTAGGTTGTCCAGAATCCACGATCAAATAGCCAGAATGTTATACCCACAAGAGAAAAATATGTGAAAGCTAATCTCATCAGTCATTGGAAAACTCATAAAAGCATAAAACATAAGGAATTTTAGAAGTTTCCACCTTATTGTATGAAAAAGAAAAACTAAGGATATGTGTTTAAATAGTAGAAAAACATAACATTTCCAAAAAGTGACTCCACTACAGGGTAGATAAGGCGTGGGAAACATGGCCATGAGATTGGGATCAACATTCCTATTACAATGAGGGAAGGTATTAGATACCCCAATATAATAAACATTGTATTTTGAAATCTCGAGTTCATGAAAGATAGTTTGGTTTGTGTTTGGTTAATGAAAATTAAATAAGAAAACAAACGAGATCATGATTAGGGTGTGCGAGTCTTTGACATCTCAATATGACAATGCCTTTTCTTAGCCATCCTTAAAATCTCTAGTTTTTATTGAAGGATTCCAAAAGCCCCAGGATCTCCCACAATAGATATCCATCCCATGGAATTGGTATGAGATATGAGAAGATGGAGAGTGAGATTATTAGAGAAGAAATTAATAAGATCTAGATTTACATTCTTTTTAGAAATCAAACAAAGATGTGTCAACTACAACTAGATTTACATAGTAAACATTTAGTTGTGTGATATGTAACTAAAGAGTAATCAGTCTAGTAGGGTGATATCTAGTTCAATTTATCACTGTAATGTTGTTATATGATAGATGAGTTAGCTTTTGAATAATTTGATGATTCAACAAGTTGGAGAGCAGTTAAAACATTTATGGACAAGTTTTGATAGATAAATAATGGTTAGATCAATCACACATGCATCCTTCTTGCCATCTCTATAGTCTCCCGATGTGGTGTAGTTAATGTGCTAGAAGAAGGATCATCTAAGAACTACACAATAGTGTTTGAGCAAGAAGAGATAGTCACTCTCTGGATTCAAGAGAGTCGAAAAGGGCCTTTTGGATGGTGAATATGGGGGGGTATTTGTATTTGTGGGTTAGGGTTGAGGCTTCAACATCGAGAGAGAAGTAGCATGAATGAATTCCCATTGAACAAAGAAAGGGAAACAAATTTTGTACCATAGGGAACCCTGTGGACGACACCATACCATGTGACTCTCTATTGGTGGAATGTACGATTCCTCGACGTGGCATCATGATAGAAAATTAGATTCTATTAGGGTGACCCCTGATAGGAAAAATATGTATTGCTTATCTGAGTCTCTGAACTTTTAAAAGCTTCTGACTAAATCTCAGATTGGATTTTTTATTTTGATTATGCAAACATTGAGGAACAAAACATCTCTATTTTAAAAGAAGGGGAAGAGGATAGATAAAACTTTAGGGATAAGTCTTCCCTTGTCTCTTTCTCTCTAAATAGACATATGAAATTGATTTGATATTTGAAAAGGGCAATTGAACTTCCAAATGGGACTGGGAATTAAATATTTTGCTCGTAGATAATTCAACTAAACTATTTATTGAAAAATTCTTTCAAAAGTATCCATTAAGGGGCAAATCACACTTAAGTCTAGAGAAATGAGTTTTTGTTTACTCAACCCCCGATAAGTGGAATATGGTAGAACGTGTGTGGATTAAATAAGAAAAAAATATGGGATAATTCCTTTATTAAATAGAGAGTAATCTAATCATGATTGTTGATTGAATGACTAAAAATAGGGTGTCACATTTTGCTACGTTTTAACTAGGGCAATCATGATCCCACTCTACTTACAACACTTGACTAAAAATAGGGTGTCAACATTTTGCTACGTTATAATTAAGACAATCTGACCCTGCTCTACTTACATCACTTCTACCAAGAAGCTCTTTATTGGTACTATAGCCTTCATGTAATCAAGGACAACCTACCGCCTCATCCATCACCCAAATGGTCTGAAGGGACAATGGAGTCCTATAACCAATGTCTTGTGCACCACTACTCATGAGGTATTTCCTTGTGACAACGTACCCCTACAATTATCAAGAAAAGAATCATCATTCCAACACAATGTCAAAAACTAGTGAGGAACCAACCTCCATCCTAAGGATGTAAGTACCTAATGTCAAAGCTCTTAGCCTAACTGATACAAACAGTATGATAAGTACTTGTGATAGAGTGTCACCTAAAATGTGTCCACCACATGATCTAAACCTATAGGAAAAGTATTTTCTAGAGAAACTTGACACTAATACTTATCCTCTCCCCTAGAGGAGACTACCCATCCTATAAGAAATTTGAAAAAAGAATGGAAACTTAATTTCTACCTACACCACACTACATATCGAGGGGTATGAGGAGGAATCCTTTGACCAAATTTAGTACTTGAACCACATCACCATCTCATGCCACACCCTCACAGGTTGCCTTACTCGACAAAAAGACTACTAATATCTTAATCAGGAGTTCTAAGCCCTATATGTAAAATGATGCTAAGAGTTAAAACATAACATCTCATACAAGGCCATATCAGATGCACTAATAGAACTATATGTCATTACAACTTTCATTGATCCAACTCCATGATAAAAATAAGAAAAAACACAAAAAATACAAGAAAACCCAAAACATTTTCCAACACAAATAAAAACTACATTTCCCCTCCTTCCTGTAGCTTACCTCCATCGATACATTTGACCCCCATATGCAGCCTTATCAAACAATGCCACTTCCTTCAAAACGTTGTAACTTTGTTGATATGCATCAACAATCAACATCACCTGATGACTCCAATGGCATTGAAGATCGTAAATCATAATAACTAGGTTTCTGGACATGTCTTCCCCCCAAAAAATCATCCATATGTGCATAATCTTCATGGTGGAATCTGAGTTGTCAAAGGAACACAATCAAATAGTAGGTTGTACAACAACTTACTTTGTTCATCACAATAAGATTGTGACACCCTTCCATCACTAGAACATGCAACTGGACGTCCCAGCTAACTATTACCCAACACCAATAAACATCTCTATCTATCAAGTCGCATAACCCCAGACCAATCAACCTCGAGCTTGAGGAAGTCCAGACCCAACAAGCTTGGAAGAATTTTGAAAGAGACACACTATGTCTATCTCCCTTTTTTACTGTACAACGCTAGAGTATGGAATACAATTTAGGATGCGCGATATGAATTTTCACTAGTAAAAGCATTTTTGTAATATCCCAAATAGGTGGGGGCATGCACCTACCACAAGATCCTATTAATTGTCGACTTCTAGAAAACATGATGACGACAGATACCCCAATCTTAAACCCTATGCTTCCTCCCTTGGGGCATAAGCCAGGTACACACCCTACTCGGGTCCAAACCCCCATCTGGGTTAGCAAGCTGGGATGCACACACTTGGCTGGTTTAGCCAGATTTTTAGGGTCACAATGCTGATGCTTTTAACATTTTATGCCCTTATGAATGCATTTTTTTGTGCGCATGGCCTTGAAAATCCGCGACATGTCCCAAAAATCTCTAGATTTAACCAATATGCATTGCTACGTGTGACGATCCAAATTCATGTTCAAGTAAAAATATAGTTACACGGCATGTATTTATACTTATTTTCATATTCCGAAATGTACACAAGATGAAATCACAAAGTTATGCTAAAAAAGTATGCAAAATATGAATGGTTAGACACAAATATTATATTAAGTATATACAAAATTGGACTTGTAAACATTTATTGTTGTAAAACTGTTAGCTCATAAAGTTGTTCATATATTAGTTAAAGTACACGATTATAAAAAAAATACAGTAAGTATACATTGATAATATATATGAGAAATTTCAGTTACACTAAGAACATCGACACATTAAACTCGTGCTTACTAAGAGATGTATGGGTTTTTAAGGTTCTGAACTCTCGTGAAAGTTTTCCATGAGTCGGGTTTGCTAACTTAAACTCTTGAAGTTTCAATTCTCGGGGAAAATGTCCAGCCAGCATAAATTGTCACGTCTTTCTCACAACTTTCTATTTTTTGACCCCTTAAAACATAGGTCGAGGTTTTTTTTCTCCCCTTTTCCAAGTGAATTCGTAGACACTAGTGAGGCCAAAATTGGGTTTGACAGCCTTGGAGGGGCATCAGTTGTTTACAAAGGAAGCCATGGTTTTGACATACATTATACAAATATTTCTTAATTGATTTAATGAAAGTAGTCAACTATGATTGTTTGGATTTAAATAAAGCTACAAATTGGCTACATACAGAACTTATGGGAGTCATCATTTTTAAACTGGTTTAGGATTATTAGAAAAAAGCTATTGCGTAAAGAAAATTCGTACACGTTGAATTATGTACAAAATCCCAGATGCATGCACGTCCGGCATTGGTTTTGCAGGATCAAGCCCATCAAATGTCTCCCAAACATGAGCAGAACATACAGTGATCAAATGACACGCTATCTGATTCATGCTAAGCTTGGAAGATCCCCACAAACAAAGCAACTCTGAGGGTTCATTCATCAGGCCTATAACTCCATGATTATCATAAAGGTTTCAAGTGAGTTCAACTAGGTCATGTTAATAAAATGGCATCTTACAAGTCGTTGGTTGCGGCAACAAAACTGAATGTAATATCAGTGGGAAAGTTTGGTCGGTGGAAAGCGTTTTTTTAGCTGAATTATTAATTTATTATCTTGTCTTAATATAAAGAATAATGCTATGCAGAGTCAAAGCTGCACCCCATTTGGATTTGGCATTTAGCCTGCTAAATAACAAAAAAAGAAGAGGCACTTCCCTCCTCTCTTTTGTTATTTAGAATGCTAAATGTCAAAAAGGTCTCAAATGAGGTACAACTTTGATTTTACATAGCATATCTCTAATATAAAATTGAATGAAGAGTACTCTCATAAAGCGCGTAGCAGTCACATCTTTGAAAAAGTGGCCAACTATGTAACTTTTATAAAGGAAATTGTTAGGTGAACACAGAAATGAAATTAATTTTGTCTTTTTATACATAAAACAAGAGACATGATAAATAAATTATGTTATTTTATTTGTTTGATCTTTGAATTTGTGGGTCACAACAGATTGGTTCCATTTCTGGTCCCAATTCTGGTGTGTATAGCAAACCCCTTTTATAAATCGCAATATCTCTAAAAATGATAATACATCTACGTTTTAAATTTGACATGGAGATGTGTATAGACACGAGCCGAGCCTTCCTCAAGGGGGACAGAGAAGACTGAGAAGCAATCAGCGACCCAGCTAGTAGGCCGCAGAGCCAACAGTAGGAAACCTGAAACGTGGAACTTCTCCTCTGTGCCTGCCCAAGTACCACCGTTCCCAAAAGTCAATTTGAATTGCCAAGCGAAGCTCTTTCATTCAGATAGTGGCAGACTCATTTATTGCACAGTGCACTTGCCTTCGTGCAAATCTCCTTTAGCATAGTTGAAAGGCTTGAATCCCTCTCCCCTTGCCTCATCCCGTTCTTTTTTCTTAAAGGAAAATGAGAGAAGGGGGACTATTTTGCATATTGGTTAAAGCACGGCCTTTTTCTTTTCAGAAAGAAGGTTGGGCAAAGTAAGGTTCAGCACTGATTGATTGTAGCTGTTATGGGAGTTCATTGGAACTCAGATTCAGAAACCCACTTCGGATAATAATGCAAGACGATTGCCGCTTCATGTCTGGGGAGGTAAAATTGTTGGGCAAAGTAAGGTTCAGATTTTTTTCTGTGTTGGGAGGGAAATGTCTCTTTCTTGAGCCGACAAACATTTAATTTCCAGTGCATGAAGCCAATGGAAAAAGAGGCAAAAAAGAGAGGTGGTGGACGGGGGGACAAAAAACTGCGAACCACGTGCATGAAAACGGCGGAGCATGTGCGTCTCGGTTTTGAGTCTTACACGACGCCACCTTCCTAACCACAGGTTTGAGTACAAGACAGAATTGAGTACTAGAGCGAAGAAGATCATCGATGAGAATCTAGCACAGCCGTGGAGATTAAGAAAAAGGAAAAAGAAATAATAAAAACATTTGCATGTTTCCAAATTCTGTTGAAACCACCGTTCCAATTTCCAAACAGCCACTATTACTGTTACTATTCTTTTTCTTAATTAAGGTAACAACAGGCACTATTACTTTCTCGCCCTTTTCTTGCATCTGAATTTTGTAAAGATAAACACAAACATGAACCTTACAGATAAAACTATTCATCAGAAATAAATATTGTTCACGAACCACATCAATTTTTTCTGTTCTTGAGCGGCAAGAAACTCTGCATAAGAAAAAGGGTTCTTTTGTAAGATGTGCAGTACGTGGGGTATGGAACGCAGTTGGAGTAAATTCATTGGAACAGAACCGACATACAAGAAGATATGGGAAAACACTTGTCTGAATGGACTGGTGATATCAAGAGTACGATTTCTTAATCATTTCCCAATCCGAACCCACACTTTGTAGACAGACAATTCAGGTATGTCCGTCCTTGAATGTTTGATTTCTTGTCTAGAAAGCATGTTGGTGCGCCGTTTGCTGGTAGGTGTTTCAGTAAAGTTTTGGAAAAAAAACTAATTTAGCATACTTTTATAAAAATATTTACCAACATAGCATATTTTGTAAAATATTTCCCAAAATAGCACACTTTGTGTGGAATCCGTCACTTTTTGTGGTGTTTTTATATGCGCGATTGAAAAACGCCACAATAATTGGCGTGTCTACTTTTAAATAAAAAAAATGAAAAAACGCCACATTAAGTGACGCTTTCCATTTGCACTCAATATTGAGTGCAGATAAAAAACGTCACATTCAGTTCTAGTTACAAAAAGCTCCACACAAAGTGGCGTTTTCGGACCAAATTGTACTATTTTAGGAAATATTTTACAAAGTGTGCTATGTTGGTAAATATTTTTGTAAAAGTATACTACATTAGTTTTTTTCCTAAAGTTTTTGTACCTACCTTATCATGACCCGCTGCCCACACAACAAGTAAGGTGTTATTGCTTGTTTGTGACTGTGATCCTACGTTAGTCCGTGGCAATGCATCTAGTGAGGAAAAAGAAAAACACAGAAAAGGTATGTACGTATTGTTAAGTTCAGCTTTAGTTCTCAAAGGTGCTAAAGTATCACAATGAGACTAGAAAGCGGGAGATTTAGTGGATCGTGTTATGTGCCTCAGAAGAAATATGCTGATGCAATTGTAAATCCGATCCCAAATTTAAACGGATCTTCACTGACCTGATTAAGGGGTGCGGGGGGCTTTGCCCCCCTGCGGTAGGTACGCTCTATTTTCCGGATCCGAATAGGAATCTGATTACATTTCTACATATGTAAATATATACATCATGGTTAGGGTTTGTAATCATCCTGTATTTTGTTTAGACGACAGTCGCCGTACTCAGGGTGTACTCTGCTTCTTTCGAGAACGCTTCTCCTTGTAATCTTTTTCTGAAATAGTGAAAATCTCGCCCCTCCGGTGGAGTAGGGCATTCGATCGATCCACGTAAATTTTTTGTTTTAGTTGCGTGATCGTTCTATTTTCTTCTTGTCTTGTTCTTCCACCAAAATCGTCGTATTCTCTCGTTCGAAATCTTAACAAAGTGGTATCAGAGCCCGAGTTTAAGATTAGAACGATGACGAGTCTATACAAGATCGAGAAGTTTGATCGCAAAATTAATTTCAGACTATGGCGGACCACGATGCGTGGTGTTCTTGTTCAACAAGGAGTCTTTGAGGCTCTGGAAGGGATAAAAAAGATGTCAACCACTATGAAGGACGAAGAAAAGAATGTGATGGATTAGAAGGCTCTTACCGCCATCCAGTTATCCTTAGACTATAAGGTTTTAGCTGAAGTTGCCAAGGAAACTATTGTTGTAGGGATTTGGAAGAAACTCGAAGATCTCTATATGATGAAGTCTCTCCAAACCAAACTCTATCATAAGCAGTGTCTCTACCTACTGCGTATGGTGGAAGGTACTTTTGTTCGTGATCACATCAACGAGTTTACTTCTATTATTATAGATCTGGAAAACATAGATATTCAACTCGAAGATGAAGATAAAACCCTTATTCTGTTATGTTCTTTGCCCCCTCATAAAAGTAATTTCATAAAACTATTATGTATGGAAAATCTTCAATCAAGGTGGAGGATGTTATATCCTCGTTATTGTCAAAGATCATGGTTGATAAAGATCTAAATGCTTCTTCTAACAGGAGTCAATCAGAGGCTCTTATGGTGAGTGGCCGAACAAAGAAAAAGGAAAACAACAAGAAAGAAGCCCACATATCTAAATCAAAGTCCAAGAAGGTCTGTAAATATTGTAAGAAGACTGGACACATCGTTGATGAATGTTACAAGTTGTAAAATAAGAAGAAGAGGGAGAGCGAAAAATAAGAACAACCTGCATATGCTAATGTAGCACGGGAAGATCCAAATTATGTTCTTATGGCTTCATCATCTTCTTCCTCATCCATAAATTTTCACACTTCTTGAATTCTGGACGTCGACTGTTCACATCACATGTGTCCACGCAGAGATTGGTTCTCTTTTTATGAGAACTTTGATGGAGGCATTGTAAACATGACAAATGATAGTACTTCCAAGACTATTGGTATTGGGTCAATCCGTATCAAGATGTTTGATGGAGTCATCTGAACTATCTCAAACGTCCATCATGTTCAAGTTCTTCTGGAAAAATCTCATATCTCTTGGCTTGCTTGAAGCTAACAGTTTTCCACACCATACTGAGAATGGAATCTTGTCCATTATCAAAGGAGATGACATTCTGATAAAGGGAGTACGTATTCTTGGAAACCTATATAAATTGATTGGTGAAACTGTGACCGATGAAGCTGATGTTGTTTCTTCAACCACTTCAGATTTGGATACCAAATTGTGGCATATGAGACTGGGACACATGAGTCAGAAAGGTCTCAAATTGTTATGCATGAGATGATTCCTTGGAGATGTCACTACATGAAAGTTAGATTTCTGTGAGCACTATATTATGGGCAAGCAGAAAAAGGTCATCTTTTCTACTGCGAATCACACTACAAAGGGAGTTACTGATTATATCCATTCAGACATCTGAGGTCCTTCTCAAGTTCTATCCAAGGGTGGTGCTAGATACATGCATACTTTCATTAATGATTTCTCAAGAAAAGTTTGGGTGTATTTTCTGAAGCATAAATCTGATTCTTTTGATCAGTTTAAGAAGTGAAAGATGCTTATTGAAAAGCAAACAAGAAGAAGCATCAAGACACTGAGAACAGACAATGACATAGAGTTTTGTTCTTCTGAATTCAATGAGTTTTGTCAATCCGAAGGCATTACAAGACACCACACAGTTAGACATACTCCTCAGCAAAACGATATTGCAGAACGTATGAACAGAATTCTTCTAGAGCGTGCACATTGCATGCTGATCAGTGTAGGTCTTACCAAAGATTTGGCTTGTCAACCGTTCTCCTTCTACCCCACTTGGTTTCAAAACTCCAGAAGAGGTCTGGTCTGGTCATCCTGTAAAATATTCAAATTTACGTATTTTGGTTGTCCTACACATGTCTATTCAAATGAAGGAAAGCTTGAGCCTAGAGCAAAGAAGTGTATTTTTCTGGGTTATACTGATGGTGTGAAGGGATACATATTCTGGTATACTAAGCCAAACTCATTGAAGTTCTTGATTGAAAGAAATGTCACTTTTGATGAGTCTGCCATATTTTTTGCAAACAAGATGGCGTTATTTCTCCTGTTACAGGTTCTCAGAGTTCCACAGAGCAGGTGGAGCTTGAAGTCAGTGTACACAACCCGTCACCTCCTGTTGTTACACAGGGAAATCCAGATGACGGTGAAGACGACACTCTTGAAGAATAGACATATAGATTGCTACTGGGAGACCAAAAAGACAGATCAGACCACCTGGACGGCATTCATATTATGTTGTTGCATATGCCTTAGCTACTGTTGAAGAAACAAATGATTCTGGTGAACCATCTACCTATGTTGAAACTGTGTCTAATCCAGATTCTGCCATGTAGATTGCAGCTATGAAGAAAGAGATGGAGTCTTTTCAAAGGAACAACACTTGGGTGCTTGTAAATCCTCCTGTTGGAAAAAAAGATTATTGGATGCAAATGGATATTCAAAAGGAAGGAAGCTGGTCCTAGAGATACTACTGTAAGGTTCAAAGCGTGGTTAGTTGCAAAAGGCCACAGTCAGGTGGAAGGTATATATTATAATGATATTTTTTCTCCTGTTGTCAAACACACCTCCATCAGATTTCTATTGACATTAGTTACTAGATAGGATTTAGAGCTTGACCAACTTGATGTGAAGATCACATTCCTCCATGGTGACTTAGAGGAACCGATCTACATACAACAACCTGAATGTTATGTTTCTACTGTAAAGAAGGATCATGTGTGCTTACTGAAGAAGTCTCTTTATGTCTTGAAGCAATCGCTATGTCAGTGGTATCGTAGATTTGATTCTTTCATAGTCAATCATAGATATTCCAGGAGCAGATATGACGTTTGTGTCTACTTGAAGAAACTTCCAGATGAGTCTCTTATTTGCCTCTTGCTCTATGTTGATGATATGTTGATTGCAGCAAGAGATACTTCTGAAATTCGCAGTCTGAAGCAGTTACTTAGCGGCAAATTTGAAATGAAAGACTTGGGATCAGCAAAGAAAATTCTGGAGATGGAAATTATCAGATGCCGTAAAGTTGGAGATGGAAATTATTAGATGCCGTAAAGATGGAGATGGAAATTATTAAATGTCGTACAGTTTATTTTCTGGATCCGAATAGAAATCCGATTACATTTCTACATCTATAAATATATACACTGGTTAGGGTTTGTAATCATCTTGTATTCTGTTTAGACGGAAGTCGCCATACTCAGAGTGTACTCTGTCTCTTTCGAGAGCGCTCCTCCTTGTAATCTTCATCTGAAATAGTAGAAATCTTGCCCCCTCCCGTGAAATAAGTCATCCGACCGAACCACGTAAATTCTGTATTTTGATTGCGTGATCGTTCTCTTTTCTTCTTGTCTTGTTGTTCTGCCGAACTTGTGGTATTCTCTTGTTCGAGATGGATCGCCTTATAGACAACAGTCGTTCATCTGTATAGAAAAACAATGGGCTACAGCTTCTAAAGCGACTACTAGTTTTATCCTAGGATTTTTTTTCTCACAATTTATCGTCTCGGGAAAAACTCTAGCTTTGCAATGATCAAGAAGTCAGCCATTGCGGGTTACCACTTCTTTACTCCATTCCCTGAATGGTGTACAGACAAGTGGAAGTTCATGTGCTTCGCAATCAATTAGAATTACTTCTCTAAGGGGACATGTGAAAGCTATTCCTGGTATTTTCGTACCCTAAGTTCTATTTTAGTTATCCATGAATACATGAGGCTTACTGATTGAATCACATGCATATGCGTATCTCTGTATACGCTGCGCCCTTGTGGCCTCTTCGCTTCAAGTCAATCAAACGTTTGTTACCAATGTTTGGAAAATAAGCTAAAAAGGCACATGCTTGATGTTTCATGTTTAGATTTTGAAAGACACAAAAAGGAAAACGGGGTTTTAAGACCATGAAGCAAATAAAATGTGTGCTTGCATTTCCGATTGTCAAACGGCATTGCAGTTGCAAGTGATGTATTTCTCTCAGTGTTAAAAAATTGGCTATGTGTTGCCCATGTCGGTCAAAGCATAAAATTTGATAATACGAACATTATTTTATCGTATCAAATTGTAGTAATTAGACCTCATACTAATTTAACTACTTCAAACACTTTCAGCGCTTGACAAGTTAGGTAATCATATGAATATGTATAATCTTCTAACGATATTTTCTTTGACACGACCAAACTAACAAAAAAATTGCTAGAAAAAGGTGGCACAAACAAACGGTCGCTTCTTAGTTTCAACTCTATCAAACTAATCCTGGATCAAGAGCCTTAATTCCTCATGAACTTGAGTTTGCAACATGAACTACTAAAATTTATATGGAGAGCTTATTTGTTCGGTAAAGAACATTATTCGTGGTATTCGTCCAAACCCCTAGCCCTATCATGCTTACTAGAAAATTGGTTACGAAATCAATCTAACGTGTATTTAGGTTTTTAACAATATAATACAAAGTTTAACTAAGTGAACCATTTATTTCTTCTTTAACATTGATTGCCGTGGAACATTACAAGCGGCTTGTTCAAATCTACAATAACCAATTGTATATGATGACTTTTCTCCTTCAGATGGTAGTAGTTAACAAAAAAATCCGATTCCGCAAACCCTTGCTAGGGAAAGTGTTTCCAGCAACAATTATAGATTAATTATGCAACATATCAACATTCTATTTACATACTCTTACGATTTTCTATTCTTCAATCTTTTCCAGTGATATGAACCATTATGAAGCTTCATGTACATCCATAGCCTGGTATTATGCCCACTTCGATTAACAAAGGATACACAATGCTCAATGGGCTTCATATACGTGATTAGTTTCCTAAAAACCACGAATTGTTGGTTGTAAAGGAAGATATTAGATATAGCGGGAATGCTATACTTTCCCATGCATAATCTAATCCTTATTCCTCCTCACCTATTGACAACTCCAAAAGTAATTGGGTTAAGCCCACCAGTACATGCTACACCCTCATCTCACAACCACAACTAGGTATGAGAATTAGGGCATAAATATCAGAATTAGAAAAACAATGCTTATATCTCTTCATTCTTTTTCTTTTCAGTTGATTAGTATAACCAACATGTTCACAATATCAAACATATGAACAACTAGAACTGTTTCTCTAAACAAATATGACATAGCTAAAACCAACTAGAACACTACACCATCACTGTCATATTTCATTCTACACAAGTTTTTAGTTATTAGTTAAAGTCATTTAGTATAACAATTCAAATTACAACACTTTATCATAAAAATTCTATACAATTATTTTGGACATAGGGCAACATGGATTGACTCTAAAGAAACTCTTATGGAAGAACATCTATGCTTCATGCCGATTTATATAAAGTTTTGCCTCATGAATAGGTATTATGTATAACCATCTAAACTAATATAAAAATCATAAAGTACGTTGAATAATTAAGTCTATGTATATACAAATACAATACCTTAGTGGCATTAAATAACAACTGCCAACATTGCAAACAACAACATAATGGAATATTAAATTCTCAGTTATTTATGTTCCAAACTTTGATTTTGCACTAACACTAACCACCACTTTACTACAAGATTTGACTAAATAAATCAATAATGAACTAGATACTAGAATAATACTCTTGACTAACTACTAAAATTGCTACCAACTCTAGCTAACTTCTCTCTTATTTTTTCCCCCGAACTCAATAGTATTGTACCAAAAAAAAATGAAAGCCACTATTGTGTGACGTGTCATACAAATCTTAAGGTGTAATCTGGGATCCATAAGATATCTAACTGAATTGACCTTAGTTTTCAATGAGGTTTCCACATCTATCCTTACAATGACTAAATAACATATGCATATTATGGCTCCATCACATAGGTACCTGGGTGGGGTGCCTCTAGATAAAAATCCATTGACTCCACATGAAGCAGTTCACAAGAACTAAAGTAGTACCATAAGGACTGACATGCTAAATGGACTAACTATACTAACTAGAAGGAGTGGATCTACAAGGACTATTTGAATCTAATTGTGTATATCTGAGGGTATTACCATGATCTCTAATTTTTGTTGTATAACAATGTTGTACTACAGTACCACCAGATACTCTAGTTATGTTTGGGAACTTCTTATAAAGTTGATGTATCATCAACACATAATCAATTATTATTATTAGC
This sequence comes from Alisma plantago-aquatica, assembly GCA_963693085.1. NCBI lineage: Eukaryota > Viridiplantae > Streptophyta > Magnoliopsida > Alismatales > Alismataceae > Alisma > Alisma plantago-aquatica. The sequence goes on from OY856409.1 coordinate 94,552,984, forward strand.
TCTCTCCCGTCCGAACCCTAGTTGCTCTGGCGACTAGCGAACGGCGGTGGGAGTTTCTTCCTCTTCCCCCGTGGAAAACCTACGTCTCCCTAGTGGTTACCCTCCCTCTTGCAGGTTCAAGGCGGGTTTGTGCAGGTTATCGTCTCCGCAGACTCGGTTCCCCTGAGATGGCAGAAGACTTGGTTAATCAGTGTGCACAACTGGGATTGGAGGACAACGATGGCGAAGACATCATTGATCTTGGGTCGGAATTACAGGAGGGCGAGGAGAGTCACGTCGGCCTGGCTCTGGCCGCAGGCCTCCTCACGGACAGACCTTTCAATTTTTGGGCGATGAAACGGACGTTGACACAGGCATGGGCTCTATCACAAAAGGTGTTGTTCAAGCAAGTGGATTCGGTGGTCTTCATTATACAGTTTCTACATTGGAAGGATAAGAAGAAGGTTATTGAAGGTGGTCCGTGGAACTTTGAGAACAGGCTTCTTCTCACGAAGGAGATCGAGGACGGTGACAGGCCGGAGACAATGCTGATTAAAGATTGTGCTTTTTGGATCAGGCTCTACGGTCTTCCTTTGTGCCACAAATCGGAAGGTGCCATACGTATGATTGCAGGCAAGATTGGATCGGTGATGGTAGTCGACAGAGATGAACTGGGCTGGGAAGTGGCACCGCGAATCCGAGTAGGATTGGATGTTACCAAACTGTTGAAAAGGGTGCAAAGGATCAAAGATAAAAAGGGCAATGTTATCCCGCTGGAGATTAAGTATGAAAGGCTACCTAACTTTTGTTTCCTATGCGGTCTGCTAGGTCATGTGGACAAGGATTGCACGATGGAGGCGGAGGGGGAAGAAACGGTGCGGAACTGGGGGGCCCGGCTTAAGGCCTCGCCGAGGAAACCACGGCTAACAGTGGCGGAGGAGATATTCGGGGAAGGCATGATGAAGAAAGCTATTACTTTCATTACTAAACTGGCGAGCATGGCGCCTTTGCACCTGCCACGAAGGGAAGGCGGCGGTGGGAGCGTGAGGGATGAGAGGTGCGACACGTCAAGGGGCGGCGAGGAGAATCCTAGGAGGAAGGGAGGGAACGAGCGACTTGACGCAGCTTCTCGGCATGGCAATGTAAGGGAGCCGCAGGGCACTGAGGGTTGGTGCAGTAACCCTAGACGGGAGGTCAACGAAGCACGAGCGGGGCTGCCGTTGGAGAAGATTGCAACTGCAGATCTGCCGGGGACACACCAGCCCATGTTGAGCGTTAATCATGCTCAAGGGGTGGAGGGTGTGGAGACCACCGGGGTATCCCCAACTATACAGAACGTGAGGAGAGCCAGTAGCTGCTCGCTGGGGTCGCAGGGGGGTACGGGGGGGTGCTGTGGTTGTTACAGACAAGGAAGTGCGGACGGTGTTGTCCGGGGTGATTGAGCGGCAGTCGGAGGGCCACACAACGGAGGAGGAGGCAAACATAACTCAGCAGGGACCGCACGAGCAACCTGAGAGAGGTATCGGCTTTGACGGTGGATGGGTGGAGACTCAGAAGGTCACGAGGAGCCAAAAGAAGAAACTTTCTCCTCGTCGGGTGGAGGACAGGGTGATTACTGAGAAGAAGAAGGAACAAAAGCCACGGAAACCATATCTTGTCAGAAGGAAAAGCCTAGTGCAGGAGGATGAACCCTACCTAGATGTTGATCTGAGGAACAGTATTGGGAAGAGAATCAGGCCAGAGGACCCTATGATCGTGGATGAAACTGGGTGCAATATACACAGTGAAGTTACAAAGAAGCAGGCTACGGGTAAGGAGACGGCACCATCAGGATGGCTCACATCTCAAGTAGCGGGCTCTGGTGTTGACCGGGCTCGCGAACAGTAATGAAGATATTAGCATGGAACTGCCAGGGGATGGGTAAACCTGGCAGTTCAGACGCCCTCCGGAGCTGGTGCTGGAGGGAACGCCCGTCCTTGGTCTTCATCTCGGAGTCCAAGATTAGTGACTCGCAGCTAGAAAAAGTACGTCGAAAGTGTGGCTTCACGGAGGGGGTTTGTATCCCTAGTGTGGGGCGAGCGGGGGGTCTTGGGATGTGGTGGAAGGATATTGATGTTACGTTGGCATCGTTCTCACAAAGGCACGTGGATCTGACAGTTAAAGATGTGGTGAATAACTCTACCTGGAGAGCTATTGGCATATATGGGTGGTCCGAGCAAGTAAACAAGTACAAGACCTGGGATTTGATGAGGGAGTTGAAAGCACAGAGCACTCTTCCGGCTATTTTCTTTGGCGATTTTAATGAAATTACATCAAACGAAGAGAAGCTTGGGGGCCCACCTAGAGCTGAGAGGTGGCTTCAGGATTTCTGTGACGCTATTGATGACTGTGACCTCCTTGATCTTCGGTTTTCAGGCAGCCCCTTCACCTGGGAAAGGGGTCTTACTATGGAGACGCTGGTTCGAGAAAGACTGGACAGGGCACTGGCTACGTTTGAGTGGAGACAGATGTTCAGTCATTGCAAAAACCTTCATCTACCGAGATATAAATCTGACCATTCACCGATCATCATCTCCATTGACAAACGCTGTGAACAGGACAAGAAGAAGGAAAGATATTTCCGTTTTGAGCCGTTTTGGCTGCAGGACCCTGAATGTGGGCAGATTGTAGAAGATTCCTGGGTACAAGGGATGGGGGCTGGTATACAAGCAAAAATTGTAGGGTGCGGGCTGAAACTTGAAGAATGGGCGGAGAAAAAATTCGGACACATGAAGAAAATGATAAAAGAGACAGAGGATGCACCGAAAAAAGAACAAGCAAAGGCTCCTGATAATGCAGTCCTGAGAAGATGTGAAGATCTCTCAAAGAAACTAGAATACTGGCATAGACTAAAGGATGACTACTGGTGTGCTCGTACTCGAGTAAATGAATTGAAGGGTGGGGACAAGAATACCAAATACTTCCATCTTAAGGCATCCCAGCGGAAAAGGAGGAATCATATCGAGGGTCTCAAAGATGATGAGGGGAAGTGGTGCACCGATGAGAAAGATATTACTGCGGTCATCCTTAAGTTTTTTGACAAGCTCTTTAAAACCAGAAACCCTTCGGGTTTTGAGGAAGCTACCATTGGTATCACTAGATAGGTTTCTGTTGATATGAATGTTATGCTTGAGAAAGATATTGTTGATGAAGAAATCCTCGCTGCATTAAAGAAAATGCATCCTAATAAAGCCCCGGGTCCTGATGGTATGAAAGCGATGTTTTTTCAAAAATTCTGGAATATTGTCGGAGAAGATGTTTCAAATTACATTAAAGGGTGGTGGAAAGGTGAAGTTTCTATTGATGAGGTGAACTCGACTCTTGTTGTGCTTATACCAAAGGTGGAACATCCGAAGGGTATGGCTGAATATCGACCGATAAGTTTGTGCAATGTGGTGTACAAAATCGTCACAAAGGTCATGGCGAACAGGCTGAAGCCTATGATGGACATGATGGTCTCACAAAATCAGAGTGCTTTTATTCCTGGCAGATTGATTACTGATAATGCCCTCATCGCTTATGAGCTTTTTCACAAAATGAAGCAAGGAGCCAATAGGAAGAAGGGAAGTATGGCGATCAAACTGGATTTGTCAAAAGCATATGATAGGGTCGAATGGAGTTTTCTCGATTACGTTATGTTCAAGATGGGTTTCTCTTCCTTGTGGCGTCGTCGTGTTCTGGATTGTGTTTCCTCGGTTAGTCACTCCTTTGCCATCAATGGGGACCGATCTTCGGAGATGAAGCCTTCCCGCGGCCTGCGACAGGGTGACCTACTCTCCCCCTATCTCATTATCTTATGTGCTGAAGCTTTTTCTACAGCTATTATTCATGCCTCTGACAGTAAGAGCGTGCACGGGCTTAGTGTGTGCCGCCTTGCTCCACGTATTTCACACTTGTTCTTTGCAGATGACAGTATCCTCTTCACTAGAGCAACTCAGAATGAATGCTTGACTATAGCTAATATTATTAGCCAATATGAATAAGCATCGGGCCAGAAAATCAACTATGACAAGACTGAGGTTGTTTTTAGTAAAGGGGTTACTACGGAGGTTCGTCAAAGTCTGCAGGAAATTCTCAACGTGAGAGAAGTGGACAAACATGCGAAGTACTTGGGTCTTCCTACTGCTATTGGAAGATCTAAGCGTCTAGTGTTCAACTTTATTAAGGAGCGAGTTTGGAAGAAGTTGCAGGGATGGAAGGAAAAGTTCTTGTCTAAGCCGGGGAAAGAGGTTCTCATTAAATCCATCGCACAGGCCATTCCTTCATACATTATGAGTGTGTTCCAGCTTCCTTCGACGCTTATTCAAGAGATCCACAGTTGTGTAGCCAATTTTTGGTGGGGAGCAAAAGGTAATGAGAGGAAGATAGCTTGGCAATGTTGGGAACGGCTATGCAAACCAAAAAAAGCAGGCGGTATGGGCTTTAGAGACATACATAGCTTCAATCAAGCTCTTCTTGCGAAACAAGTATGGAGGTTACTTGTAAAGCCAACTTCTCTAGTATCACAGGTTCTCAAAGCAAGATATTATCCACGTTCATCCATTTTGGAAGCGCATAGAGGATACAGCCCGAGTTACACATGGAGAAGTCTGTGGGGAGCGAAGGCACTGGTTTGTGAAGGGGTGAACTGGAGGGTGGGTGACGGAGTATCAGTTGACCTATGGAAAAGCAGATGGGTGATGAACCTACAAGGCACCTTGGGTGATTTCTGTCCGGATGTTCAGGTGGTGTACCCGTCTCTACGGGTCAGCGATCTACTCGATCGGGACAGCTGCGTTTGGAAGGAGGAGGAGATCCGGACTATTTTTCCGCGTGCTGCCGCAGATGCCATTGTTTCCACACCGCTCAGTTCTAGGAGACCACCCGACACGCCTTTCTGGTGGCCGAGGCCGAGGGGAGACTTCACGACCCGCTCAGCCTACTGGTTGGGTCATCTAGGTAGGGAGGAGTATCTACGCAACCGTAGGGAGCAGAACGATCCGATATAGAGATGGATATGGAGGACACAGTGGCCTCCACGTCTCGCGCATTTTCTATGGCAGGTTTGTACGGGCAGTATGGCCACAATGGGAAGGCTCTATGACCGCCACTGCAATGTGGATTTTCTTTGCCTGATATGTCACACAGAGAAAGAGACCATCGATCATCTGTTGTTCGAGTGTCCAGAGGTGAGGCAGCTGTGGAGCAACCACCCTTTGAAGGAGAAGATCCTACAGTCGGGCAACCATCAGTTAGCTGACCGGCTTTAGTTCCTTGCGGATAACCTCTCTGGGGAGGAACTCGAGAGGGAAGCAGGTGTGTTGATGCGATGATTTTGAGTCGCATTTATAGACCGATTTCATATGTGTTTTGTGCCTTAATTACTCATTTTCATGGATAATATCGCATAATTCACTTTATTTGGTCTTTGCCATCATTTTATATCAAATCCCCTTTGTTTCACTATTTTAAGCATTATTGATCATCTTATCATAGATTGTGTGGATTTACTTGGTCCTGTTGTGAAATTTCAGGAAGAACAAGTATCTGCATCCGTCGATACCATCGACGGATGTCGATACCATCGACCAAGCCATAGGTTGTCAGCCGAGAAGAGCAATACAGAGTCGATACCATCGACACCCATGTCGATGGCATCGAGATGTCTCCAGGCTGCTGGCGAGGATGAAGTCGATACCATCGACCCAAGTCGATGCCATCGACACAAGGAGAGCTACAGCGTCGCTAAACGACAACAACCGACGCTAAAGGAGTCGATACCATCGACACACAAGTCGATGGTATCGAGATCACCACAGGCGCTCAGAATAAAAGAAAGGAAAGCTGCCGCTAATCTGCTGGGTCGATACCATCGACCCGCGTCGATGGTATCGACGCCGGCAGATATGCGTTGGATCTGTTTTGATATCAATCGGACGGCTGTCATTATTTGACGACCTAATTAGGGACTTATACCTAATGACGGCCGCCCAAAAGGAGGATGATCTCATTTTTGGTTTTGCACGAGTGCCGAGGAGGAGAGAAAGGAGAACGGAGGCCGAGAAGCTCATCCCGGGTGATTCGGACGCTGCCGAAGACAATTTCCACCACCGACAGGCGGGGAAAGCTTGTGTTCTACGCCAAGGATCCACCGGTTCTTCTCCGTTCAGGGGTTTTCCCATTTATTTCACGTTTTTCTTATGAATTCCCCAATTTCTACCATGTATTCGTGTAAGATGAACATGAGAGGCTAAAACCCTCAATCTTTAGGACCGGGAGTAGCCCGGGGATACATTGTATGATGATTTTATATTGATAATTCATATTTTTCTCTCATATCCGTGGTATAAATTCGTTTTCTCTATTGCTATTGTTATGTTTGATCACCATAATAATAAATTAATGCCCTTAATCACTTCGACAGAAGGATTAACGGTTGAAAAGAGACGAATTCTACATTAATTAATAAAACCCTTGACAAAGGAGTTGTAAAATTAATGGTGGGAACTGAGGGACCGATCTTAATGCGCTTAGTTTAGGGGAATGATTACTATGACGATGGAATCAACCTAAATCTAAGTAGTGGATTACACCACGACAGTGGGTAATTCTCATTTCAGGCCACTACCCGGATAGAGAGAGAAGTGTGAGGAATTATATGAAATCTAATACAATGTTGACTCGCGGTGAAACCGCCATCCTAAAGATATCCCTTTTAATTGATTAAATTCACCTTTAATCGATTGTTTTCTTTGATTGATTTTTATTTTCTTTTAATTTGAACAACAAAACCCTGCTTTGTTAATCGGTCTAGCTGATTGCGATTAGTTAGTAGAAGTCTCCAATAATTCACGTATCCCTGAGTTCGACTCGGGCCTCACAAGGCCTATATTACTCGACGTGTACACTTGCGTTTTTAGCGCGTAGTAAAATACACGTCAAGTTTTTGGCGCCGTTGCCGGGGACACGGCGAATTATTGACACTTTGAGTGCTAAGAGCGGCCATTCTAGGCCACATTTTTTTATTTTTAGAACAATTTCAAAAATTCCTTTATTTCTCTATAATAGTGTTGACTCGTTCAAGGCATTGTACTGAACCACTACTTCCAAATTTCAGGTACTTTGTATGGTGCACACACGTAGTCGAGACTACGTGAATCGCACACCTGAGGTTCCATCTGCGGGACCAGAGGACGAGGACTACTACGAGGAGGAACCCCACAGTGATATACATTCTGAATCTGAGCAAGAACAAGAAGAAGTAATGGCTGAAGCACAGACAATATGGGAGAAGATCAAGGCGTCTTCTTCCTCGGCATCAAAGGGGCCGATAAAGAAACAGGGGCTAAACATACCTACATACAAGATCGACCCAGCACTGATTAACTTGGTCAAATCCAATGCATTTCACGGACTGAAAAACGAAGATCCAGTGGCACACATTAGTCAGTTTGTGGAGAACTGCGATATGGTGAAGATAGATCGATTTCCGCAGGAGGTGCTCTATCTCAAGTTATTCCCGAGTTCCTTGGCTGGAGTGGCAAGAGAGTGGCTTCATAACCTCGATGACGAGTTTGTTGAATCATGGGATCACATGGTGGAGGTTTTCTTCGAGAGGACCAATGATATGATCCGGAAGATCCACAATTTTACCCAACAGGCGGGTGAAACCTATTCTGAGACTTGGGAGCGATTTCAAGTCATGTTGAGGAGATGTCCACACCATGGACTGGACAAGGAAACCCAAGTGAAGATCTTCTACTTTGCTCTTTCCGAGCATGATAGAAGCAATTTGGACTCGGCTGGCTCCGGATTTTTCTTAAATAACACTGATACAAGATGCTGGGAAATACTGAAGAATATGGCACGAAAGCAATCTTGGGGAGAAAGAGAACGAGGCCCAGTTGAGCAAGCAAGAGTTGCCAGTGAGTCAAAGGCAATGAGAGAGCTGAATGAGAAGATGGATCTTCTCGCAAAGAAGTTGTTGCAGAAGGAAGACAATGAGTCCGAGGATGAGGCTCAGGTCAAGTACATGAGGCAACAGCAGGGGTACAGGAATAACGATTATTCATGGTGGAAAGACAAGAAATTTTCATGGAAGGATCCAAATAACTTTCTGCAGGATCCGGACGCCAAACCTGCACCGGTCACGGAGGACAAGAGCACGGAGTTGCTCAATCAAGTCATAAAGCAAAATCAAGAGTTGATGAACACTTTTGGGCAGCAAATAAAGCAGCAGGGTGAATTCATGAACCAGTTCGGGCAGACTTTGCAGAGCCACAGGGCTCAGATGCGGACTATAGAGACTTCCATGGCACAGATGGCAGCGGAGATTGCAAGCTTGAAGAAGCCGGCACATCCGGGTTTTCCGGGGAACACCAATGTTCCCGGGGGAAACCAACAGGTGAAGGCCATATTGTTGAGGAGCGGTAAGAAGGTGCTTAATCCAAGGGCGAATGACACAAGCACACCGCAGGACACAGTCGAAGAAGCAACTGCTAAGGAGCAGCCTGCACCAGTCATAGAGCAAATTGATGACACAACCGAAGATGGTAAGGAAGGACAAGCCACTGAGGAGGAACCACAGAAATTAACTACCTATGTGCCACCTCATCAAAGGGCACATACCGTTCCAGTTCCCTATCCCAATAGTGCAAAAGCAAGAAAGGTGGATGCACAGTTTAAAAAATTTCTGGACAGCTTTAGGAAGTTATCTGTGAATATTCCCTTGTTAGAGGCAATTGAACAAATCCCGTCTTATGGAAAGTTTCTTAAAGATGTAATCACTAAGAAGAGGAAGATACCCGACACTGAGGTTGTGGTATTGAAGGAGCAAGTGAGTGCTTTTATTATGGGCACTTTGCCGCCAAAGCGACAGGATCCCGGGTGTTTCAATATTTCATGCTTTATCGGGAAGTTCAAATTTGGCGAAGCGCTTTGTGATTCCGGGGCAAGCATCAATCTGATGCCCCTTTCTACATTCAAGAAACTTGGATTGAAGGAGTCAAGGCCAAGCAATATGACTATCCAATTGGCCGATAATTCTGTGGTGAAACCATATGGAATCTGTGAGGATGTTTTGGTAAAGGTAGACCGCTTTGTTTTTCCCGCTGATTTTGTTGTGATGGAGATGCAGGACGAACACGGCAATGAGTTACTTCTTGGTCGCCCATTTCAAGCTACAGCTGACATGATCTTGGAGATGGGGAGAGGTCGCTTGACCTTAGGCATTGCGGATGATCGCTTTGAGATGGTCATGCCCAACAGCAATACATCTACTAAAGCAAAGGCACAGTGCAACATGGTGAAGCATGTGGAAAGCAATATCTCACTTTGTCTCGGGAAGCCATTTTTAGATATGGCCCATGTGATGAGCAGGATAGACAATGGGACCTTGGCGGTAGACCTTATGGAGCAAACGAAAGCTGTCTCTTTATGCAAGGCTGTCGGGTTTCCAAATGATGAGAATGAGGACATTCCACCTTCGTGGGAGGATGATGTGATAATTACTTCTGTCTGTGATGCATATCCGGAATTGCCTCTAGAGGCGTGCTTGCTTAATGTCACTTATGATTGGATGCGGAGTACTTCACTCAAGGAGTGCGCCAAAATGCTTCAAATGCTTCCATGTTTCTACACGAGGCACTATGAAGATTTGGGTACACTGCCCCGACCACTACAATCATCCCTTATCTGCCCACCTGATCTGGAGTTAAAACCATTGCCCCCGCACCTGAAGTACGTCTTTCTAGCTGAGGAGGACAAGTTGCCAGTGATTGTTTCTGCATACTTGAGTGCGGATGAGGAGGAGCAGCTACTGATAGTGCTCAAGAACCACCGTGGAGCCTTTGGGTGGTCAGTGGCGGACATCAAGGGGATCTCCCCTACACTTTGTCAACATAAGATTCGGCTTGAGGAAGGAGCCAAGTCAGTCATACAGCCTCAAAGACGTCTAAATCCAAGCATGATGGAGGTTGTCAAAAAGGAAGTCATTAAGTTGCTTGCTGCAGGGATTATTTATGCCATATCTGATTCGACGTGGGTGAGCCCCACACAGGTAGTCCCTAAAAAGGGGGGAATCACTGTCACTACAAATCTTTTAAATGAACCTGTCACCACCTGATTGGTAATCGGGTGGCGTGTATGCATTGATTACCGCCGATTGAACGTCGCAACTCTGAAAGATCATTTTCCATTGCCATTCATTGATCAGATTTTGGAACGCTTAGCCGGTCGGTCGCATTTTTGTTTCCTAGATGGTTACTCGGGGTACAACCAGATTTCTATTGATCCTTTGGATCAAGAGAAGTCTACGTTTACATGTCCCTATGGGACTTTCGCCTACCGCCGTATGCCGTTTGGTTTATGCAATGCGCAGGCGACTTTTCAACGCTGCATGCTCGCCATTTTCTCTGACATGGTGGAGCGGTGTCTCGAAGTCTTCATGGACGACTTCTCGGTTTATGGAGCGTCTTTTGATGAATGCCTTTATAATTTAGATAAGGTATTGCAGCGGTGCGAGGACACACACTTGGTCCTCAATTGGGAGAAATGTCACATGATGGTGACAGAAGGAATTGTGCTAGGACACAAGGTGTCTAGCAAGGGTCTAGAGGTAGACCCCGTAAAAATTGAGGTGATTTCTAAGCTACCCCCACCAAATTATGTAAAAGGGGTGAGAAGCTTTTTAGGACACGCTGGATTTTATCGGCGCTTTATCAAGGATTTTTCAAAAATCGCAAAGCCATTATCGAAATTGTTGGAAAAAGACACAATTTTTGATTTCAATGAGAAATGTCTTCACGCATTCGAGGTTTTGAAGGAAAAGCTGATTTCGGCTCCGGTTGTTCAAACGCCGGATTGGACAAAGCCTTTCGAGTTGATGTGTGATGCGTCTGACTATGCTGTGGGGGCTGTTTTGGGGCAAAGGGTAGATAACAAGCCTGCTGTGATTTTCTACGCCTCAAAAACACTTAATGATGCTCAATTAAATTACACAACCACGGAAAAAGAGTTACTTGCTGTTGTATTTGCTTTTGAGAAATGTCGGCAATACTTAGTGGGTTCTAAGGTGGTTGTGTGGACGGATCACGCCGCAATAAAATATTTGATGGAGAAGAAGGATGCGAAGCCTAGACTAATTAGGTGGATTTTGCTCCTACAAGAATTCGATATTGAAATCAAGGACAAGTCGGGAATTGAAAATGTGGTGGCTGACCACTTGTCTAGGTTAGAGAGGGTGGATGAACAAGGTTTGCATATACCCATTACCGAGACTTTTCCCGACGAACAACTTTTAAAAATTGATTCTAAAGAACCATGGTTTGCGGAAATTGTGAATTATCTGGCTTGCGGGATCATCCCGGAAGATTGGTCTTATCAAGAGAAGAAGAAATTCTTCCATTCATTGAGATACTATTTTTGGGATGACCCAATATTGTTGAAGCAATGCAGGGATGGTATTCTTCGCAGGTGCGTGCCGGAGGTAGAGTACGAAAGTGTTCTACATCACTGTCATGCGTCGCCTATAGGAGGACACCATGCTAGCTCACGGACAGCAGCTAAAGTGTTGGAGAGCGGCCTTTATTGGCCCACTTTGTTCCGGGATGCCTATGATTTTGTTAGGCAGTGTGACCCGTGCCAGCGTGCAGGTAATATCTCAAGGAGACAAGAAATGCCCCTGAATGTGTTTCAGGAAGTCGAGGTATTTGATTTATGGGGCATTGACTTCATGGGACCCTTTGTGTCCTCAAATTCAAATCTTTATATTTTGCTTGCTGTGGATTATGTGTCGAAGTGGGTAGAGGCAATCCCCACAAGGACTAATGATTCGAATGTAGTGTGCAGGTTCGTCAAAGAGAATATTTTCTACAGGTTCGGGATTCCTCGAATGATCATTAGTGACGGAGGCACACACTTCCGAAATCAGAAATTTGCTTCACTTTTGAAGAAATATGGGGTCAAGCACAACATTGGCACCCCATATCATCCACAAACGCAAGGACAGGTGGAGGTATCAAACAGGGAAATCAAGAAGATTTTAGAAAGGACCGTAGCATCTACACGGAAGAATTGGAGTGCATTGCTACCGGATGCACTTTGGGCTTATCGAACGGTGTACAAAACACCTATAGGCACTACACCTTTTAGGTTGGCGTATGGCCGGGCGTGCCATCTTCCGGTAGAATTGGAGCACAAGGCCCATTGGGCGCTAAGAAGGCTGAATTTGCGCTATGACGAGGCCGGGAGGAAAAGAATGTTTGAATTGAATGAATTGGATGAGCTACGCATGACGGCATATGAGAATGCCCGTATTTATAAGGAGCGTACAAAGCTGATCCACGATCGCCACATTGAGATGCGCACGTTCAAGAAAGGAGACAGTGTCCTATTGTTCAACTCTCGTCTCAAATTGCATCCCGGGAAACTGAAATCCCGATGGAGTGGACCCTTCGAGGTGGAAGAAGTGAGACCGCACGGAGCGATTCTCGTGCGAGATGGAGAGGCCACGTTCTTGGTGAACGGGCAACGCTTGAAGCTGTACTTTGGTGAGAACTATAAGAGGAAAGTGAATGAGGTTAAACTCATTTCACTTGTACATGAATGAGAAGAAGGATCGACGTCTAGCCTAAGACGCTAAAGAAGGGCGCTTGTTGGGAGGCATCCCAACCATTGGTACATTAGGATAGTTTAATGTTAGGTGTAGTTTGCTTTTATTTTGTTTACTTTTTAGTTTAAAAATGATACCTTGATCCGTTTGTTAAATGTGCAGGAACAGGCAGGGTCGATACCATCGACACATCAGTCGATGGTATCGACATGGGTTCAGGTTGACACCAGCAGAAATCGCACTGCGTTGATACCATCGACGGACCCGTCGATGGCATCGACATGGTCACAGGAAGGTCGCAATAAAAGTGTCGATGGTATCGACACACCAGTCGATACCATCGAGATCTCTGGAGATATTCAGACGAATTTTGCTCAGTCAACTCGATACCATCGACGGCCTCGTCGATGGTGTCGACATCATCACAGGTTGAATGCAATAAACGGAGGTGTCGCAATAAAAGCAAGTCGATACCATCGACACCCATCGATGGCATTGACGGACATGTCACCGATCCGCATGAAGACATCGACGACGATCGCAACAGCCACGTCAGCGATCTGGGTTTCTCGATCCAGCAAACGTCAGCCGTCGATACCAGCGACAGATGCAGCTACCCGCGAGACGTGTCGATACCATCGACCCGCGTCGATGGTATCGACGGGTCAACAGGTGCGCCGATCAAGTCTATTTAAGGGGACTTGCAATGTCATATGACATCACACCCTCAGAGCAAGTATCTCCCATTGCGCCGAGCACTCCCCCGAGCCCTCTACACCTGCGGAGAAGCGTCATCGAGTGAAGATCTTCACCGAGCGGAAAATTTCTCTCCATCTTCACCGAGCTCTTTTCTCCCAATCTCATTCTTCTCGCAATCATGGTGCATACGGGCGGAGCATCTTCATCAAGCGCGCATCCCATGGAGATCGAGGAGTTTGTTCCTCCTCCAACCGCTTCCATCTCTCGTCCACGCCTTATTCACGCCAACATGGAGGCAAGGAAGGTATACGAGGAGATAATGAAGCGGAAGTTCGAGGCCACCCGGTATGTGGACCGGGGAATGATCAGGCAGCTGGGATTCGAGGCCAACTTGGCCTATGTGTTGGCCGGGCAAGCGCGGCACACCAATCTCTTGTATGAGATGGACTGTCATGCGGATGGGCAGCCGTTTTTCGGCGAATGGCCCCCATACAAGGAACTGGTGGCCGAGTTCATGGCGTCTCTTGATATCTGCGTCGTACCAAATGACGTGGTACCATCGGACCAGACGTGGATCCAGGGAAGGGTGTCTTTCCGACTCTTCAACAACAATTACAACATCACGTTGAAGCAGTTCAACGACATCTTCAACTGGAACCACAGCCGCCACGATCACCGACGCCCCGACGCCCACACCGACTACGACAAAATCTTCGCCGAGCTAGTTACAGTGCCGACAGGGAAGACCGTGAGCTACCACAATGCCGCGGTAGCGGATTTTGAGCACCCGTTCGTCCGGGTCTTGCATAGGATGCTGAGCTTGACCTTCTTCGCTCGGAGCGATCTTGCTTTGAGCAAGTTTCAGGAGAGTGACCTGTTCTTTCTCTATGCACTCCTGAAACGTCAAGAGTGCAACTGGGGAGCATTCTGGTTACAGCGCGTCATGGCGGTGAAGAGGAGCACAAGGAAGGCTCCAATACACTTTGGTGGTCTGGTTACCAGGGTGGCGCTTTACTTGGGGCTGAACTTTCAGTCCATGACTCCGATTTCTACGCGGAGTAAGGTGAACGTGCAACACTTGCACCGTTCAAACCTCATTCTTATCCGGGACGGGTTGGCGTATGCTCATTGCCACGTCAACCAAGCTTACCAGGAGGCATCCCTGCCGGACGACGTCTTCCACATCGAGGGCAAGCAGCATTTCCGATGGCCCATCATAGCCATCGAGTCCTCCGAAGAAGAAGGCGGAGGTGAAGACCAAGAAGGCGAGGCCGAGGAAGACGAGGAGGCTTTCACACCTCTTCAAGCACGCGTGGCACCACGGAAGCGTCCTAGGATGCACCCGGGTGCATCTTCATCATCTCAGCCCCCGCCGCCATCACCACAGCAAGAGCAGCCAGCTGCGGATCCCTATTCCATGCAAGGGATGTACACCATGCTGCAGGACATACAGCAGACTCAGCTGCAGCACATGGGTATGTATACCGGTATTCATGACACTACGAGCCGGGTACTTGACAACCAACGGGCTATGTTTGAGAATGAGCGGCTCATCCTCGCCAACCAAGAGCAAATGCACATCCGGTTGCAGTGGATAGAGACGCAACAGGAGCCCTTCTTTGACCATTACTGGAGTCAAGACTACTTTGGAGGCTATCCACAGCCTCCGCCGAGGACCCAATATGATCCAAGCTTCCAGGGGGAGTACCCGTCTTGGGATCCTACGGCACCACAATACCCACCACCGCCTCCGCAAGATTGATCAGGGTATTACTGTTCCGCCCTTAAGTTAGTCTTTGACTATGAGGCCATAGTCGGATTCAAGCTTAGGGGGGTGGCTGGAACAGCTCTATCTTTTAGCTTTTCTTTAGTTGTTTTTAGTTTCTGCTTTGTTATTTTTTTTTGCAATTTTAAGTTTTTATTTAGGATCCACATCTATCTAGTGTAATCGTGGATGTCTTAAAAATTGTCATCTTGCTGTTTTCATGGGGAAATTAAGGGAATTTAAAATTTTTCTGTGTCATTTGGATAGCTTTACTTGGTTGTCCTTGGGGAACTTGTTCTATGAAAATGATTGATTATGTCAACTCTGAAGCAATATGTCATACTCACACTCCCATTGACTCATGAAAAGTGGATAGTAACGGTTGTTTGAGCCTAACCTAATCAAATGGTAATGAGACCTTAATCAGATGTAAGAGAAAGAACCCTTTAAACTACTACACATGTCAGTAAGGAGGGACACATAATTTTCTTCTAAGGTTCAGTCACTTAATCTTGTGATCATTCCACCCCATTTTCTATAATCCACCCAAGAATTGGAAGTAAAGTGCAGTTTCAATTTCTTTTGCATGCATAGCATGTAGATAGGGTTTGCATTCCTATTTTCATAATTTTGCATACAACGAAAAAATATACGATGATACATGCACATTACCTTTAGGTGCATGTCATGTAGTTGCACTCATAACTTTCATGATTTTCATGCATAAGTACACCATGTACCTCAGTTGTCCTGAAAAGTGATCTAAATTGTTCCATACCCTCGCATTAGTACAAAGATTTCCAATCATGAAGAAAATAGCCTAACACATGTAGCTATAAGCAAGTATGGATATGTGGGCTAAAAGAAAAAAAAAGAAAAAAATCTGAAAATCTAAAAAAAAAAGAAAGAAGAGAATTTAGAAATGGAATAAGAGGGAGAAAGGAATGATATCACTTGTATAACAGGGGAATTGAGTACATGATGTGGCTTGAGTAGATTTCTATCTCATTTTGAGGTAGAAGGTTAGTGCATGCATCATTCCACCCACTTTTAGGCATTAGGGCATTCTTAATGTGCATTTGCATCATTTAGGGCATTTTGTTATATGCATACTGAAACTGTGTAATACTTCCATATTCTCCCATGAACCACCCATTCCATCCACCCGTTGCTTGAATTGGTAGGCCACCGTGATTTTCTCCTCATTCATGATTATAAGGAGGACTGCTTCCATGTAGATGGTAGTTAGGGCGAGCAACGTAGTTTAGGCGATCACAAGATGCACCATGGCTGAATCGGCAAATTTTATTATGTTAACTGCCTTATGTGATAGTGTTCATCGGTTTGAAGGATAATTTCTTTTATTGATGATTATTGTTGCCTGTAGGGTAATTACTGTTCTGTGATTAGGAAAGGCCGGTTTGAGAATGTCCAGTGGGAGTAATGTGTGATGTGGGTTGGTATTTTGATTGTTAGTTGACATTCGCAATTCTATTCTAAGGATTAGTTGCTCGAGGGCGAGCAATGTTTAAGCTTAGGGGATTTTGATGCAATGATTTTGAGTCGCATTTATAGACCGATTTCATATGTGTTTTGTGCCTTAATTACTCATTTTCATGGATAATATCGCATAATTCACTTTATTTGGTCTTTGCCATCATTTTATATCAAATCCCCTTTGTTTCACTATTTTAAGCATTATTGATCATCTTATCATAGATTGTGTGGATTTACTTGGTCCTGTTGTGAAATTTCAGGAAGAACAAGTATCTGCATCCGTCGATACCATCGACGGATGTCGATACCATCGACCAAGCCACATGTTGTCATCCGAGAAGAGCAATACAGAGTCGATACCATCGACACCCATGTCGATGGCATCGAGATGTCTCCAGGCTGCTGGCGAGGATGAAGTCGATACCATCGACCCAAGTCGATGCCATCGACACAAGGAGAGCTACAGCGTCGCTAAACGACAACAACCGACGCTAAAGGAGTCGATACCATCGACACACAAGTCGATGGTATCGAGATCACCACAGGCGCTCAGAATAAAAGAAAGGAAAGCTGCCGCTAATCTACTGGGTCGATACCATCGACCCGCGTCGATGGTATCGACGCCGGCAGATATGCGTTGGATCTGTTTTGATATCAATCGGACGGCTGTCATTATTTGACGACCTAATTAGGGACTTATACCTAATGACGGCCGCCCAGAAGGAGGATGATCTCATTTTTGGTTTTGCACGAGTGCCGAGGAGGAGAGAAAGGAGAACGGAGGCCGAGAAGCTCATCCCGGGTGATTCGGACGCTGCCGAAGACAATTTCCACCACCGACAGGCGGGGAAAGCTTGTGTTCTACGCCAAGGATCCACCGGTTCTTCTCCGTTCAGGGGTTTTCCCATTTATTTCACGTTTTTCTTATGAATTCCCCAATTTCTACCATGTATTCGTGTAAGATGAACATGAGAGGCTAAAACCCTCAATCTTTAGGACCGGGAGTAGCCCGGGGATACATTGTATGATGATTTTATATTGATAATTCATATTTTTCTCTCATATCCGTGGTATAAATTCGTTTTCTCTATTGCTATTGTTATGTTTGATCACCATAATAATAAATTAATGCCCTTAATCACTTCGACAGAAGGATTAACGGTTGAAAAGAGACGAATTCTACATTAATTAATAAAACCCTTGACAAAGGAGTTGTAAAATTAATGGTGGGAACTGAGGGACCGATCTTAATGCGCTTAGTTTAGGGGAATGATTACTATGACGATGGAATCAACCTAAATATAAGTAGTGGATTACACCACGACAGTGGGTAATTCTCATTTCAGGCCACTACCCGGATAGAGAGAGAAGTGTGAGGAATTATATGAAATCTAATACAATGTTGACCCGCGGTGAAACCGCCATCCTAAAGATATCCCTTTTAATTGATTAAATTCACCTTTAATCGATTGTTTTCTTTGATTGATTTTTATTTTCTTTTAATTTGAACAACAAAACCCTACTTTGTTAATCGGTCTAGCTGATTGCGATTAGTTAGTAGAAGTCTCAAATAATTCACATATCCCTGAGTTCGACTCGGGCCTCACAAGGCCTATATTACTCGACGCGTACACTTGCGTTTTTAGCGCGTAGTAAAATACACGTCATGTGTGGTGGGGGCTGTGGCACTGGAGGAATAAGCGAGTCTTCGACCAGGAGATTAAGGAGAAAAGGGTCATCATCAGCAGATATACGAGCATCATCGGCGAGTATAAGGACACCATGGCGGCACAAGCTACCGGTGCGGCAGCACGTGAGCAGCTGCAGATGCAGCGCTGGGGGAGACCGCCCCGGGGGAGGCTGAAACTGAACACCGACGTTGCTACGGGTCCTCATGGATTTATTGGACTTGGAGGCGTGCTGCGCGACCACGCGGGAAGGGTGGTCAAAGCTTTCAGCCAGCGGCGGGAAGCCATTGTGACAGTGGAGATGGGAGAAGCTCTCGCTCTTCTTTTCTGTTTGCGGCACGCAGCGGCGATGGGGTGCATGGACCTGATATGTGAGACAGATTCTCAAGTTCTACACCTGGAACTCATTGGACCGACGCAACGTATGGATCATATGGGTCTTATTGTAGATGATATTCGCAGTTTAGCTATGTCCTTTGCTTCTATTTCTTTTGTTTTTGCTCCCAGGAGCTGTAATAAAGTTGCTCACGCTATGGCCAAAAGGGCCCTAGTTGATGACAACGACTATGAACAGTCTGGAGAGATGGTACCTCCTTCCATCTCTCCGCTGGTCTTGTATGATTCTGGTGATTAGTTTGAATACAGGACCAGTCCTTAACTTCAAAAAAAAAATCAATTTGTGTTGGATACTTCCCATATATGTTCTGGACTACCTCCTCCTATATATGCCGATGTGTAGCCTGTTTCACCCTTCCCAAAAAAACCTCCAAGGAAAGGTTCTAAAATGTTTATGCCATCTAATACTACCGTTTCACAAGCTACTCACCTTCTCTTATAGTGATTTCTCACTTCTCTATATTAATTTGATGAACATGACTGAATAATTGAACTCACTATGTTTAGCGAACTCACTATGTTTAGCATCTCTTATCATAAATACATATGTAACAATATATAACATGTTTGCTTGTATAAAACCCTAAATAACTAGAAAACCATATCAATTGATTAAAAATGATTCACTAACCTACATGATTATTCACTTTAATTTGTTGTAATACATTTACATATAGTTTCTTACTATCCATTCAAATATGTAGAAAATATGTAAAAATTTAAATAGAAATATCCTAGAAAAAGATTATTTTTATGATCTTTTTTATCTAGATTGACCAATGAATGCATAACAAGATACCTAATAACCTTGATTTTGACATTTAACACAATTTCCTAATTAAATATACCAAAATCCTAACATGCCAAATCATCTACTTTTAATGTTTATTCATCAATACAAATTATAACATCAATTCAGATTCCAATTTGTTATGTATATGTAGAAAACTATACAATGAGCTGGAATTCATTGACATTTAATTGTATGGTAGAATATTGGAGAACTAAAGTATTTAAATGCAATGTCCTATTACATGAAATACACAATCATATTTAGAATGCATGGATTTTAGAAAATTCTTATGTTTTCACAACACTCTACTAGATCTACCACCGACACTCCTCATCATCACCGACCCCCATTATCTAGATAAGAGGGAAAATAAGGAAAGAAGGAGAAGAATTAGGGGTCTTGAGATCCATATAAAGTATTTCATCCTAATTCATGATGAGATGATAAAATTGATGTGAAATATTGAATTCACCATAAATGTACCCCAAAACTATATGAAATCTATAGGGTTTTTGGGAAAGTGGCATAAACTAAAACTATATGAATTCACATGATCTTGTTTTTGAACAACAAGACACATCAAACTTGATATCAATATTGTAGCTTTGAATTCAGATCCGAAGTCAGTGTAGTGTAGTGACACAATTTTCCTTGCAATATAATTAGAGAGAGAACTCATCCTTCTTGATGATGGATCTTTTCCTGCAAGCATCTACACAATTTCCTTGGCCTCTATGTTATCCACACAGAGTAAGGGAACACATGGGACACCACCATGGACTATATTTAGAAGTAGAACTTACTTTTCTACATGATAACATCTCTCTCTCATTCCTCCTTATATCATGAAGGGATTGCTTTCTCTTTCTCATAGGGAGAAATTTATGGGCAACTATTATGTTTCATCCCTTAAATGCGGACCCCTTTATATAGAGGAATCATGAGTTATGATTTCACACTAACTAATCCATATCCAATCAACGATCACCAATAAACTCAAAATAGGAATTACTCAGATAACACTCTAGCTAACCATCTAGGAGTCCAATGCTAGGGAATATGGATAATAGAAAAGGTAACAGAAACAAAATTTTGTCCATATTCCTTGATCAGGGTTCACGTCAACAGTGATGAATCTAGGAAAGAAGGTAGAAAGAAGTATACTTGATCCTACTGCAAGTCCAACGACAAATCTTGCACAGTGATGTGCACTCTCAGCAAGACACACACAAATACTAGTGACAATGTCCTCATGGTGCAACACCATGGACAATGGTGATTGTTGTCCTCCTGGCGTGGTGGCTACGATCTCCATGCCTCTATGTTATCCAAATGGACCATCGAGAACTACACGTTGCACTACCAAAGTCAACATGAATGAGTTTTCTCTTTGAATGTCAACATACTAAGGTTGATTCGCTCTCCCATATTGTCTCCCTTATTTCCCCTCCCTTTTACGGGTAGGACTTGCTCGAGCTCTCATGTTACTACAACTGTGAGAGGACAACAAATACCAGAGCTTATTGTTGTGTCTCCTAAAAGCCTTGACTACCCCCTATTTATATGATAGCTAGCGTCAAGGTTTCCAGATCATCTGGGAGTTGAACATGCAAAATTTCATGGATATTCAGGAAGCTACGAATGCCAAACATGTCGGTTCACATGTGAAACAATCAATTCAACACTTGTATCTATTGGTTCACTTGCTTTCCTATTGTCAAACATATTGGCTTTCAATGCGACATTAATTCACACCATGATGTAAGAATCAATCCTTGATCCAATCATATTGATCATTGAGCCGAACCATTCACAAGTTGAACCAATTGTTTCATACCTTGAACCGGTCATTTCAGCAATTGAAGTGGTCGGTTCATGTCCTAGCTCAGGCAATGTTTAACTAATGTTGTTCAAATTGACCTGACACTTGAATCGATGAGTTTAACACTTGAACCAGTCAGTTCACAGTCTAGTCAGCCAATTTATAACCATTGTTGTTTAAATTGAATACCTAAACACTTAATAATCAAGTTAAACATCATTCATTAATAAACTCCTTTTCTAGGTGCATCCTATGTGTGTGAGCGTATAGGTCCCAATTTACATTGGCAGCGAATGTCCATAACTAATTTATGACATCACTAACAATGAGAGGTATGTAGAAACACATCATGCTCCCCAAGTAATTGGAAAGTTGGAGACAACTTTGACCTACAATCAACGATCAATGTTATAGTAACCATATAGTTTCTTTGTGTCTGATATCTATATTTAACTCGAGGCATGGAATCATCATCCTCTCAATGTTCAATCCATGATTCTAGAACTAGAGAAGACTATTGAGATACATGTGAGCAAAATATCCCATGTTGACTCACATGAGCATGGCCACGCATTTTTCAGTCTCACTAATCAAGTGGACATGATATCAATCTCCAATAGGAGGGACAAATCCCATATGCATCACTCACAATCAATCCCCATGTGTCACAACATACCTGGGCACCACCTTTATGGTAATCCTTATTCAAAATCATGTTGGATGGTGTCAAAATACATTGATCTACATGTGATGAGTGCAGGGACTTCAGGTCTAAGAGCCAAAATCACCACTATCACTATGAGAGCTGATTCCGACTATCATTCTTTGGTCTCCATGTATCACTTTCACAGTGGGTTTGTCTGACATACTATTCTCTAACATGTACCTCTGTGCTTGGTTTGATATCACATATAATGACTAATGAGATTCTATCATCAATCAACACACACTCTAGTCTTATGTATTACTATCATCTATTTTGCTTCCACATTAATATCCAACTAGGCACGTAATAAGAATATATGTACTCTTATCATACATATGATCTCATTGTTCAGGTCCTCAACCTGAAGACATAGGTCATCAAGTAGCATCATTCTTTAGACATACACTATATCTGTGTCATCATATCATGATTGAAACAAACATAATAGATGGAATTACCTTTATAATCAACTCAAGTATATGATACCCGAATACAATCATCATATGATTGGCTCTGTGGGCATAAATACCAATATACTCCCACTTGCACTTAGAGACAATCACTTTTGAATCTTATTCCAAGTGATCTTCAACATGTCCATTATGTTTCTACTACACAAGAGCTTTTATGGCGGGTTAGCAACATTTGCTTCTAGTCGTTATTTTGCAAGTTTTCACATCTTCTCATTGTACGATTTCTCACATGAGATGGAATCTCCACAGTATGCCATCTGAGATTCCTTGCCTATGCAGTAGCTCCATTGTTGTCATAGTATTTTTATCATGTGATCAAAAGTTGGAACCTCCCACAAGTTCATTTATATGAACTTCTTAATCCATAAAATATCCCCTTCTATTTTCAAAATAGCAAGGTACTCAACTTCAATTTTTAGAATTAGCATCTGTCTCTTACTAGAAACTTTTCTAGCTTACAATTATATTTTAAGGTTTAACTCAGATTTAGATTGTGATCATAAATCTTCTTTATCATTTTGAAAGCTTACATTAGTGTAACCCTTTGCACCCAACCCCTCCTCATTACCATAACTAAAGAAATAATCCTTTTAGTGTTTCTAAAGCACTTAAGGGTGTTCATCATGGTAATCTAGTGATTTTTACTAGGATCTAACATATATCTACTCATCATGTCCAATACATACGAAATAATGTGAGGAATACATAACCTTGCATACATGATAGATCCAACTGCAAATGCATATGGCATCTTACTCATGTTTTCCCAGTCTTCACAAGAACTGGGACACTAGACTCCTCAGAGATTAATGGTAGATTTTCTCTCACTGAGTTCTTCATGCTAAACCCCTTCAGTATCTTGCCAATGTATGTGCTGTGTCTCAGGTCAAGAAGCTTTCCATATCTATCTCTATAGATCTTAATTCCTAAGATATAGGATGCTTTGCCTAAAACCTTCATAGAGAAGGTACTTTCCTAGCCAAGTTTTAACATTTGTAGTATAAGGATGTTATTCCCCATCATTATGTGGGATATAAATGTAGAATGATATATTTTAGTAAGGAAATAAGATCACTGGGTCTCCTATATATAAGATCCAGGGAGTACATGGTATAAATAAAGACAAGGGAAAGTACAATGGACCTAACCCCAACTAACCAAATATACTAACACCCCCCTCAAATTGGAGAGTAAACATTGTGAAGTCCCAACTTGATGCCCACGTATGAAGCAAGAGGAAGAGGTTTGGTAATGATGTATGCAACTTGAACACCTATCATAATGTGAGGAGTGATGATCTACTTGACTTTGACCAAATCTGACACAAAATAGCAGCCGAATTCAATATGTTTTGTGCACTGGTAGAAGAATGGATTATTAGCGATGTGTATAGCTGGATGGTTGTCACAATATAAAGTAGTTGGAGTTTGAAAAGGAATTCCAAACTCAGTCAAGATGGACCAAACCCAGTGTAAGTCACAACATGCATGAGCCATAGCTCGATATTCTACCTTAGTGCTAGAGCGAGCTACCACCACCTATTTTTTACTCCTTTAAGAAACTGGGTGAGTGACAAACATGACACAATAGCCAGAAGTGGACCGTCGATCTTTAGAATCACCAACCCAATTTGCATTTGCATATGAGATAGAGATTACCTTGGACTTAGGATTATAGAGCAGTCGTCGTCCTAGAGCACTTTTGAGATAGCGAAGAATGAGTTGAACCTTGGACCAATGAACCTGGAGTGGTGAACTTATGTGTTGGCTGACTACCCCAACAACATAAGTAATATCTAGTCGAGTAATAGTCAAGTTAATCAGCTTCCCCACTATATGACGATACTTCACTGGATCAACAAAGAGTTCTCCTTCATGTATAGGTGTCATATGATAGTCCATCGGGGTAGAGACTGGTTTGGTTTCTGCCATATTGGCCTCTTGAAACAGGTTCAGGACTATCGTCATTGTGATAGACTGATCCCTGATGCTGAGTAGAGAACTTTGATTCCAAGGAAGTATCACAAGGTGCCCAAGTCTTTTGTATGGAAATGAGCATGCAAAGACTGCTTGAGTTGGGATATCCCCATCAGATCATCGCCAATGATTATGATCTCACAGACATAGACAACAATTAGAACATGACCTTTGGAGGACTAGGAGAAGAAAAAGGAGTGGTCTGTGGCTAATCTCCAAATGTTAATATATGTTAAGACATTACTTAACTTGTTGAACCAGGCCTTTGGAGACTGGTTGAGGCCATAGAGAGATTGCCAGAGATGACATACTTAGTGAGAAGACGTCCCCTCATAAAAAAACTAGGTGGTTGATGGATGTACACTTCCTCTAGGAGATCTCCATGAAGAAATGCATTCTTGATGTCGAACTAATACAAAGGTTAGTCAAGGTGAGGTACAAGGGAGATAAGGATGCAAACAGATGCAATCCTTGGTAGTGGAGAGAATGTCTCAAAGTAATCTACACTAAAGGTTTGGGTGAATCCTTTAGCAAACATACATGCCTTGAGTTTCTCAATAGAGTCGTCTAACTTATGCTTTACAGAGAAAACCCATCAACAATCTTTAATATTATTTCCTACTAGTGGGGTCACAAGTTCCCATGTCTTGTTATCGTGGAGAGCTCACATTTCTTCCATCATGGTAGATTTCCAACTAGGATGGCATAGAGCATATGCTAGACACTTAGGAAGATAGGTTGTATCTAGGGAAGTAGCATAGGATGAGGCAAAAGAAGAAAGATGTACTAGACAACAAGCATTAGAAATAGAATACTTGATAGTACAAGAGAATATACCTTTGCTTAGTGTCTTTGGTAGATTGGATTGGTCTGGAACTGATGATGATGATGTAGATGTATCCGGTGACTCATCTTCCATTCACCACTTTGGTGTTATGGATGGTGGTGGTATCGGTGGGATGAATGGATCAGGCAATGAGACCATAGTATCAGTATGATCAATGGGGGTGAGGCTAAGAAAAACATTTCATCCTCATGAAAGGTGATATATGCAAAGATATAAATTCTACCAGAGTTAGTCTCAAGACATTTATGCCCTTTTTGAGAAATTGGATAACCAAGAAATACCGTTCGGATAGCTCTATGTGAAAGCTTGTTGGCCTTGGGATCAAAATTATGAATGGAGGTGACACAACCAAAAACCTGAGGTGGTAGATAGAACAATGTGGATTGAGGGAAAATAATGGAAAAAGGAGTGTGCTTCCTAAGAATAGAGGAAGGTTGGTGAAATATAAGAAAGCAAGCGGTGAGGACTACATCAGACCAAAAAAACTTAGGCGAATTGGCATGAATGAGAAGAGAGCGTGTAATGCCAAGCGAATGACAATTTTTATGCTCAACAATGACATTTTGTTGTGAAGAGTATGCACACAAGCATTGATGAATCATCCCTAAATCGGGGACAAAGAGGCGACAATCTTTTATGTATATTCAAGGGCGTTATCAGTTCAAATAATTTTAATAGATGTTGAAAATTGAACTGAAACCAACTTGTAAAACTCGTGAATGAATGTAAAGACTTCATTATGAGTTAGAAGTTAGTAAAGCCATGCCATTCTAGAAAAATCATCCACAAATTTAAGAAAATAGTTATAACCATTGAACTAGTAGTTTTGAATGGGCCACACACATCATTATGAACTAAGTCAATTATACGAGATGATTGTTTACAGATACGGTCAGGGAAAGACACACAATGGTGTTTACCAAGCTGACAAACATTACACTGAATGGAAGAACATGAAGATAAAGAACTATGTAATAGTTTATGCTTGTCTAAAGGTAAATGGCCATGATGTAGATGCAGCTAAAGTGGCGTAGAGGCAAGAAGGGCTCATGGTAGGCTATAGGATGGGGTGGAGAAGTAGTAGAGATCACCAGAGTGTACTTCCTACCCAATTGATGTGGTTTTTACTGCACTAACAAATTCACCCAGGGCTGAAATCCCTGAGTTTTTACCAAAACCTCGTGCAATAATACCACCTGCAAGTGGACAGGTCTTACCGCATCATAGTTAAGGATCAAATCCCAAAGGACAACCGTTTTAAGAATCTTTCTAGTCAGATCTAGCTCAACTAAGACTAATATTTAGAACAAAGAGTTGATTCTGGTTTGGTTAAACTAATTGCAAGGAAAGTAAAAGAGTGGTATTAAAATTGGATCTATATTAATGATGGAAATCAATGGGGTGGTATCAGGTTTCACCACCACTACACATGCAAACACATCCAAAACACATCCAGGCAAGATAAAACCATCCAAATGGAGTTGCAAACCCTCTGTACAGAAGTTAGGTTCACATAAGCATCACCTATAAGCATCATATGTCTCGTCACCTGCAGATCACACACTTACTACTCCGAGGATATCTTTCAGAAGTTCTTGTTAAGGCTTCAACCATGTTAAATGATATTAATAAACCTAACTATTGAAGTTCTCACAACAAAGGGTTATAATAGATCATGCAAGGAAGGTCATTAGTCCACAAAGCACACATCAAATGATTAATACAAGATGAAAAGTTATATACAAGCCATGGAGTGTTTTGAGATGAACATGTAAGAATGGGCAGCGGGGCTAGTCCCCACACCCCAAGGAAGAGGACTACTCGCTCTTCATGATAGAAACAAGAAAAATAAGAGAGAGGGAAGATTCCTCCATGGTCGTGGTGAAGAAGGTGGCCGGAGCTCAGTGGAGAAATAGTCTTCTACACAATGTCGGGGCAGATTTGGAATGAGGAGGGGAAGAAAACCAAGACAGACGAGGCAGATCTTCTCTCTCCTTCTTCCTTCTCCTCTCATGTACTTGCTCACATGAGAAGAGTGGTAGGTGGCTGCCGGTGGAGTAGATCTGCAGATCTAAAGACCAACCACTTTCATGGATAGAAGATAGATCTGGATGGAGTGGAGATGGAGGAGAGGTAAGAACTCCACAAAGGTAGTCCTTGGAGGCGAAGACCGTCTTATTGAGGGATGGGCACCGAGCGGCAGCCTCTTGGAATTGTGGAAGAGATGGTTTGACAAGATGGGTGGGTGGCCTATTTATAGGCACACTCCACCAACTTAACTCTGCGGTCGAGGTGCTGGTTGTGGTTGAGGTTGTATACCACAGTCGCGGTCCTTCTTTGCTTGGCCATGGTCGCGGTGGTGTTCTACAGTTGCACTAGTGTGCCGCGATCATGGTGTGGAGGTTGAGGTTTCCCATGCAGGTCACAATCTTCTGAGGTCATGGTCCAAGTCAGGTCAAGGTGCAACCAGGTTGCGGTTGTGGTGTGCTCATGTCACGATCTCGTTCAGGTCGAGGTGTAGGCGTCTTCTAGCATTGCGGTCACGGTCGAGAAGATGTGGACCTCAATTGCGGTTCACTTTAACTCGTGGTCAGTCGCGATCTTCTGTGGTCACAATGTCTTCTTTGGGATTGCGGTCGCAGTCCTCCTTTGGGATGCGGTCACGATCCTTCTGAATCAAACCCATCCCCGTGGGGGGGGTATTGCTGAGGGTCGAATGGCATGCAGTGATGAATCCTCTAATTGATGAGGATGCATTCTGATGAAGGATCTGGCCATCGAAAAAGGGTGCACATTATCGTAACTTTCTTGGGCCCCTACACCTCCTACACTGGCACATACAACACGATGTTCAATCTTGCAATGGAGATGAATAGATTTGATCAAAAATCTAAATAATGATATGGAACTGAGGAAAATTGTATATGAGCCTATTCAAGGGGTGAATATTAGCATTCAGTACAAAATTGGGCCAAAAGTGGTGACTAAAACTAAGATTGATATGCAATCATCACCAATCATCATCAAATTCCTCCAATCCTATAAAATAAAACCACATGGACCAGAAGTTGTAAAATATTTGAGAGAATCAACAATTTTTGCTACAAACATCAAATTGTATGGAAAGTTTGGAACACAGTGGACAACAATAAACTTGATTTTAGAAGAGATAGGAATGTTTCCACATCAAGCTACTCATTTAATTGACCCATCCATGATGGTGATAGAAAAGTGAGGGATAAACAAATCAGATGTGGTTAGAAGATGGGGCATACCGATCATATGTTATGTTGCACCCGAATCCATAATCCAGTTAGAATCGAAAGCAAGCATGACACCCCAAAATTACCTTGAGAAGTGGTGTCTAGGTGGGTAGAAGAACCAGAAGTAGGTAAATCCTTGACTTGACAATCAGAAGAGGAAGAAGCTGTAATGTTGTTGTGGAGGGGAGAATCCCCATAATATTGGGCATCTTGGAGAAGACGTTTGTAATCCTCACTGGATAATGCAACATGAGAATTTGGAGAGGATGTCTGTGGTAGAGGAGGTGCATGACCAATTATCGGGGTAGATGCTTGACCGATGTGGGCATGTGCTTGAGCATCATGGGAAGAGCCCCTGCCACATCCTCTCCCATAGTTTGCTGGATATCCATGCTTTGAGTGGCAAACATCTTCAATGTGGCCCAACTTGCTACAATAAGTGCATTTTTGGCATTGGCCTACCACGACCATGACCTCTAGATGCCACAACCATTGCAGGTGAAGGTTTAGATGC
The DNA here is from genome assembly GCA_963693085.1 of Alisma plantago-aquatica. NCBI lineage: Eukaryota > Viridiplantae > Streptophyta > Magnoliopsida > Alismatales > Alismataceae > Alisma > Alisma plantago-aquatica. The sequence continues at coordinate 94,582,030 of OY856409.1, forward strand.
AGTAGTAGGAGAGATGCGAGGAACAAGCATATTAGACTGGGCCAGGCATGCATATGCCTGGTCCATAGATGGAAGGGTTGCACCAACCAAGAATAGTTTTCAGACTGCAGTAAAGCAGGAATGAAGCCCATTGAGGAAGGAACTAGTTAGAAGAGTCTCCCGCTCCTTGGTGACTTCACTAGACTTCATCATAGAGAAGAATTTGAGTTATTTTTTAGGGCCTTCATGGAGTCAAGGTACTTGGAAAAGGATCAATCTCCTTGCTATTAAGAGAAAGTCTTATCCTTGATGTTATACATGCACAAGTAGTTGTCTTCTTGAGTGAAGAACTGCTTCATCTCCTCCCACATAGTCTTGGCTTTACGGTGCCACATGTACTTGACCTCCACCTCTGGAACCATGCATGATTAGAGCCATGAGAACACTTGATTGTTTCCCATCACCGATGCATCATCAGGAACCTTCGACGAGTCTTTGACGATAAATTTGAGTTTACCCCAGGACTCGAGGAACATATGGACAACATTTATCCATAGAAGAAAGTTTTCATCATTAAGTTTAACAATAGATATGTGCAGTGTGTCATTGTAAATGATAGTCGGCTTAGCAACATCACCCACGATGAGGTAAATCAAGTGCCAAATATAATGACACGATACAAATAGAAAGAATAGTATCAATATATAGCACAATACATATAGAAAGTAATAGTACCATAATGTAGCACGATACAAAGAAATACAAAAATATACTAATGGAATGGAAACTAGGTAGAAAGAGGAGTAGCACTACCAAAATGGAACCTGGTAGGAAGAAAGAATTACTATAGGAGTGAAACTCAGTAGGAGTGACACTATCAAAATGGATCTTGGTAGGAAACAAAAAATACTACCAGATTAATTGCACTATAGGATAGATGAACATAAAATCCCCAATTTTTAAGAAATATACCCAGCCATGTGGATTAGGGGAACCATATGGATAGGAATAAAAAGTAAAGCTGTACACCTTCTTTCTTTGGCGCTTTATAACACATGGTCTTTTGTTTGACTCTTTTGTGGTTGTTTCTCTTCCCTTTTTCTTTCATGAACTGACTACTGTGATAAGATTACAGAGGAGTTTGAGATTAGGAGCAATACAATTAGAAATATTAACTAAACATGGTAGCCACTATTGCGGAAGCAACTGTGATCAAGAATATAACAAGAAGAAAAGGACAACCACTATTATGGAATATAATAGATGATAAAATCAATTAGGATCTAGAAAAAGAAATGTGGAGAAGATATCCACTTTCCAAATAGCCGTGCTTGGGATCTTTCCCATTAATGATCACAGACTAAAAAATGGGAGCGTTGGCCTTCTCTTGCTTAATGATCTACAAAGGCTATGCCACGATTAGATTTTCTTTTCTAGTAGCATCCATCACTAGGAAAGATAGCATAAGGGAGGGGGAAGAAATAAGGAGGATTAGGGTTAGGACATTACATCTGATAATACCATGTAGAATGATATATTTCAGTAAAGTAAATAAGAGCACTGGATCTCCTATATATAGGAGCCAGGGAGTACACGGGCTAAATAAAGACAAGGGAAAATTAATTTTTCCTAAGCCCAACTAACTAAATGTGCTAAAAATAAATATGCTCACACAAACCCTTATGTAATCACATGTTTCATCTTCATTTTGACTAACGTCAAACTCTTTGACTATCATGTCATCAAAAATTCCAACTCCGAGATGCTTGCTTCAATACATAGATTGACCTTTGTAGCTTATAGACTTCATATGTAATAATTTTATTTATAAAACCTTCAGGTTGTGTCACGTACACATCCTCTACATTATTCCTATTAAGGAATGCAGTTCTAACATCCAATTTTCCAAATCTCATAGTCATATTAAGCTACAACGACAAGCATGATCCTACTAGATTTAACCATGACAACTTGTGAAAGGATTTCACTATGTTCAACAATTTAAATTTGTTTGAAATTCACTTAAATCAATATTCCCTTATAGGTTTGTACACTACCATCCATGTTGATCTTCTTCTTGATGACCCAATTGCACCCTATGGGTTTTACCCCTTCAGGTGGATCCATCAAGCTCACACCTTTAGTGCACATAGAGTCCATCTTGGATCTCATAGCCTTAAACCATTTCTCAGACCAGATACTCTGGTCCCTCAATAGATTCTTGGTAGGTCGTTGGTTCATCATCTATGACCAACTCACCTCCTTTCTAAAAATAAGATATAATCTCTCAAGCTCAAGGCGTGTCATACTAGATCTATGAGGTTTTGTGTTATATAAGGAACTTGAGATTACACAACAACTTGTGATTCTCCTTGTTCCTACTGTACCTCTTTAGGTTCAATATTTTCTTATTGGTCTCGAACCCTTTGAGTTCTAATTTTCTCCCACTGATTCCTTTGGAATTAAATTTCCTTTAGGAATACAATCACCCTGCAACAAACACTTTAATTGTCAGTTGGAATGTAAAAGCAATATTCAACAAAATAACATTTATGTGATTTGTGGATAAATATTTTCTAAGAAACAATTTTCTTATATAAGCTTTCAATCCTAATTATTATAAAAATGTATCTATACACCTCTCATGGGATATCTCATATGGTGACTTTTGAACCATTTTAGATGGCACTTTGTTTAGTGTAAAACATGTTCCAAAAGGAAATTGTAAGATTATCTAGATTTATTGATTATTATACCATGACTAATAGGGTGTGATTCCCTATTCTTGATACACTATTATGATACACTATCGTTATGTTTTAGGTGGAGTTCATTGTGATGCACTTTCATGGTCTCCCAGAAGGTCCTCAAACTCGTGGTTTAAGATATTTTCCACATCGATCATATCAAATTGTTTTAATACTTTGACCAAAGTTGGCTATGAACTTCATTCATGATCTCCTTGAACACTTCAAGATATTCATACTTGTACTAACTACCATATCTACTGAGATCATCAATAAATAGAATGAGGTACTAATAACCACCTCTAGCATTTATTCTAAAAGGTCTATAAACATCAATATGTATGAATCCTATTAGAATATTTACTCTCCCACTACATCTAATGAATGGTGCTTTTGTCATATTACCCAATAAATAAGACTTTCATGTCTCTATTTGTTCAAAAACAAAAAGAGTCTAGACAACCATCATTATGGATTCTAGAAATGCATTTCTCATTTATGTACTCTATATGACAATGCTATTGGTATTTGTTTGAGTCATCGAGTCATTCAATATATGTGTTATACATATTTGTCTCTATAGCTATCAAGTATAGATTATGAGACATAGGTAACTTCCATATAATATCTTATCTTATAAAAATGAAACATCAATTTATTCATAATATTCTTGTCCATACAAGATACATGATGTTTTTCAGTAGTGGTAGGTACATAATTGCAATTCACTAATTCTATTACATGCCCATTACGTGAATGACATATTCCAAATGCACTGGAAACAACTCTTGCTCCACACAATTCTAGATTACTTCTTCTCATGTCCTGAAGTGGAGATCTCTATCTCCTTCTTCTTACTGAGTTCCTCTATATAGAGAGGGAGATTCCTTTTCCAGTGTCCAGAGTGGTGATAGTGGTGGCACTTTCCTTCCTTATTCACTCCCCCTTAGCTTTCAACGCAATAGACTTTTGGTTTCAGGCTAGATTTAGAACTCTTTCTTTGCTTTGCCTTTTCCCTTGGACTTCCCTCCACTGATCATCATCACATACTTGGGTTTGTCCTTCTTTATCTGTTCTTTAGTTGTCCTCAACATGCCAAATAATTCTAAAAATAGCTTGTCAAAATAATTCATGTTGTAGTTCATGACAAACTGACTGTATGATTTTGGAAGTGACTATAGAATCACACATGTGGCCAACTCTTGACCCAAGGAAAATGCTAGTCTAGCAAGATTCTCCACATACTCAATCAACTTGAGTGTATGGGGACCTACTGGATCTCCTTCTACCATGTTGCACTTGAAAAGTGCCTTCGAGACATCATGTCTCTCTTGCCTTGCCTGATCTTGGTACATGTTCTTAAGATGTGTAATCACCTCAATAACATCCATGTTTTCATGCTGTCTCTGCAACCCATAGTTCATTGAGAACAACAACATGAACTTGACATCTACAACATCTTCAGAGTGATTCCAGTAAGCATCCCAGTCTGCCTTAGGCATTGGGAGTGACTTCATCTAGTTCTGGTGTCTTGAGGAAATAGAGCATGCACTCTTGAGTGAGGACGATTCTCAATGTCCTAAACCAGTCATGGAAGTTATTCTCATTTAGCTTGTCCTTCTCAAGGTCCAATTGCAGTGAAAAAGTGTTTGTGTTTTCCATTATATGCTACAAAAGAAAATTTGTAACTTTGTCAAAACACTTTCGATTTGATATGTTTGATGATATTAATAAGGATTTTAATTAATTATCACTCCCACTATTTTGTTCAAATTGATAGCCATCACCATCAATTCAGAAGATTGTAGCGTACAATATTTTAGTGAGACATGATCCAAAATAACTAAGTTATTACCCAATCAATGCCGGCATCCACAACCAATTATTAAGGTAGGCAAATGTTTTCCAATCAAATCTCATGCAATTCTTAGATACATGGTATGCACAACTCCTTGCCATATTTAATTTTTATACTTCTAGGTACTTAATCTCATCAGGGTTACCTAGTTAAGCCTGACCCAAAGGCCAACAAGATAGTAATGCACCCTACTTGGTAAGGCCACATTAATACTATCACACTTCCATGAGATAAACGATGCACCATGCTTGGTCGATCAAGATTTTCACGTGTGCTGCATATGGAAAGCATCTAAAACTTCATATTTATTGAGGGATTATATATATAAATATATATACATATCCAATTGCCACATACATATACATGCTATATCCACAAATGGAAAACATGCAATAAAAAATATATGAGCGATGGTTATGGCCAGTCTAATGCAATATTTTGGAGCCACAAAGAATTGCTTGTAACACCCTAGGCCCACTACTCAAGGCTCTAGTAGAGTTTAAGTAATGATGAATGACCTCATAGACCACCACTACCCTTAACTGTGCACTTTGTCCTCACTCACACACAAGTCAAGATCAACTTCCCAACTGGTCACCCATCCTAGTACTACTCCAAGCTGAGCATGCTTAACTATGGAGTTATTTAGTGATGGGCTCCCTAAAAAGGAGGTTCACATTGGTGACATGGGTAGTCCAATCATTCCTTTTAAGATCATTTTATCTGAGGCCTGAAATTCTAGGACGTTACAATCTCCCCCACTTAGACTCTTGATGTTCTCGTCAAGGCTCATCTATATGGCCTCATATTCCCTATTTTAGTGCAGACCCAAAATGACCCATGGACACCCAGCTCTCGATCACGAATACCAGTGCAAGGGTGGCTACATCACCATGGACAACCCTTTCCAACATGCCTAGACGTTACAACCTACCTGAGGGGTTATGGCTTTGATACCATTTGAAATTCCCCGAGCCCACTACCCAAGGCTATAGTAGAGTTTCAAGAATGAAGACTGGCCCCCCAAACCACCACTAGCCTTAACTGCATGCTTTGTCCTCACTCACAGACAATCCAGGAGCAACTTCCCAACTGGACACCCATCCTTTTACTACTCCAAGTTGATCATGCTTAACTATGGAGTTCTTTCGTGATGGGATCCTTGAAAAGGAGGTGGACCTTGGTGATATGGGTAGTCAAATCATTCCTTTTCAAATCATGTTATTTGAGGCCTGAAATCCTGGGACGTTACATTGATACCACCTAAGGTCCACATCATATGTAGCAACATGCACTGTATAATATGTTTCTCGAATAGGCCGATTGATCGGCTAAACCCTCCAGTCGATAGGATGGAATTCTCTACCGGTTGATTGTCTTCATTATTTGGTCAATTGGTCCTACCTCATACAATTGACTGGACTCCAATTGGATGAGTCTCCAATCGATCAGTTGGCTCCTCTATTGTTGGCCTCCTTGGTCCTCTAGTTGACTCGACTCTCAGTCAGTTGAATCCTCTAGTAAAGAGCGTCTTCTCATGACAAAACATAAATTAAAACTATCCTATGTCGTATTACATTGTAAACGGGAAAATCTTGAGTTACATTTAAGGGGAATATAGGAAGAAGATCATTAATTACATTTGGAAAAGAGGGGATAGGCTCAATATGCAAACCGAATAGCAACAGAAAATAAACCAAACAACCATGGACACAATACACATGGTTTTTTTTCCCATAAACACACATACATCCACCATTAAAACAATTTTAGGGAAACACATATAGATTGCATATATATCATATCATATATATATTTTTGTGCGATCTTATGTGGTATTTAATTGGATATGTACATTAATTATTTTTTAATATTTACATCATATGCAATAAATAAAAATGATCATATCAATTTAAATCTAGATACATCATAAATTGATGTGGCTCTGATACCTCAGTTGGAGAATAGGGATGGCAGAGAAGGCAATAGAAATACAAATGTTATCCCTGTCTTTTGATAAAGGAATCACATCAACAATGATGCATTTAGAAAAGAAGGTAAGAAGAAGTATACATGGTCCTCGAGCAAGTCCAATGACAACTCTTGCACGGTGAAGTGCATTCTCCACAAGACGCATATGAACAGCTGGTGATGACGTCCTCCTTGTGAAACACCACATGCGGTGGTGGTTGTGATCCTCCTAGCATGGTGGTAACAACCTTCATGCCTCTATGCAGTCCACACAGTCAACTGGAAACTCCACATTGCACTACCAAAGGCAATAGAAAGGAGTTGTCTCTTTGAACATAAACCTGCTAGTGTTGATTTAGTCTCCCATGTTATCACTCCCTTGTTGTACCTACCTTTTATGGGTAGGACTTGCTCAGGTTCTCACATTGCCACAACTATGAGAGGACAACAATTGTCATAGGTTATTGTTGTATTCCTAAAAGCATTGACTGCCCCCTATTTATAGGGTGGCCAGGGTCAGGGTTTCCAGATCATCTGGGAGTTGAAGAGACAAAATTTTATGAATTTTCTGGAAGCAGCAGATGTCAAACTAGTCGGTTCAATACTGAACTAGTCGATTCCCATGTGAAATGATCGGTTCAACACTTGAATCGGTCGGTTCACTTGCTTGCCTATTCTCAAACATATTGGCTTTCAATGCAACGATTAATGCATAACATCAAGTCATGATCAATCCTTGATCTAATCATATTGATCATTGAACCAGGTAATTCATAAGTTGAATTGGTCATTTCAGACCTTGAACCAGTCGGTTCACCAATTGAACCAGTTAGTGCATGTCTCAGATCAGAAAATGGTCATCCAATGTTGTTCAAATTGACCTGAAACTTGAATCAATCGGTTCAACACTTGAACCAATATGTTCACAGTCCAATCAGTTGATTTATATCCAATGTTGTTTAAATTGAATATATAAACACTTTAGTAATCAAGTTCATCACCATTCATGAATAAACTCCTTTTCTAGGTTCATTCGATGCATGTGACCCTATAGGTCCCAAGTTACATTGGCATTGAATGTCCATAACTAATTTATAACATCACAAGTAATGAGTGATATCTAGAAACACATCATAGCTACCCAAGTATTTGATAAGTTGGAGAATAATTTCAACCTACAATTCACAATCAATGTTACAATGATCATATATTTCCTTTATCTTTGATATCCAAATTAAACTCGAGGTATGGAATCGTCATCCTCTCAACGTTCAATCCATGTTTCTTGAACTAGAGCAGACTGTTGAGATGAATGTGAGCACAATTTACCATATTGGCTCACATTAGCTTGTCCATGCATTTCTCAGTCTCTCTTATCAAGTGTCCAAGATATCAATCTCCAATAGGAGGGAAAAATCCCATCTACATCACTCACAATCAATCCCCATATGTCACAACGTACCCAGATAGCACCTTTATGGAAACCCTTATTCAAGGTCACGTTGGATGGTGAAAAAATACATTGAACAACATGTCATGAGTGTAGTGACTTCCAAGTATAAGAACCAAAATTACCACTATCACTATGAGAGCTGATTCTGACTACCATTCCTAGGTCTCCATGTATCACTCTCATGGTGGGTCTATTCGATACACTGTTCTTTAACATGTTCCTATGTGCTGGGTTGGATATCACATATCATGACTAATGAGATTCTCTCATCCACCAACACACGCTCTAGTCTTATGTATTATTGTCATCTATCTTCCACAGTAATATCCAACTAGAGACATAACAAGAATGTATGTACTCTTATCATACACATGATCTCATTATTCAAGTCCTCGACTTGAATACATATGTCATCGGTTAACATCCCTCTTTAGACATATACTATGTCTGTGTCATCGTATCATGATTGAAACAAACATAATAGATGGAATTACCTTTATAATTATCAAATCAAGTATATGATGCCCCATTATAGTCATTATATGATTGGCTCTGAGGGCATACATACCAACATTCAACCAATCATCTCAATTTTTCTAGAACATTTAATTCCATGTTAGTTGACCACTATGAATACTAACTGATCCACTTTCCCAATTTGGTCTTTGTAATCCATATACCTAGTGGATCAACTTACATATTCATTTGTTCAGCTAGTTATTTTCTAAATTGGTTGATTAGTGCATCTACTGTCAGTTAGTCATCCCGTTCATACACCAACCATTGAGTGGATCAACTAACTTGTTCTGTCAATTAGACAGACTAGCATTCAACCAATTCATAATGTACACTAGTACATATAACACCTATAAATAGAGTCGGTTAAAATAGACTATAATGTCAGTTTTGTACTAACACCTAAGTGGGTGACACTATGGCTTAGGACCTTGTACACTAGTTTCAAGGGAAAGGCAAAACCAATGGCACAGTTAGTGTCAGTTGCTATGAAAATAGAGATCGTCAAGACAAAGACATATCATTGTCATCGATTCCTTGCAAATGAACTAAAAAGATCAAATCGTAGTCATCAATTTTTTTATAGCAACTGACGTTACATAGACCTATTGTGTCTTTAGTTTATGTTTGAAGAACTTACAATGCAGAGCAATACCACAACCTGGAGGCTTGGTAGAATGACCATGTTGCGGGATGGGTAGCACGACCGTGCTAGGTGTCACAACCATTTAAAATAGTTGATTTGTTAGTTTTTATGGAAAACTAACAATGTAGATCTACAACGTCAATTCTTTTATAACAATCAACGCCACATGTAATTTTTTGTAGCAAGTCTGCATACCTACTATCTAGCTATTCAACAGGATATAGAACTTATAGTTTGTTAGAACTATATGTTCTATCTTGTGTTCATCTTAAAAACATGCCAACATACCTACAAAACCAACAAATAACAAACATATACACAAAATTCATCCACTCACATACATTTTCATTCTCCAATGTCATTCTCTTCAACACTTAATTCCATTCTCATGCACATATACAATTCAAAAAAACACATACAATTCCATTCTTTAATTCCATTGTCATGACATGTGCAAATGTAATTCTCATTGTATTCATTTCTCTTCGCATTCATTCACAAGCATGCATATATACAAACATTATTCACGTATACTCCAACAATTCACTTGCATCAAATTCAAAGTTTAAAAAGTAAAACCATTACATCTATATAGAAATGATGAAGTCAAGGTTTAGAAAACTCATATTTTATCCCCATAAAATTCAAAGTTAACTTCCTTAATGAAGGATAATTCCCACTCTTCTCATATCTCATCTATCTCTTCATTCATTTAGGGATCTATCGTGTCAAATATATGCAAAGAGAATGACATAATTCAAGAGTTTGATTTGATTTTTTATATTATCAAATGAAACTCTTTACTTATTATTCAAGTGAAATTACCTTTGCTAAATAATAGATGTCTAGGGCCACATGTTTGACAATCAGGTCCATACACAACATGACGTAGTAACCGTATGCCCCATTATTATTTTATATTGGGCACTATAAATTTATAGTTATGTGAAATAAATAAAAGTAAGTACAGTTGATATATATATATATATATATATATATATATATGCTTTGAAGTAAAAAAAATCTACCTCCACATTCTTCCAACTTAATAAATTCCTTTTCTTTAACTAGCTTTCCTTTAGCCTTTTTAAATGCTTTTATACCGTTATAAGTTGAAGTAGTACAATTAATTTAATTAGTACATAGTCATGTAAAGATGTAACATTAATATATATTGGAAGATATAAAAGTTTACTAGTGCAACTAATTCCATTTTCATTGTGTGTCCCCCACTCCCTACTTTGCCACTCAAAGGATCTAGATAATACAAAGTTAGCATCTCTAGGACAATGTTTAATAACTCTTAATGCTTATTACCGAGTGAAAAGAAGGCAAACAAAAGAAAACTCAATTTTCACAATGAAATATAATTCATAAGTCAAAAATAAGAAAAGTGCCTAAAACTTACTTAACATTGAAAGGAGATATAATCACTCTCTTTCACATTGTACCAAAACACTTATATGTGGTATAAAAGATAGTACTAACATATTTTGGGTCTCTATCTACAAATCTAGTCAATGATAGTACTAGAAATGACTTATTTTTTATGCGAGTTACGTAGGAGGCTATCTACTCAACATGCCCTCCTTGTACACGCATACTCAAAAAATCATTACAAAAAATCAAACTATGCATAGAAATAAACATGGCAATACTACTACCATTACATAGATACATGTCCAACATACTTAAAATCCCTTGGGGAGGTCTTATGTAGGCAAATAACTCAAGGTTCTTCTTTAAATGGCTTTTATCTAACCAATATGCCACCTTTTTCATCTCTCTACACTCATGAGCTTGGCCCAATCCTACTTAATTAGATTATATATACCAGCCACCCAATTTGCATACCTAGGATTTAAGGGACTGTCCTTTGAAATCATATTAATCATGCATTGGCTGTCTGGAGACACCTCCACCCTTAGATACCTACATTTATTGGTGATGTACAAGGTCAATTTGATCGCCTAGAGCTCATCTTCTAGGAAATCTCTCACCCTATCACTGTCAGAAACCCCTCCCAACCATAGTCCCTCACTGTCGCACACCACAACAAAAATTTCTGCCCCATTTCCCTTTACGACATCAATATTGAGCTTGATGCAACTCCCTTGATTCCTCCTCTAAATGGCCTGAGTCCTCTCTAGTGATGGCTTCATCGGTTCCCCTAGTGCTCCTTAATCATTTGTTTCTCCATGAGAATTAAATTCATAGTCTGTTGCATGTGAATGACCTTCTTTTAAAAACATAGCTATTACATGCCTTCTAAAAAAGTGAGCAGGTTGTTATAAAAGTTTGGGCTTGCTGGTGTTTTGCTTCAGGTTCCACCTGCTCCAGCTCGTCAGTTGAACCTATCCCTCAAACTTGTTCATGTACACATCCCCTAGCTTGAGTGAACATATGTCTTTAACTTTTGGGTAGTCTCTGAGGGCATGTAGAACCGTCTCCTTTTGACTATTGCATCTGGGACATTGATTGTCAATTGACATGCATCTCTTGACACATACATCATTAGATAAGATAGCATTATGGCTCACTGGCCACATGAACGTCTAGGATCTAGCTAAAGCATTTGCCTTTCGGATCCTCACCCACTCTCCTTCGCATTTAATTTCCTTTGGGTTTTGGATCACTTAGTATGCCAACTTGGTAGTGAACTGACCATTAACAGTGTGCTTCTAGGTTTGTGCACAATTTGGAACCTCTTGAGGGTGGCTTGATACATAGTAATTCTTCAATTGTCTCATTTGACAACCAATCCTCTAAGAATGCTCTATCCCAAGAACCATCAACCGACACCATGAGCTTAACCGTCAGGTCTAAAAGCTCCGTTAATACACATTTTGCAGCTTCATCGAGAAGTCTACCTTCCTTGGGGACCCATAGGTCTAGTTGAACTTCGTATCTTCTCCATTAATCACTATGATGTATGAACTCTGTTCTATAAATTGTTTTCCTTGGACTACTACCCCACCTAGCCAAGACATGTAGCTGTTGAATTTGCCATTAAATTGATGTAATTTCCTTGTCTTTTTTTTTGGTGGGGGGAGTCAGGAGGTCATCTTATTCCACCCACCCTCCTATGGTAGGATTATCAAAAAAATTGCACAGAGTTCCTACTAAAAATGAAAACTTGGTAGGACTCCTACCAGTACACATAGAGAAAGGGAAGGGGTGACCCACCAAGTTGAGAGGAGGATTTGTATAAATATGATCTTCCTTAGAGTTTTTAAGGTGATGTTTAGCTAGAGAGTCGACTAGACTCAAGTGCTTCCTATTAACCTTCATCACTTGTACATCCTGAATATCGTCTAGGTTCTTTTTTATGGGTACCACCCATGCTTTGAAATCAGGTACACGGTCCACATGGTCTTTAAGAGTCGAGACAACTGCTGAACTATCAATTTTGATAACTACATCATCAAAATTCTTCACCTTGAATATTTGCACTGCCAAATGGACAATTCTAAGCTCTACCTTCTCTAGTGATTTGACTTCGATGGATCTAGAAAAACCACCACACCATCAGCCATTTATTCTAATACCCACAGTCTCAATAGCCTTCTGATTCCCACAGACTGCAATGTCTGTCAGCATCAGTACATGTCCTTCCTATATAGATCAACCCACTCTCATTCACTCTCATCCTCGCTATCCTTTGATCTTCCCTATTTTGGCCATCCTTTGCTAACTAATGAGTACAACGAGTTAATAAGGTTGATCTGTCACCCCATGTTTGTATTGACATAGCTAGGCTCCACTGTGTATTTCTTCCACTACTAATGTCCCAAGCATTCTTTAAAATCAAGGCATGATTCCAATCCCACATGGTTTTGATACCCAAACCTCCATTTGTCTTCCTTCCATTGACCTTCTCCCGTGCTACCCAAGAGATCGATTTGTGAGCATTGTTCCCTCCCCAAAGGAAGCGTTGGACTATGCCATCAATCCTATCATAGAGACTGAGAGGGATGACTGCCATTTGCATAACATATGTAGGTATGGCCACCAAGGTGGACTTGGCCATGCATACACTGCCAGCTAGGGAAAGACATCTCACATCCCATGCATTGATCCTACCATTCATCTTCTCCAGAATTTCAACATATGTTTGCTCGATGACTCTTGTGTGGATGATCAAGATGCCCAAGTACTTCCCCAGATCAGCCGTCTGCACAAAACTGCTATAGTTATAGATGTCTCTCCTGGTGACCCGATCAAAACTCCTAGCAAGGAGGATTTTGGTTTTGTTGATTGAGATATCCTGACCTGGGGCCTATTCAAACTCACAAAAGCATTGTACAATAGGCTGAATGTTTCTGTTTGTTGCTTATGCAAAGAGGATCAAGTCATCTGCAAACCACATATGTGCAATCTTCAAGTTGCTTCGCAAAATTTTTACCAGAGACCATTCCTTCATACCTACTCTCTCCTCAATCATCTAACTAAGCCTCTCAAGGCACATGACAAATAGGTATGGAGATAGGGGGTCTCCCTGGCACAATCCCCTCACAACCTTAAAAGCTGTGCATGTACTTCCATTCCAATCGACCGTGATGATGCCTCCTATTATAGAGTTCATCACAAACCTCATGATGTTATTGGGTAATTCAAGCTTGGTTAAGGTTCTGAAATGAAATCCCAGCTCATCATATCATAGTACTTGGTGAGGTCTATCTTAATCACCATGGTTTTTGCACTCTAGGCCTTCTTTATGTTATGCATGATTTCCTGCACCAGGACAATATTATCTATAATGCACCTACCTGGCACAAAGCTTCTCTAAGCAGGCAATATCCATTGCGGTAGCCATCTCTTCTGGTGATCCACAACAATTTTAGAATATAACTTGAGACAAACATTGTTCAACGCTATAGGTCTGAAATGTTTTCTAGTTTCAGGCACTTCACACTTGAGAATCAAGATGATGGATGCTTGATACAACCTTTCATCCAGTTCTCAACCATTCAAAGCTTTCGTCTCTATCCTCCAAACCAAATCTATCACAACGTCCTAGTTATTTTGCAAAAAAAGAGTAGTTACACCATCAAGTCCGACCATCTTATAAGGGTCCATGCCCCGTAGGATGGTGAGAATTTCCACCTTGGTCAACGGCCTGAAAATGACATGGAGATCCTCTTGATTTCATTTAGAAAAATAGGCCAGAATAGAGTTAATAAATGTGAGGGAAGTTCCACCTGGGTTAGTGAAAATACTCTGGAAGTAGTATTTAGCCATGCGATTGAGTGTAGACAAATCAGTCACCCAATTTCCATCCTCATCCTCACGCTTGATGATCAAATTTCTTTGTTTCTATTGGTCAACAAATGCATGGTAGAAGCGTGTGTTGGAGTCACCATTGGTCTACCAGTTGACATGGCTTCTAAGCTTCCACTCTTCCTTTTCTTCTTTCGGAATTAATGAGAGTTTGGCTTGCATATTAATGCACAACTGATCGGTGATTTGATCAAACTGTTCCACCTAGTTAGCTTGCATCATATGATGTTGTACATGAGCCTTTCTTTGTTGTGATGTCTCTTTCTTAACTTATCCTTGTCCCACTGCATCAAGCTATCCTATGCTTGGGTTAAAGCTTTAGAAAACTCTTCTTGACCCTCCAAACATCCCTAAGGACATTGTTGAACTTTGAGTCCACCTTCTAATGTGCTTTAGTCTGAAAACTCTGGGCTCGCCTAATAGGTGTGGTAGTAGTGACTAGTAGGGGACAATGGTCTGATACCACCATTGGAAGGTGTGTCACAATGAGGTGTGGGAATTGGATGATAAACTTAGTGTTTGCCACATACCTATCGAGTCTTTCATGGAGGAGACCATGCATGCATGTGAACTTCTATCACGAGAACTCTAGGCCAGAAAATCCTGCTTCTAGTAACATGTTGTAAAAGATGTTAGCTTCAAAAAAGTTGGAAGGATGCTCCACCAATCTTCTCTTCTGGGGCCAACATGAAGTTTAAGTCCCCCAACATGATCTAAGGATCTGAGTACATGTTACCCAATCTGATCAGGTGTTTCCACAACAAAGATCTCACAACAATATGCTGGTTATTATAAATGAATGTAACTATAATAGAATTATTGACTTTACACATGACAAATTGCATATGAGTGTTGATTACCTCAACATTGCATTGTTCATCATTCTAGCAAAGCCATATGCCACCCGTTGACCCCCCGTACTTCTAAGAAGTGGGAGTTCATGAATCCCAGACATTTAATGGTTGCCAACACACTACACAAACTGATACAAGGTTTGATGATGTCTACCAAGTCCGATTTGTGGACACGTATATACTACTTTAATGTTATGCATGTATCAAAATTGATGATCCCTCTGATGTTCCAACTCAAAAAGTTGACCATTAAAAAGGAGACAGAGGTGGGGGGAGGAACTATGAGGCCTATTTGGGTTCTTAGTTTTCCTTTCCTTTCTCCACTACCACAACATTCACCAACAATTTCTCATCCGCCAGTTTTTCAAATAGTCTGAGACTCCTCTTGAGTTGTTGCTGGCTAGTGCTGACCTTCCCACTTTTTTTCATTTGAGTACCACTTCCTTTTATCATTCTACTTGTTTTCTTGTTCTTACATTCTTTCCTACTATTGTTTCAATTCATGGCTTTGGTAGGTTTCTGGAAAGGTAGAGTCTACGAGATGACTTCAGGGTTGACGCCCATTTTGGCATCATCATTCTCATCAATAATTTCAATGACTTGATCAACTAGAGGTAGAACCAAAGTCTGTTGTACCACCTTCATGTGCTTATCTTCAACATGTATTGATTCCTCTGCTTTATTCCCAATTCAATATTGCCATATTCTAATCTGCAACTTTAGTTTGGATTACCTTCTTCTTCTTCGAGACCTTAGCTAATCTTGGTGTAGCTCCCGTACTCTTGTTGTTCCTCTCCACCCCTGCTCCTTATCCATCATACATGGTTCATCTTAGTTATACATGCTTGTAAATCTTTTAGTCATAGTGTTTCCTTCCCCCTGAACGTTCCTTCTTTCCTGACAAGGTTTCCTTGGTACCTTCTTCTATGGGTTTGCCACTCGTCACTACTTTTAGTTGATGACGGTTCCCTGATGGCTTGCTCATTGATGTCCTTAGGATCCCTAGTGGGTGGAGGTTTTGGTAGCTCATTCCATTGTTAGGAAGTATGCCCCTCTTTACCACATGTCAGACAAGCATAGGGGAAGCCTTCATACTCCACTAAATACTCCAGTCCATTGATGAGGATCAATGGAATAAGTTCCTTTCTGGTATTAATTTTGTCTGATAGCCTAGAAAACCTACTCCCTTTTTCTTTTTGAAGTGTGGGTATCCACTTTGATCAACCCTCCCAAAGCCAATCCAATGTATATGAATATCTTCAAGACATAGAGATGCAGGTGAAGATTCACCACATGCACCCATATGACTATGTACTCCTACATGTCCTCAATGGGAATGAAGCATGGTGTCCAATCCCAAACTGCCAAGTTGCAACTAAAAAGCTTCCGTGCCCCCTATCCTTACCATGTCGTAATCCTTCTCATAAGAAAATTGGACTATGAAATAGATGAATGCATATTCATCTAAGTTTTAGATGCATTATTAATCTAACTTAGCATTCATATAACTTATTTTCCCTCAATAATAGCTTTATTTTGATCTACTTAGGTTTTTATGTAAATTTGTAAGAATTTGATATTTTTCTTGACTCCCTTTGTAGGTTTTGAATTTTATCACTCTGCAACAATTTTTGTGCCCGAGGCCAAAATCAACCTATCGGTCGACATGCCAATTGATCTTCAATTTGTAACAAATATCAAGCATCAACATATGATTGACTCAATCCTCAACAGCCTTGTCGACCTTCCAGGTCGAAGACCCATTGACACATTGGTTGACACTAGGAAGGTCAACACTTAGGAGCTCGACATCATCATCGGCCAATAGCTGACAAGAAAGCAGCCATCGATCAACTACTGTCGACACGCTCGTCGACAACCACAATTGCCCAACAGACTTGTCGACCCTAAAGGTCAGTAGCCTATCGACCTTCAAGACTGAAATCCCCATTGACTCTCCAGCTCGACATATCGATTGATCGAAAACAAGTGACCAAAACTGATGGAAATAGGTCGACAACCTCGACCCCATAAATAGGCCCCTAGAGTAGCCGTACACATCATCTCAGATTTTCTAGAGACAAAAATGCCGGTAAGGCTGCCACCGAGATCAGAGCAAGGATGAAACCTATCGACCAAGATAGTTCTATCAACCTAGCTTGGAGACACCTATCAACCTCCAACATTAATCGACATATCTCTTTCATCCACAACTATAGGTCGTCGATCTTCCTTTCCAAGGCGATTGATGTCTTCCCCGAGCTGCTATCCGTTCCCCTACTTCCACTACAAGTCAGGGTTAATACCTGATGGAGAAAGAAGGAAAGAAGTCTACCGTCGAACACCATGCCAAGCCACTTATTCAACCCTCACGACCATGATGGTCCTCCTCCTCTTCTAGTGATATTAATCTCTCCATGTCGAGGGAGTAGTCTTTTCACTGGGGTGTGGGGACTAGCCCTACTACCCATTTCTTGGAATTTAATTCATGTTCCAACCCTTGTATGAACTCATTTAATTCATAGATAATCATTTGTTGCATTTTTGTGTGGATTTATCACCCACTTTACATGATTTATTATAATGTTTTACTATAACTTCAACATTTAAGATTTGAATACCGGTGAGCTTTGCTTGACACCCTGATGAGAACTTCTGACAAAAAGTCTCTGGAGCAGTGTATAGAGGATATGTAAGTAACAAGACATCAAGCTTACATGGATATCTACTCATACAAGTTTCTAACATTGAAAGGGAAAACTTGCATAACTCCAATTATATCTTTGTACATATTTGGATTTGAATGATTGCATAGATTTGAGTAGTGGTGGTGAAACCTAGTTCTACCATTGTGTTTCCATCCATTGATAACTAGAGCCTTAATCTTGCTCTTTTTATTCTTACAACCATTGTTGAACAACCCAATCTCAACTTTTTTGATAAATACTAGTTCTTGCTAAGTTACTTCGATTAGATAATTTTTAAAAACATTGTGCCTTGGGATTCAATCTACAACTATACTCTGATAAGATCCATCTGCTTGCGGGTGGTATTATTGCATTATGGTTTTGGTAACTCTAGGAATTATATTCCTTGTGAATTTGTAGTGGGATAATATTCCACATTAGAAGTACTTGAGATCCAACTCATACACGTTAAACCTTCTAGTAATGCTCCATAGCAATTTGAGTCTCTCTCCTAGTATCATGTATCCAATCTTGGCTCTGACCAATCTCACTACCACAATGTATTTCTAAGGCCACACTAGCCTTTCTTCCACCTCCAGATCTATGGTTAAAGTTGGCTTCCCTTCCACTTCCTCTGAACTAACAAAAGTCACAAATAGGTTCTCCTCAAATACCTTTTCCAAGAAGAAGGTCTCAGTCCCATTCAATTTCAATGTTGCCTCATTAGATACTACCTTACTATATGACATCGCCCAACGTCGCAGTTCTTTTGTGTTGTTGTCATGCTTTTCAGATGTTGGTTCTCCTATTCCAAATCCCTGTTAGGGTGTTAATTCTACACCACCATCCCTCATCCAGGGTGTGAGATAGGAGGTGTAACAGCTTGGTATCAGAGCTTAGGGTGAGTTGTCAAGGACCATTAAGTTAGTAAGTTAGAGTTCTATGTGTGGCAGATAGGAGGTGTTTGATGTTAGCTTTGGGGATTTGAGTATTTGGATATCCTGGCCCGATATCTGAGTACTTGGATCAACCAGTACAAGCTACTCTGTCTATTCTCTCACGTATACCCTGGCCAGGTATACAGTGGAAGAATGGGCTAGAGAGGAACCCTAGAAATGTTAGGGTTAGAAAACAAGAAAAGAAACAAGAATTAAGAGCATAAATGTAAAAGGAGATAGAACTTACATTTCATAATGTTGTTTCTGTTGGAAAAGTACGGAAATGCTCTTATATGTTGAAATTGAAATATTCAATACCTTGAAATATGGATCTTTAATATCTGTTGTATACTATGCAATTGTAGCATTTATTGATTTCATTCTTTGTAACAAGTAGACTAGAATTGACCTTTGAATGAGCTTTTGTTTCTATGGTTTTGCCCGCTGATTCGAGTGAAATTGACATCAGCAGGTCTGTTTAGGTTTTCAGTCTGTGCGCGGTTCGGCCGAGTTCGCGTTTTGGTCGGCCGAGTTCCTTGTTTAGGATTTCAAACAGCGTTTTGGTCGGCCGAGTTTGGTCTTGAATCGGCCGAGTTTCTTTGTAGGTAAACAAGTAGTGTTTCGATCGGCCGAGTTCCCCAGAGGATCGGCCGAGTTTCCTGCTGATCGGCCGAAGTTGGTCGGCCGAGTTTCAGAACCTGGAAGGTGATCGGCTGAGTTCCAGAGTGATCGGCCGAGTTTCTGAGCTGTGAGTGGCAGTTCAGTAAAAATGTAATCCTTTGTAGTTCTTGGCTTCAGGACTTCAGGTTTGGCCTGGTCCGGTTGTCAGGATGCGTTATTAGGATCTAATGAATCCTATCAATAGCATAATAAGAATAGAATTGGAATAATTAGACCCACATCAGAGTAAGAATGTACATACAGTAAGATGTTGAAACATATGGGCAAGATCAGAACAACTAAGAATTAGTTGAAACTGATATCTGAGGTTTAACTTTGGGGTCTCAAATGTGAAACCCTTAAGTGGGAATGATAGAACATGATATGAAGCTCATAATCAGTTTATTGATTAATATTATATGAACTATACATATGAAATATAGAAAAAAATATGTGAAATGTAGGTATGGTTAAAGATAGCAAGAATCAATCATGATGAATAAATCATATAATAGAGTATAATGCTTTTATGAACTCTAAAGAAAAGGCTAAGTAGAAGAATAGAGTGAGCTTTCAATAGGTCCATAAAAGTAAAAAGGATCGATGAACATGTAATTCATAAGACTAGAACAACAAACTAGTTTCTAAGCAAAGGACATAGGTGTAGTTCAATGAATGAATAAGTCATACAAAGGTAGACTGTATTCAGGAGAGAAAAACTTGATTGAAAGAGAAACTATGTTTGACCCATGCATGACCCACTTGATGTAAAAATGAAGAATATGTAATGTATTCAACATGAGTAAAAACTAATAGAAGGACTATTAATTTAGAATGTTAACTTCACAATAGTATAAAGGTAAAGGAGGAAATATGTGTAACATGGTATACATGACCATACATATGAATAAACAACATGGTCATAAAAGAAAAATTTAGAATTAAAGATGACGGGTTAAAAAGTAGTATATAGTAAGAGGACTATGAAATGTAAGATAGGGTTTGAAATATGATGGAGAAATTATAATATAAAGAGGTTGTGAGATTCAAGCAAGTACTAATTAATCAAATATCTCTATTGATAACTAAGTAAATCTGCATACGAGAATGTATTAAGGGAATGTTTGAATACAAGTATTCCAAGTCTTAAAATCATCTTCTCTTTCATATATTCCTTAATAAGAGCAATGTGGGAATGAAATGATAAGAGAAAATGAAACATATATGATGCATAACTACCTTGGTGGGGTCATCTAGTGAATGTAATAGTAACATTCAATATGATGAAGTGCGATAAGAAATAAATTCTTGTGTGATAGCAAGAATGATGTTTATTGTATATAATCATATGAAAGGATAGGCAGCAAAAGGTAAAGAAGTAATGAATGAGCAGAGAGATATGGGAAAACACTAGCTTTGTGTAATATGTGAATTTGTTTTTACAGGTATGATTTGTTGAAGGCATATTAAGGTATGAAAGCTGGTTCTATATATGATTTCAGTGTATGTGTGCAAGCTATATGTTAAACTAAAGGCGTATGATAGTTGTAGTAATTCATACCTGATATGCATTTTACTATTGTGTATTTTTGATATAGTGATATGGTTTGGATAATGTCAGAACACATGGAGAGATACCCTGAACAAGGTAGTCATACTTATTCACTCATATTAATAGAGAGGGATGATAATTAGATTGTTTGGACAAGTAACCCTAATGAGGTGTAGCTTGTTATACCTAGCTCTAATATAACTGAGTGATGGTAATTGAGTATGATTAATGCTTGAATGACTGATACAATTGTGGATTTCTTTATTACTGTTGTTGAAACCCTAAAATGATATAATACGATGGTTACACTTTGTATTGTGTGTGGGCCCATAACCCACAGGTCCCAGGATCGAAACATGATAGTATGGAATGAGGTGGTAATGCTTCACCTCATGCATCCATGACCCAATGGGGATGCCAAGAGTAGTATTGTGCAATTGATTGTTGAATCTAGTCTTTTAATTCAAGACTGTTTTGCTATTTGAATAGCACTTGATTAAAGTTTAAAACAGTATGGTGAACTTGCTTTTATCACTTAAAGGTGATACAGAATAATAGAACTCTCTGAGCAGCATAAGTTGAGATAGTTGTATCAGAGTTGCACAGTGAAAGCGTGGTGGTTTATCCTTGCATTCTATGTTTGACTGTGGCATAAAGAATTTGCTTAATATCATTGAGAACTATTTGAGATATGTTGTGAATTAGTAAAGAATTAAAAGACCTAATGTTGAAAACTACATTCAGGTATGAAATACAAGAGTATAATAACATGGAAGGATTTAGAAGCTTAGAATAACCTTGAATGTATCTTTCTTGTAGGTTTATGTTTCGAGGACGAAACATTCTAAGGGGGGGAGAGTTGTTACGACCCCATCTGAGCTTAATTGATAAACTAGGGTTTACCTAGACAAGTGCAAAGATTAATTGGAATAATCATTCTTGAAATCTAATTAATGACGATAATACAATTAGGATGTTTTAATTTTGATAAGAAGTCTAAATGTTCTTTTGTCTTGAGAATTAGGGTTCGAGATGCATAAACCCTAATCGGCCCAAATAGGGTTTTGATGATACATGAATACAGAATTTAATAAGTAGAATGTCTCACTAAATGATTTTTAGTATTTTATGTGTAACTCTGATTTACTCCAAATTTGGATATGATTTGGATATATAAAATGTGAACAATATTGGAAAATATCAGAAATTTTGAAGAATGCTCTGACCTGTTTGTCGGCCGAGTTTCAAACTCGACCGATCACATTTCCAGAATTTTACAGCAGTGTGGTAATTGAATTTTATCTTTTTATTGGTATATCCAATTGATCTCAAATTTTAACAGTATTTGTTAAATACAATTTTAGACACTCTGTTAAATTGGCATAATTTTTGGATGACTTTTGAATCCCTACAGTAAGGGTGTCGGTCGAGTTTGTGCAGGACAAACTCGGCCGAATATATTCTGCAGACTGCAATATAGCAGTGCACTGTTCGATTTTTAATTTATTATTGGTAACTCCAAATGATCCCAAATTTTAACTGAAGCTTTATAGATCAATTATAAACAACGTGCTAAATTACCATAATTGTTGGAGAATGTTTGATCTCTGAAATAAATGAATTACAGTAACTTTTGTATAACTGAATATTCAGCCTATATAATTAAAATTAAGTGTTGGGTCAATATGCAATTGACCCAAGCAGCTCAATTGACTTATATGAACGATCACACACACAAGCAGCTCTCATTTCTCGTCATTCATTCCAGAGAAACGAGCTCCTAGAGAGAGAGGGAGAATTAGGGCTTGAGTGGAGAAAGTGGGGGAATTGCTGAATTAGGGTTTTGCGATTCCAGGAAGGATGAAATCAAGTAAGTTCGGATTCCTTGCATAGACTTTTATGGTGAATCTTCTCTCTCATGTCAAGATTCCGTCCTTGCTCTGATTTGATCCAAGATGATGTCGAAATTCCCTCTTTTCTCACCCTTTCTTCATAATCCCTCTTTTTCAAGGTTTCCGAGTTGAATAGAAGAAGAATTGGGAGATTTGCTAGGGATTTGATGGGAATTCGAGATTCCCTGAGTTGAGCTGCAGTTGTGAGGTGTTTTCACACCTTAGGGTGAGTGGGTTCTTCCTTCAAACATTCTAATGCACGAATTTGATTATAACATCCAAATCCCTAAATGCTTAGCATGTGAAATTCTAAATCCTGAAATGTCCATTTGATTTGAGTTATTGTAATTTGATATGATATGGATTCCTTCTCTGTTTGAATGATTCCTAAATGGTAGATTCATATCAGATACGTATACAACACTTCCTAGTGAGGATGCTTTTAGATTTATATCAAATTATGTAATTAGGGTTTGACCTAATTGAGATATCGCAGTGATGATATGGAAAACCTAAATTTAGTTAAATTTCCATGGTTTCATGTCTATATTGATTGCATACGATTTGTTGGAAATAATCTTTATTTAGTGAATGCTTATATCTTATGAGATCATGATAAGAGTCATGTGACAAGTGAATGATGCAAATGCAACCCTAAGAGTAGGGTGTTGGCATGTGATGAATGAATATGGTAAATGAAACCCTAAGGATAGGGTGTTCAATGAATCATGCTATGGTAATATGAAAGGTCTCGATATGAGATGTGGTGATGCTTAACTGTTGAATTGTATGTTTCTAGCGCATTTAACTTTAAATGCTTGTTCTCTCTGAAATGATATCTACATACTGCAGGACTTCTTATATTTCTGTTAAATTGTTTATTATTAATCAAGTATAGACCTAAGTACCCTAACACCGTAGAACCCCTAAGTGGTATCTGCAGCTTTGGGGTGAAACTCGTGTTGCAACATCATCCGTGCTTGTGTCGCGGACAAACGAGGAAAGAGAAAATGCAGTGTCTAACAACAATCGTGCTTGTGTCACGATGGCACTGGGCAAGGAAAAAGGAAAAACACGGTTATCTAACACCATTCGTGCTTGTGTCACGAAGGTAACCCTGTGACTCTCCGCCGGTGTACTCAGGTTTAAGGAGGAGTCGGGTGCACTCAGAGTAGTGCTTGAGGCCGTAGAGCCTATGTTTCTAGCCGGCGAGCCAGTGTCCCTGTGGCAGAACAGGGCTGGCGTCAGACTTAGCATTTCCCGGGTGTGTCGCTAAGTCTTGTACGGTGGGACCGTAGCATGGACTTGTTGCGGATCTTTATATGCAGAGTACACTGCATATATTTAGGGCATAATCTAAAATACGATCATATAGGTTCACAAAGTTCCTTATAAATGAAAGAGTTAAGAAAGACTAGAGTATAGTTTTCTAGTAGTTATTCTTTGGATGCAATATTTATATTCTTTGCTATTTCAATTATATTGCTTTAGAACTGCTCAGTGTAGTATTTATTGTTGTTAAATTTCATATCGTTTAATCAAATTATATCTTTGATCACATTAGTGCATTAGTCTGTTTCCATGAAGTATTCATTCACTGAGCGAGTAGGCTCACCCCTCTACTCAAACATTTTAGGGTTAACCGCATGGACTTGAAGATGATCAGAGCGTCAGAGTAGATCTGCCACAGGAGTCAAGTATGAGATTAGTTGAGTCAGTCGGTCCTTGTCACTCTAGGTCCTCAGTAAGAGTTTAGAGAGAGAATTGTAATTACGATGCGTAATATTGTTTCTCTTTGATATGTATGCTAATTTACAAGGTTTATGTACACAAGTTGTGAAAGACATCATGAATGTTTATATATGTATCTTTTCTGTTAAAGTTTGATTAGTAAAGGAAATATTCAGATTCCCTTGTTAAGATGTTTTATGTGGTTCGATGTGAAGAAACAAGAGTTTTTAAGGAAAGAAAAAGTTAAGGATGTTCTTTGTGTTAATTAAAAATCCTATCTTACGCCCTAATCTCATGATTTGAGGAGATTGTGAGATCGGGGTGTAACAATTAGAGAACCATGAATCATGTTACTAAAAGGGGTGGGTAAGAATCACTCAATGCAACAACATAGAAGCCATGTTCTACTAATGTAAAATGGCATGGCCTCAAGCCTACAATTTTGTACATAGTGTTATACATACCTAAACATAAACATTTTGTAAATTCATATGAAAAACTATTATATCATAAAAATGCTTGCAACGGGCATGCCAGCTGATGGGTCATGGGATTACTTCCAACCACCTATGTGGTAGGGGGTCCACCTTGTAAGAAGAGCAGGTGGAACATGTATTGTCTGAGGAGGCTGAGACTAAGAAACCTAAAACTGTCACATTACTTCCACTATTCCCTTTGCAATCATGTCTTGTGGAAATCCTCCTTTCTTGAAATATTTGCACTTAGACTTGCTCTTGTAGCAATCCTCCTTTCTTGAAAGATATGCATTTACCCTCTGATGACCCAAAAGGATCTTATACCAACACCATCCTCTGTGTCCCTAACATAGACTTGATTATCTAGAGTACCCTGAGCAACCACCAATTCATCCCTTTGGCCCTCATGGATGAACTTTCCCTCTTTTCTTTGCTGATACATATCCTGCTAATCATCATCAATAGCAATTCGTTAGTAAAACATAACAATCAAGGTTAAAAATGTACATGCAATCTGAGAGTTAAATTTTACCATTTTTGCAACCGCCATAGCAGTTGCGGGGTTGGATATTTTCCAAATTGGCTTGTCCTTGCACCTATCCACTCCTTGTGGTGAAGTAAAGGTGCAAGAGTAGTAGAAGAATCAAGAGACCTAGGGGTAGGCTTCTCAAAAGAAGACACTTCCAGTTTCTATTGTTGATGCCTTCTGTAGCCACTTGGACCCAACCTGTGGTCATGCACATTCATTATACGCCATTCTTTTATAGCATTGTGTAAAGCCTAGTTAATCTAAAACATATGTTAATTATGTAATAAATTAAATTCATCTAATTATCATAACAATGTATTTTAAAGGAGTAGGATTAATACCTTGAATTCATTAGTTTTTCTTGAAGCAGCAAATGCTTCCACACCTTTGGGTAAAGATAAGCCCATTGATCAGTGAAAAACTTTTTCTTCTTATCACTCATTATGAATTCTCTTGTCATATTTGTCCTATAATTCCTTGATATCCCCCAAAAAATTGCAACACCTTTTTATGACACAACTTTTCATCAAGGTCAAAGATGCTCCGCAAAAGTTCATATACTTCATGGCATATTTTCAAAAATAGAACTGTGAATATATTAAAAACTAGAATATCTCCTAGCTATGTCCTTCCATATTAGTATTTTGTGGGAGGATCAACTTTATGCCAAGAGTCTATTGTTATTTCAACTTTGCTACAAGTAATAATCCCTAGATATTGTGTGAAAGTACTATGATTCTTCCTAACATGTTTTCTTATTTCATCAATGTCAATGGCATACTTTGTTCATTGAGCCATTGCCACTACTAACTTGTTCATCAAGGTGATGCCTCTTTTATATGCATGATCACACTTCTCCTCAGTAGACCTAACAAGATTCTCAAGGTGTTCATCCTAAAATGGTCAAGAAGCACCTATAAGTGATAAAAAAATAATTATATAACTATTATGGAGAACCTAAAATGCACATATATGCAATAAACAATACAAATTACACCAGACACATCCTCACGGTGCACAACGTCATAGTGCTCATCCTCATAGACAGACATCATCTAAAATATGCCATATTAAATATAGTCAAAGAATGAAATATAAGTGATTACGAATTTAAAACGTACATGTAGGATATGAAACATATATTACTATAATAAAGAATGTAAAATGCACATCTAGCATTTAAAAGATAAAATACATGCCTCTAGTATTGGTTGGATGTTTGATTAGCTAATATTCCTTTTGTACGATCCTCACACATATATAAGTTAGTGTTAGCTTCAAATTTACATTTTGCAAGCTAACTTAGAATGGAATGGAGTAATCATACTTGTCATAATACTCTTTTTCATCCGTAGGATCTATAATGAATTACCTTTTCCAATGAAGAAGGACAGACCAATTTTCATTTGTAGGATCATCAATATAGAATACTTATTTTGGCTGTGATGCCATTATGAATGGTTTACCCTTTTAGACAATTTTATTAAAAATGTGTATGTGAAACCCAACTCATCCACTACAACCCTTTGTTGTTATCAATCCAATTTCACCTAAAGATGGGAATTCTAACATCTACTTAAAAAAACTCCCATATGTCTTCAATGATACAGTAATAAGACAA
This sequence comes from Alisma plantago-aquatica, assembly GCA_963693085.1. Taxonomy (NCBI): domain Eukaryota; kingdom Viridiplantae; phylum Streptophyta; class Magnoliopsida; order Alismatales; family Alismataceae; genus Alisma; species Alisma plantago-aquatica. Next base: position 94,609,420 of record OY856409.1, read on the forward strand.
TTTATCTTCACGTGAACTCTTATCCTTTGCACTAGAAAAATACAATAAAGATGCTTCAAGGGTGAACCCACTATTTTATATGTCACTCTTATCATCTTGACATTTTGTGTATTATGAAAATCCATTTATGTCAAACCATTCGTAAGATTTAATATTCATATTTGGTTTAAAAGCGAGCCATTCAATATTTTCAACAACATTATTTTGTGTTTGAGATAGTTGATGAAATAGTTTATCTTCAAAGCATCTAATAAATGTCCTGTTATGCTACCTAGAAAGCCACATTGAATTGGATTAAGGATATTTTATCTTGATAAAATTGGTATGTTTGGTGATATAAATACGCACTTCTTTGATGTTGTGTAAAACATACAAGTGTGCTTGTTCCCACAACTCACGACTAATTACTTTCACCCGTGCTCCTCAAGTCCCTTTGCTGGAACATGGAACAATATTCATTTCACTGACATGAGGTTCATTAAAACGTAGAAAGCCCTTGCACCTCCCTAGCTATATAACCTTCAATATTACTCCCTTCAGATCAATAACAGTTTTGACCATCACCTTTAAAAACACTCATGTACCATCATAAGGATACATCCAATGCAAGAAAACTGAACCCAACATTTTCATTTCCCTAGTCGAATGGAGAACAATATGTACCATTATATCAAAGAATGAAGGATGAAGATACATCTCAAGCTAGCAAAGGGTAACAACCACTTTCTTTACAACTTTTCAATATTTTTAGAATCAATAATATTGCTTCATAGAGTGTTGAAGAAGAAACAAATCATAGAGATTGCAAAACATTACATGGTTTGACAGTACTGATTACTTGGAGTGTCAGAATCAAGATATTTATGACCTATCAACTTCAGATCCTTCGTTGATACTAATCTATGGACATTGGAAGAGTATCCCTATGGTACCTTAACATTAAGCAAGCAGTCACAGAAAGTTCTCTTCTCCTATTTAGGAAACATGTAACAAGCATGATGCAAATATGTTTTTCAATCACTACTAACTTCTATTGATAATTAACCTTATGCCTAGTTCACATAGGTCCATTCTAGATTTGATGTCATATTTAATCTTACTTGGTACATCCAACTGAGTACTAATGATGCTATCAGATACACTTTTCTCAACATGCATAACATTGATACAATGCTTAATTCCCAAAGAACTCCAATAAGGAATATTCTAGAATAATGACCTCTTCTTGAATAAATATTTGTCACCCCATGTGGGAATAGTACATTTTGATCTTTTACCAAATGCATTGACAAAGTCTTTTACTCATTCATAAACATCTCCCCCTGATATATTTTTAGGGGCACCTTATTCATCAGTTGAGCCATTGAATGCTTTGTGCAACCTTAAGTGAGGATGCAATTTGGAAGAAATATTTGATGACTAAGATATACAATCTTTTTTCCATGTTATCGTATTGAATCAATGTTCTCCTCACATGTAGGACACACTTTGGATCCTTTTATGCTGTATCCAAAAAAATTCCCATATACTGGAAAGTCACTAATAGAAGAAAGCAACATAGCATGCAAACGAAATGTCTCCCTATGTGAAGCATCATAGCTCATCACACATTCTTCCCAGAGTTCCTTTAAGTCATCAATAAGAGGTTTAAAAGAAGCATCAATATCATTGCTAGGTTGTTTGGGGCTTGATATGAATAAGGACAACATGACATACTTACTTTTCATACACAACTACGGAGGAAGATTGTATATAACAATCATAACATACCAAGTGCTGTGTTGGCTACTAATTGTTCTGTATGAATTCATCTCATCACAGTACAAAGCCCAATTCGTAGATTCCTGACTTCTTCACCAAATATAGGGTACAATAAATCAATTTTTTTCCATTAAGGGGAATCAGACACATGCCGTAGAATCCCATCATTATTTTTCTTTGCCTATGCATACCAAGATAAATTCTACACATCCATGGTATTGGTAGAAAAGTGTTGAAACCATGATATTATAGGTAGATACCACATTATCTTGGCAGGAGAGCCAGTTTGGACTTACAATATTTCAAATCAATTAAGTCCGTTTGAAATAAACATAGTCATTTGAGCATGCTTGTATCTTCTCAGCCTCCATTCCCATTGCACACAACATTTTCTTTAATTTTTATTTTGAGATTGGAAGCTTCATGCCTTTAGAAGGAATGTCTTTCGACAAAGACAACACAAACATGAAAATTTTGTTGCTCCATCTATTGTTAGCTTTCAAAGTATGCAATCTCAATGCAACTCTCAACGTCATAAACTTAGTAGAAACTAGTATAATGGCCTTTTAGCATCATGCACAATGTTTCTAAATAAGGAAGGTTTATTTGTAAGATTCGCCTCACATCTATCTAACATCACTTCAACCATGTCTATTGGAATCAATTTGTTCACGACTACATCGAAGACAATTTATTTTTTAGCACAAGTATTGCTATGGACATCTACTGATATCGAATTTAGAATCTCTCCATGCCAGTAACATTATGTATATCCCTGTACAATACCATATCATAGTACATGACTTTTGATTTTGTCAATAATGTTGATTTTCAAGCTTTTACTGCAATTCCTACATGGACAAGTGAACCTATCTCCAAGTCATTTCTTATGCTCCTCCACAAATAAACTGATAAAGACCAGTAATAATATTAGGAGTGAAATGATTTGAAATGAACATCCATGATCAATCCATTCTATGAACATAGAGGAAATGAGTATTGAATCAAGTGTTTATATATTGGGATTTAGAGATTATGGTTTACAAATTAGGGTTTAGTTTTTAGTAATGAATGTATACCACCTATCGCATTCTTAAACACCTAACCTCACTAGTAAGTGTATAATGTGTATTTGGTTTTCCAAAATATTTCAATAACATTTCCCCACAATTCTCCTAGTATACAGATGTAGATGGGAAAATACCCACCTACATATGTACTTAAGGAACAAACAAAGAAGTGCTGACAAAACATCTGTAAAACTGAATACAAATTGTTCACTTACATCGTAAGTGAAATTAAGCATTCAAGAACAGTCCCAAATCAGGGACTATCAAAGATTTACTCCTAATAAGTAAATATAAGATGGGTTTCTAGGCCAACACCATGATTTAGCAATTAGGAATTACAAATTATGGCTAGTCTCTATTCCACAAATCTATCAGTCATTTGTTAGAATTTATATAATCATTAATTAGCTTGACAATGTCATTTTGGAAGCAAAATATATTTCACGGTAAGGGGTGTGTCGTCTGTTTCTATACAACTGACACTAAATGTCTATATCAAAATTTTCTAGTGAAAAGTTGAATCTTACAGGTTTTCTTTGGCGTCACTTGTTTCACTGGTAACTGACTATATAATAAAAGTGATACCCATGTGTTTTCTTAATTGGTAGGACTTGAACAATAGTGACATTTATGCTTTAGCAATTGACGATGCAAGTCTATAGTGTCGATTTTCATTTGAAACTGACATTAAGAAAAGTGACACTTGAGGTCAAAAATGTACTAGTGGCAATGTCAATGATGTCAAAGACCTCAAAGTAATAAGTGGTATCTAGAAACACATCATGGCTGTCAAAATAATTGGAATCAGTTGGATAATAACTTCAACATTTAAGTGACCAATGTTACCATGACCATATAATACATTTGTCACATGTCTCCATATTGTTACCCCTGGTAGGAGTACCCATCCTCTTCAAATCCAAATCTTTGACTAGAGAAGAGTATTGAGATGAATGAGCTTAATTAATATATTAAATAACATGAGTATCCATGTATTTACTAGTCTAACTCATAAAGTGTATTGGATAACCAATTTAAATAGGAGAAATAAATTCCACCTATGTCAGTCACAATAATCCATAAGTGTCATTGTGACCCAATCACTACATATATCGAAACCCAAATTCAGATTACCGTTGGGTATTTCTAAGTACACATAAAACATGTGATAATTGTAGTGACTTTAGGACTAAGGATCACAGTCAACACTATTACATTGAGACATGACTCTAACTTGCCATGACATGGCTTCCATGTCATTACCAATGTAGGTCTATCTAGAATGATGTGCTCTATTATAATTTCTTGCACATCCAATTTGATAACTAATATTATTTCTAAAGAGAGATTGTCATCGGTTAGCATACAAACACTAGTATTATGTTTTAGTCTTTTCCTATAAAACTTCCCAATAATATATTACTATGGACAAAAAAAAGAATGAATACTCTAAGTATACATATGATCTCTTTTTCAGGTCCTCTGAAAACCATAAGTGATCAAGTCAAAAAGTTCTTATGAAATTATTATGTTTTATCATTACCTAAATACTGTAACTACCATAATAGGTGATTTTTGTTTGCTAAATCAAGCATGCCTTCTTTCTTAGTAATCAGAAAAATGAGCAATATTCAATGAGATATATACAAGAAGGGTATGTACAAAAGATAATGAAGGGAAGAAAGTAAGAAACAAACTATGTATACAATGCTTTTAGGTCATTCTCACAAGATGACCAAATGTAATTTGAATCTTTTGAGAAATTTGAGAATCCACTACAATGTCTTCCATTCAATATTCCAAGACAATTGAAGTTGCATTGCACTTAGTTTTATTGTGTAAAGTCATAAGATCATCAAACTTATGAGGTCATCTTCCATACTCTTCTCTAAAATTAAGTGATAAATTTCTAGAGAACGGGCAATCAGAGAACACATAAGTATTGGTTTTCTCCTTATTACAACATAGGAAACATCTAAAATCCAAATAGAAATCCTGAGCTTTCAAGAACTCATAGTAGATATTGTTGTAGGAAACACGTCTAGGAAAATCAAGCCCTTCCAAGGAATGAATCTGGACCAAATACAAGTTCCCCAAGTTTTTTATTTCATATTTATTGTACTCACCTCCTAAAAATCCTTGGTTTAGGATTGACTTTATCATTTATTATAAAAAAACCATCATTTTCCATGGGATACATGATGCTAAATAAGGACATAATGGCACTTGCAACCCCCTCATAGGAGAAAATTTTGAAAATTCATGAATTCAACTTACAGTTCAAACCTTTTCCAAGTTTATACACCAATTGGTTGTCCAAAATTTCAAGCAAAGTATGAACCACTAGGATCTAAGGGTCCTTTCAATGAAAACACTTCAATTCCTTGGCAACATTAAACCTTGTCACCCTGCTAAGAACATGCCTATGCTTGAGGAGGTTTTTTCTCTTCCATGAAGTTGAATGTTTATTATCTATAGGTGGAATTTTATTTTTTAATAACAATCAAATCAAGTACAATGTATCCCATTACAATCATCACATAATATCTCTTAGGTAATATGTTCATCAAAATCACCCACAAAATTCTGTGGACATCAATTTAGAATTGATTCTCTGAAAACCCTCATTTTCCATCTTGTAGACTATTTTTTGAATTTACATGATAAAAATATTTTTGTTTAAATAAGTGATTTGGGTATATTTATAGGTATAGGTTCTTACCAGTGGAATGAACATTTTACCCCTTTTTGAAAAATTCTCATCATCTTGATCACTCTTTAGAATTTTCTAAAAGTCATTCAACATATAGAACAATTGATTTTAATATTTAGTAAGTATTCAAGTAAGTTGGTCATCAAATCCATGCATATGTTTATTATCTCCATGGGTCAGCTGACCTTTAATTAGTTGGTACAACTATTTGGGTTTGCTCAATTACACTCAAGATTCACTATTTAGTTGACTTCTAGTAGTCGACCACCATAAGTTGGTGTGGCTTTTGTTTTGTTTGTCGAAATAAGAGAGAGTAAGAACTAGAAATTTCAACTTGTCACTGGTAATAAGTTTCACATATTTGACATCATAAATCGGTTATACCTTGCTATAGATCAACCAATTTCTATATAAACCCTATATTGAATTGTCCCTAATGCATATCAATGCATCTTGATTTAATCTAATGTAAAACTAGCTTACCAAATTGTGTTTCTAATTGTTCTATAGTAAATCTATCACTAGTTCATGGATTCCATCCATTATTTTTATTAGTTATGCATCCTTTCTTTTAATATATTCAAATAAGACTTCTAGAATAGGTACCTTATATTTGCACAACTAGTGAATTTGTTATATAATTCTTGCATTACATTTATATGCAATATTAACTACACCAATTTAGGGTTTACCAAATGCTAACTAATTGCACATAGGTTTTCACCTCAAAACCTTTATATTAACAACATAAATGCACACATATGTATATTGAATTTATTTACCCCTATAAACATGAACTAAGTAGACAAATTGAACTTAGTATTTCTCAAAGATTGGTTTACTAACCAGGAATAGGCTTGCAACAATTATGATATTTTTTTTTGATGATGTGGGACCACCCTCGAATGAGCGCCGTAATGTTGACCCCCACTGACGACGTAAACCCTCAGGACCCCTCTCCTACCGGCACAACCGGGGGGGGGGGGGAGGCATGTAAATTCATGTAGAGGTTAAGCTATAAGACCTTATAAGGTTGGTAAGAGCAACACCACGAAGGGATTTTGAACCTAGGTCCCTACTTTGGGGAGCCCATGCCTCCACCACCTGAGCTACTACCCCCTTGACAACATTATAATATTTGAAATGTTAAGATTTTAGGTTATTTTTGAGATTGTATTAACACAAACAATTCCATGAATTTCATCAAACACCCTTTTATTAGAGTCAACCTAGAAGAATATTTTACATGGCTTTTTGATGTCATATGTCATCATAATTAGGACATAGACTGTGAGTTAATAGCTTCGGTGGTAAATGAATGGGCTCCGCAATGAAGGGACCCAAGATCAAACTCCAATAGTGCACTTCAGTGATCAGTTCTCAGAGGCCAATCCACTGTGTGAGTGTAAACGTCCCATCCCCAAATCTAGTGTGAAATAAGATGAGAGGGGGTCATGGGGTTTATACTGTTGGGTTGGGTTCAATGAATGACCCTTCCTTCGAAGGGCTCCACCTTCATCCATTTTTTTAAACACAAAATGTTATTATCTAAATTAAATTGTAAGTTGAGAGTGTGGATATAGTAATTTCCATTTGACCCATCATATTGAGGACTCTATGTTTCTAAATGTGAAGATTGGAATTTACTTGTAAACAAGAGTGGTAAAAATTTCTTTACCTAGATAGCGCATCAAAAGTTGAGCGAAAATGACCAAAAATTATCCCTAATAGGAGTTTTTTAATTTTCTCAGGAAAAGTACCTCTTTCCATTGTCAAGTCCTATCACTAATATTTACCCCAACTTATTAGAATCTAAATATTTAAAGTAAATAAGTTCATTATCTATTCATGTGATATAAACACATTTTTATCACTTTGAAGGGTTCGATACTATTCACGTAGTCAACATTTGTTATTAAAACTAAGTAGAATTTCCCTAACCTATTTGGAAAGGTATTTTTGTTGTTATATGATATGACCCCTGATCAACAAATATCCAAAATATTTCAACCCATTAACATTCATAGTCAGAACATTGTTCATATACCTTAAAGTTTTCAAGATGACATATATTTTTTCTAAAATCATGGTCATTATGTCTAACCAAATAGCCTGTGATTTAAACCTCTTTTAGATTTCTTCACTATAAGATGTTTTATGGAATTTTACCTCCTCATGAGAAATGGCCTACAAATCCACTTCCAAGGTATTGCAAATATGCAAGAGAGTATCCTTTTCCTCATTGTTCACACTAGTATCAAAGAGGTTTCATACTCCTTCATTATTCCACCAAATTAACACAAGCCTAGAACCTTTAAGTCATTGCATCAATTTGTAGGTAGAATAACCAACCATATCCATTTTTCAATCGTGTTAGACAACCATAAGGAAGTCTTTGTTAACATTGCACATGTATTAAATGAAACATGCCCTGTTTTCTACTTTGTATCCATATGGATATCTATTACACAATGATTACTTAAAATGGTGGAGATGTCATATTCCCAAATATTGAGTGCATATTGCAAGAAATTCATTCATAGAAAACTCCTATTGTAGAGGTATGACATCTATTCCCCCTTCAGATTGTTATTCTAAGTGAAAAATGAACTTTCCGATGCATCCCAATGACTATACAATCATGCATACATTGTTTTATAGAAAGATTTTCCTTAGGCACTCCAAGAAGAACATGAAAACATGGAACTCTCTATCTACAACCTTGGTTGAGTGATAATGGAGCTAATTCAGACCATGTCTTCCTACATAACAACTATAGTCATCTCATCATTGACATCATATATACAAGAATTTGTTTAGTAATGCCTCCAAAATATCCAATGCAATAATGAATTTATATTAAACAAAATAAGCATGAGCTTGATATTCTCTTGAATCCCCAAACATAAAAACCCTTCTATGGAATATAAATTCATGGTGGTCAAAATCATACTTTATGTAAACATTAATAACATTGGAGGGATTTACTTTATTTCTTCTAAGCATCACCACACACATATAACTCAAACTAGTTTTCTTAGTTTTGGACATGTGTGTAGGTAAAGACCCCATATTACAACTTAGGAGAGATAACACGGGTCAAACAAGTTTTGTGGACAAATTTCAGGTGTTGTTGGCAACCACGGAAGTTGTATTCTCTTCTGACTCATCCCATTAACTCATGGGTAAATATTTTTGTGTAACCAACTCCTCATTTTACACTTTCTATTGGTAATTTTTTGTCCTTCACATGGTTTAGTTTTTTGAAAGCATCAATTTGAGTCATTAGTGTTCTAGGTGACTCAAAGGTAGATACCCCATCTGATCAATTATAGTTTTATATTGCAAAGAACTAGATTTTCACATCTTCACATTAATACATGTATAATATCACTTAATTCTTATAAAACCACTCTCAATGAGGGAGGATTACGTAGGACCACACACTCCATTTTGGGCATTACATTGTGAATTTTAAGAATGAGTCTAGAAACATATATTTTCATCACAAGAAAATGTGGCACAATGTTTTCATTTGTAGGGAGTCAACTCCTATTGATTTTTAAATATGCCCAAAAATATTTCTTTATCATGAGAATTGGTACTCATTGTTTTTATTTATCATGTGTCTCCTCATATTATTTTTTTAGTGTTTATTCCACTTTTAAGACACTCATCATAATATCTTATCATAGATGTGAGTTAAAGAGTTCATCATATTATCTATGTGTGCAAACTCAAGTGAATATAAAATTTTATCAATTGATTCATAGCTAGAGGTCTTACCATAAACCTCCCCATTATAGGAAGTTTTCAAATACCTCACAGTTCCACAAGAAATTGAAATTCCATATTGTAATGGGAATTGATGTATTTCTTCCTATTCAAGAGCCTCTGTAAATTCTCATTGCTTAAGAATGACCAACTCTCCCTTGACCAAACACTATCACCTCTAAAAGCATGCTTTGAATATGTGTTGCTTGTAAACTTGAGCTTGACCCCTTACTCAAGATTCAATTTCTCCTTGAGGACTTTAGATACTCAGAAGTTGTTTTAAAGGGTTGGTGTGTGAGACTTCATTCTCATAATGTGTTTGAGGAGGGATCTTGAGCAATGAGAATCATGGGCCTTACCTTACTCCTTTATGTTACACCAATTCTCCATCTAGTATATGAGTGTCAACCCTATCCGACAATATTTTATGTAGTTCAATATCATATTGGAATATGGTATACAAATCTCTAGATTGGGATAAGACTCTCATGGTTAAGGCTATGCATGCATCTCTTTGCAACCAAGTTTAGTCTAGTTGGATCATGATTAAGTCAATGACAAATGTGATTAAGGACACTATTGTTCATCACTCTGGAGGAAATTTTCATCAATGCATTACCTTTTTACAATTTCATACATCTCATCCCTTTTTTACTTTTTCACAGTTGTGGCTCCCTCGATGCTGTTGAGTCAACTAATGAGGGAAAACACAGAGTTTGAGAATGAAGAATGATGCGGGCTTGTTAAATTTATCTTAGAACCTTTCCAAATAGACTTTCAATAGTGTCATATAGTTAGTCTAGAATACACTCGAGTGGACAGATCACACAAATACACTCAAGTGTGTTTGCATATCAAGACTATTTTTTGCAAAATGTAAACCCTTGATCTTCACTGTCATACTATAACTAGGCTACATACAAATTTTTAGCCCATTTCGATGAGTGTAAGTCACTCATCTGAGGGTAACAAAATCAACGCGCAAAACTAATTCAAAATGTATAATTTTTGCGGTCTTTATAGCATGACCTATAAATGTCCAAATGTGCTCAAATTGTGTATATGAGCTATTCATATATATATATATATATATATATATATATATATATTTGAGAGTACACACACACAGATATATATATATATATATATATATATATATATATATATATATATATATATATACTTACATACATATATACATACAAACATACATACATACTAGTAAAAGCACATGTGCACATGCATGTGTCATATAATAAATAAATAATTTATAAAATAATATTTATTATAAAAATGTGTATATTTTTTTACTTTTTCAAATTATAATATAGGCAAATACGAGAATATTTTAGATTTGTTACTACTATGAAACAAAAATCAATATAAACAATACATCAACAAATATTGTGAATAAGGTAAACCTGAACTAATTATGTTAAATTTGAAAAAATATAAGAGATGTTTATGTCACTTTTATGTTTTTTCATACTACAAAGATAGTGAGAATTTGATCAAGTTATAGAAATATATTTCACTAATATCAGTATTCTAATATTTCACAGTTTGTAGTCATATAAATTAATCTAGGCCCTAGTCACTAAGTTTAATACTTTGTTCATTAATCCTTTTACTAAAAAATGTCGCTAACCACCTAAGTTGACTTTAGTTGATTGTGGATATTATGCAGAAGTTGCTTTTGTACCATGAAGTAACTAAGTATCACATATATTTAATCTTAAATCAAAATTTATTGTAATATAAGACATATGCATGACTTCATAATTTGATCTATAATTAGATACCAATACATAAGAAAGTATATAACCTTTAATCTAACTTGTCTTTGAAGTAGAAGCTTGAAAAGTACACAATTTTGAAAAAAAAATGTTTCCTAGATATCCTATCATGTATAATAACATATCATTCATATTTAGCAATTTATCAAAAATTTGTGAATTGTTATTTATGGCACTAGTTGGAGTGTCATTATATTTTATATATTTTTTTCTTCTAAATAATGGTTAGGAATAGATAAAACAATTAAATATATAAAGAAATACAATCTATTATCATATATGTAATCACAAAAATACTGAAACAAATTCATTTCAAACCTTGATTAGTAATTTGTAAAATTTACACCCAGCGTATGAATAGAATTTGGTTACACTAATAATACAATTTTGAAAAGGCCTTGTTGTATATGTAGGTAACTAATTGTAACAAGTCAAGAACCCTCAGAAAGAGTGGTTGAATTTTTCCAAATAGTTGGAATAAGAGGAAAAAAGCATAGCCCCATTTCACATTATACAATACACCTTGTCCCTTAGTGTTTTATAATTTTGACTATGAACTCCAGACTAAACCTTGAGCTCCTATTGTAAAATTTGGTTCCTTGGTGCAAAAAGTCCCCATCCATTGCCATTTTAAATATATTAATAATTGGACTGGATAAACATTGAAATTATCTCCCCATAAAGATCATTAATAACACCAACGTGTATAGTGGCTCTGATTTATTGTTGTAATGGAACTACATTCAAAAACATTAAAAAATGGTCACCCCTATTCAAGTGGAACATGGCTCGATTCTTTGATAGGCTAAAATACATGAAAAGTAAAGCTGATCTTGCATGTTTTAGATATTTAGCAAATAAAGTTGACTACTATAATATGAATTTAGGATAGACACTACAACGGTCCCTCTGACTTCCATTGTAAATCGTTCTCAAGAACATAATTGATTTTCCCTTCATTGATTTTTTTTTCAAGTGTTGTTGTGGATCTATGTTGTTCCTAGTTTTTGGACCATCTTTGCAGTGTCTAGTTGGAAAGTGAAAGAAAATAATTGGCTAATTCATTCATATCCAGGTAAAATATTCAAATAGATGAACTAGAAATTAACATGACAAGGTACAAGTAAGAAAATGAAAGAAAGACACTTTTTGTTAAGCTCTTAATATTTGTAGACTTGTGCAGTCATCAAATTTAATTTTAGGTAGAACTGGTAAGGACTAACTCGTTGCATGTCACATCATCCCACACCTTCCATACCATTTTCTCCACATTCAATGTAATGGATTTCCAAAGGACAAACATAAAAATAGATCTTTCAAATGTTCTAAATGCATATTGATCATACAATCATTGAAGGGTTCTATAATGCTAGAAATTGTGTGGGTTGTAAGATGATAGTTTGTCCGGATATATGTTAATTATCCACCATTTTTGATGGCATCCTCGACACTGATTATAAAACCTAAACTACATTAGGACACACAAACATAAAATGAGAAGAAACAAAGAAAATCTGATTGTTAAACATTTTTATAGTCATTAGTTTCATATACCATGTGAGAAATATCTGAGTTATATATGAAAATAGAAAAGATGTTGTTTAGTTTAGATAATTCTAAACTATATTAAACATAAAATGCATACTTTACTAACATGAGAAGTGACATGTATTTTGTCTATGTATGATGCAATAGATGGATGATGTCTTCCCACACACACAGAGAAAGAAATGTACACACACAATTGTCTACCCTTATTCTGGTGGATGACGACTCAAAATAATGAATAATTGAGGATGGACAATCACAATGAATTAATTACATTACCATGCTTACATAAGGACAAGAAAATCAAAGAGTAGGGAAAGGAACTAAAGCATGTCGACTATAGTGCACATTCTACAATGCTGATAAAGCTCTTGTTTTAATTGGCTACCTTCAGGAGGTAAAGTTGCATCTTTGATGGTGGATAAAGGAGAATGATTGAGGACAACAAAATAAGTTGAAAACAAAGTGTTTGGGTAGGTATATATGTGAAGACAAGATGTGGGACAACGTGAAATATTACGAGTCATGATGAGGGAATGGTGGGGAGCCTGGTTAATGCAAGGAACTCCTAAGTCTATCATTTTGTTTAGATAATTAAGAAATACAAGATCAAGAAATCTACATAATATTAGTAGTGAGTGAGTTAAGGAGGATTGTTGTTCAAATTTTAAAACAGTTTAATTAATTAGTTGTGAATTTTAAATAGGTAAAAAATTCTAAATTTTAGAAAGACATTTCTTTGAAAAGGGAAAAACCTTCTTATTTAAATAAATAACAGTTGCACAATTTGAAAGAAATATGAAAATGGACTGGACCTATAAGACCCCTAACCTGGGTTTGTGGTTAAACATGACTAATCAATTTATTGGGTGCTTAATTCTTTGATTAAACATTAAGTTATGTCTTGATATCAAGTAATAAAGCTACGTTTCAAATTTGGTCCAATTTGGACTTTGTTTGCTTAAGCTTTTCAAATTATGTGCTTCTATGGACCTTTGTGCAATTTCCCATTTCTTGGGTTCTATATGTAATTTAACCACATGCATGTTCTTCTTCATAGTACTCTTCATAATGTTTTATATAGTTTCTCCTTTGGATGCATGGTTGCACCATCAGCTGTTTGCTCCTTTACTTTGTAGTTTGACAATCAATGAATTTTTACCTAAGTGATGAATGAATGGTTTTTCAATGTCTGATGAGGATCCAATAGTTTCATCACGATGGTTAATGATTTGATGGTTTCTCCTTGTAGTGGAGGAACTAATGCATCTCTCTTATGGCCCTAGAATTGATGGTTATTCTTGTTGTGTGCACAATCCAATGGTGGATCAGGGTTTGCAAAAAAATGGCTAAGTGTAGAGCATAGTCCGATGGTTTCTCTGAAGAAGCATCTTGATGATCTCTCTAAGTACACAAACCAATGAATATCATTGGAAAACAAACTGATAGGAGTTCTACTTTTGCATGGATAAGAAGTATTTCAGTTTTTGACACATGGTAAGCTAGTTTTCAACCCTTGACCACCTTTTCTCTCTCATCTTGGATTTATATACTCCTCACCTCTCTCTCAATGAACCTTTTTGTTTCTCTCTCTTGTTCCTTTCTACTTGAGGAGTCCAAACCCATTAGTTGGTGGAAGGATATCCCCTTGAGTATTAAGCTTGGCTAAAACTTGAATGCATAATGCTTTAGGGGTTGGATCAAGCATCTCTAGGGTTGTGTTGAGCCTTCTAACCTAGTTTCTTGCCTTATTCGAGTAAGATATTCTTATCTAATTTAGTTTTCTTGTTGTTTTCTTCCTTCTATCTTCATCCATGGGAGGAACCCTAGTGTTCTTTATGAGAGCTTGCACATGTGGTTGAATAACTCATTTTCTTCTCTCTTTTTCCTTAGATCTACCTTGTTCTTGAGAATATGATATACCTTGGAGCTTTTGGGAGAGCAAAGAGAGGGTTCCATCCTCTCCTCTTGAGATACCTTGCTATTTGGACGTTCTTCTTCTTCTTGAGGCAGAATTATATAACTTCCAACCCGTTTCTTGCCTACTTTTAACTTGTTCTGTATAGATCTTTCCCTAGAAACTTGGTTTTATGAAGAAAGATGATATTTTGTATACTATTTTGCATATATGTGTGATAATTGTGTGTTATTAAAATACCCTTAGATCATACGAACTTTCCTTCTTCTATGATGAACTACCTTGATTTTGAAGGTATGAAATGATGGATTTTCCTTAGTATAAAAAGCTAGTTTCACTAAGTGTAGGAATTAATGGTTTTTACTTAGCACTAAAATCAGTGGCTTCACTTAGTCTATAAACTGATGCCTTTAATTAGCATATGAATTGATCATACCACTAATTATAAGAAACAAATGTTTTATGTAGTACATGAACCGATGACAATACTGGGTGTATGAAGCAATGGATTTTACTTAGTGTCTAAATTGAAAATTTTACATAGTATATGAAATGATGGTTTTACTTAACAGATAAACTGATGGCTTTCTTTAACCATGAACTGATGGTTTAGTTTTTGTTTAAATCCATCAACAAATCAATGGGTATGCTAGGTACTTGAATTGGTGTTTTTGGCTAAATCCCTAAATTTACCGATGGTTCTGCTTTTAACTAATCCATAAATGAATCGATGGCTTAATTATGTATGCTGATTTGGTAGTACAAATCCAATCCACACCTTGAAGCCTTCCTATAGTGGTTGACTAATGAGGGTTTAGTACTTCTATTGTCCATTGATATTGAAATGATGAATGGATACATTCTAATGCTAAATGTAACCCTACTTTGTTACTCTTGGAAATATCATAACTCCTATGATTGATTAACCCTTATGCTAACTCAGTATGCAATAAGTGTGTTGCTGACATGTTGAACCCTATACCAAGTGTTTAATAATAATGATGTTCTACAAGAAGTAATGCTATTTTGGCCTACGTGGCCTTTTGGGCATGTTTTGAACCCTAGTGGAGGTTTAGTCCTCTTCATGAATGGCATTGGACTAGTACCCTGTGATGTTGTGATAAGGAATATGTTTCATATATTTTATATCTTCTATAGTTGTTATATACCAACGATTTTTATAGGAACTATATAGTTTTCTATATGTAACTTGATTGATGCAGCCTAAAAACATTCAATTAGCCTAATTAATAAAGTGAAACCTAATCATGTAGTTCCTTGAGCCATAGAACTATTTTAGTGTCAAGACTTCTTGGATAGTAAAACGAGTATTCCAAACGGGAAACTCAGAGTCATATAATGTTGTGTATATGTGGGTGTAGAGAGCATATATCCTTGTCATCGTGATCCTAAGGCATTGGAGAGAGGTCGAGGTCGTGTATCAGATGTATATATACATATATGTGATTAAGGATGGTTGTTGTCGTACCTCAAATTTTTGGGTGAAATACCCTGGTTTCTAGTGTCATGGTCTGTGTACCCAGGATGGACTAGGCTCTTTGTAGTTTAACTATTATGTCACTACGACAGACTGGTACTAACAGAGTGGAAGAAATTTTAGGATATAGGCTCTTCTAGATCTTGTACGGAGCTGATTGGAACTTCACTGTGGTCAGCTGGTAGTTTGAGTGGCACGCCTTAAACCACAATGGCTTAATAAAATATGTAATTCATCTGTGTAGAATATTTGTTAGGGTTATTCTGTGACTCACATTAGATGATAACCCCTTGTTTTATTTCTTGTTAAATTTAGTTGATGTATAATGAGGTAAGAGAATCAATTGTACATATGGTTTTAGCTTTGTCTAGTTCTTTGTTGTTATGTTAATCTTTCAATTTTATAATATTATCTACTTTTCTATTTAATTACATAACCTGCTGTAAGCCATAGAAGTTTTTGAGAGTTATATATCTCATTGGGACATGTGTTTCACCTTGTGGCTCACCACATCTTTTTAGGTGATCGCCAACAACATCAGACCCATGATAGAGAGGAGGAACGACTTGGAGATCCATATAGGAAGAAGGTTGGCTAGTTGTTTAGTGTGCCCTAGAGTTGTCCATGTACTCTCAGGTCCAGGCGGGGAATTTTTGAGGACGATGTACATTGACTCACATTTTCTATTGTGTTGATGTTTTGTACATGATGCAAATATGCCGACAATATCTTTTGTATATAGGTTTTGGTTGAGGCCATAGAACAATTGTAAATATACCTGGTATGGTATATGCTTTATACAGATGTTGGACTTCTATGTAAATATTCTTGGACATATTTAAGAAGTTTAATTTGGTTTAAATTATGCAACTTTTTTCATAATGTAATTACTTATTGATATATCATGTTTTGATTTTGAGTAATCTCGTTTAACATAGGGGGTTTCCATAAGACCACATGCCAAAGAGGAGTTTCCACAAAGTGAAGGACGACAATTTCTCGATATTGTAAATAATTGTATTCGGGTCAATGTCATGAGAAAAGTGAAAGAAAGTTTAAGAATAAACATAGAAAGGGAATGAGTGCAGAAGAAATCGAATAGAGAGAGAGAGAGAGAAAGAGTGGGAGAAAAGGGAGAGGGCTTGGGAAACATAATGAAAAATACATTTGAGGATCTGGAAGTTGAGGATGAACATAGTGGAAGTTGAACCAGAAGTTGTGGTTGGCTGACTTAACACCAGAACACCTTTGATGACATCCCCATGCTCTATAATATACACTGTCATCCTTGATATGATGACACGGATCTTGGTTCCAACCAACAAGATGAGCTATTGATAATTCTTTACCAATGGTATAAGATTAACTAATTTACATTAAAACACTCTACAAATAGTCTTACATATAAGTGAATGAGAAATATGTTTTCAAAGAAAGGGAACCACATGTAAGAGTACCTCCCTAAATTCATAAGTATGACAAACAATCATGTTTCTTTTCATGGCCAATGGACCTAGAATTCATCAGACTGACAATTGGGAAAAAGGGTGCATACCGTGCTTGTTGAACAACATGAAGAGTTCATAATGTGCCATATTAGAGGGGTGTAAGGGGGTAACTAAGAAAAATCTATAAAACTAAAAAGAAATTATGGGGAACACTTAATAATCACAAAAAAATAATTTTTGGTTTCTTACTTACTCCAATTATGAATATCAGAGGAATACAAGCCACAATGTCTGTGTGGTAGTGCAGGTGGATGAATTGCAGCCAAGGCTACCGGGCTAACAATTTTGATGCATCTACTATTGCCTTTGTTATCTAAGAAATAGTGGGGCTAGAGATACAGAGTCAGATGAGTGGAATAAGAACAAAAACAGTAGAGGAAAACCTTAGATGAGGAAAAGCAAAAACCTCTTAGCGCTCGTCGACCTTTTCCAATCACTTTCTTTGTTTCACACTAGTATGTCAGGGCCATACTATCAAAGAGGAAAAATCACCATCACCACCTCCTTTGGCATCAATGCCTAAGGACCACAAACATATAATACTTCTTCCGCTATGATGTGAAGGGGGTTTGTGCATGTGACATTTGTCTACATTGTAGGTGACAATATGCTGTCTTCCTGATTGACTGATTGGTTCTACGATGTCAATCAAGGAGAAGTGAAAGGAGGAGAATCTTCTTGCATCTCCCAACATTATTGGCAATGATGACGATTTGGCATTTATGCTGCTTCCTTGTAGGAGATGTGAGGGAATGGGAGGAACTGATAGAGATCATACAACAAACAAACAGAAATACTACTAGAAAAAAGTAAAAAGGTGTGGTTGAGCAGTGAGAGAGAGAAGAGACACATTTTGTATCTCAAACAAAATATTATCAAAGATCGTTGCACAAGTTTTTCAACTATCCTCGGGTTATCTTTTCAACTATTGAATTATCTTCTCAACTTTTTCACTCAAAATATAATAGAAGGAAAATGGTTGAGGATGAGGTTTAGCGCGAAAGAGAAGGATAGTTATTATGAGAGATGCATTGTAGTAGAGTTATTCAAGGGAGAGATTGATGAATTCATGGGTGGGCTTGGTGTTAGTGGGATTGTATTCACATTAAAGAAGGATCAAAAGAAATAAATACCAATAAAATTAAATAAGGAGAGAGTACTTTAATCACATGCAAATTCATAGGGTTCAAAATAAAGCCGACATAGAAATATTTTTTAAATTGATAATTTATACATGGCAGTGACAATGACAAAATGGATAAAAAAATTTGGAGAAACATTTTATTTGTTGTTGGGAGTTATGAGTGGTGGGGATGGATAGTTCTCATGGATAATTGTTGGGGTTTGTAGCTATGGTTGATAGTTGTTAGGGGCGTGTTCCATAAATTTTTTATTCTTGGAAGTTTAAAATTGGGTGTGAGTGTTCCATGAATGGATATCATGGTGGCTCCTCAATGAGAAAGAGAGAGTGGGTTGGAGAGTTGGTGTAAAGTGGTGGGCCAAAAGGTATAAACAAAGGCAATAAATTTAGAAAGGAAGGAGAGAAGAGAAAGAACTAGGGAGAGAGTACCATTTTAAAACTAAAATAATATGATTCACTGATGGTATTGTTCTAATTATTGAAAACTATTCACTTTTTTATAGTAGTAGTAGTAGTAGTATATACATATATACATATATATATATATATATATATATATATATATATATATATATATATATATATCTGTGTGTGTGTGTGTATATATATACACACACACACATACACACACACAGATATATATATATATATATATATATATCTGTGTGTGTGTGTGTGTGTGTATGTCAATATTTTCAATACCTGAGTGTATAGGTACCCGCTCCAAAAAATAGTTAATTTTTTGGATTTTTTTTAATTAACATTTAGAGGGGTACATTGTTACTACACCATCCCTCGGTAATCCCCAATTAAGGGAGACCAAGAAGCTAGAGCCCCTATCCCAAAACAGGATCAATGGTTTTACAAATAATAAAAAAATAATTAATAAATTATACCAAAGACTAAGCTTAAAGTAGGATATTTTTTTTACTGTTCACATAACTTTTCAAAAAAATAGCAATTGGAACTTTACCTAATGTAGAGTTCTATCTAACTAAATCCTCCTTTCTTTAATTAATTTTATTCCTCAAATATCATTTTACTGTTTGTCCTTTTTTAAGTTTTCCTAAAATATTGACAAACAAAATGCCAGTCAGTATAAAGAATATACTGTTATATGGTGGCAACCAATAACATGCACGTATTTCATAACAACCTAATTACATTAAATAGTTGTTAACAATCCAAGATTATATTTTCAATATAAATTCCCAACCGCTTTTACTCATCCTCTAGGATACCCTCTCTTAGGGTTTAGTCCTTGCAAGGGACTTTAGGCTACCTTCTCCATCTTGAAAAACACTAGAGGGGGGGTGAATAGAGTTTTTAAATTAATTTTAACAATTTTTTGAACTCAAACAACCACAATTAAAATTAGAAGAAGGAGACAGGTGTTTAGAGTGGTTCCAACTTTAGCAAATACTAAAGTTGTCAGTCCACTACCCGGTTGCTTACCCAACCGGGATTTTGAAAGTATTTATTTTATTACCTTCTCAAGGATTTATACAAAATACAATACTTTCCTTTACACCCTTTGAACAGCCTTCACTTGAAGTAGGTGCACCAACTTTGAGGTAGCCTTCTTGAAGTAACTCCAAGCTCCCCCTTGAAGTAGCCTTCCTCTCTAGAAGTAACCTCCCGTTGCACCAGCCTTCTGAAGTAGCTCAAAGTCACCTTCTTCACCAAGAAGATCTCCACCCTCTCCAATCAGCAACCTCCAACCTAGGAGTAGCAAGGAGAGTACAAACGGTAATAGAGAACAAGAAAGGAAAAAGAAAATTACAACTTATCCTTTGTAGCCCAAGGCTTGATTTGCCTAGATCAAGTGTATAGATCTCCTAACCAAGTGTATGGACTTGTGATTGCAGTGGGTAGAAGATACTAGCCTATAGGATACGAATTTTGAGCTAAGGAAGGAAGTAGCCAATTGTCACAATGCTCAAATTGCTCACAAACAGATTGCTCAAAGTATGCTCAAGGATTTCTCAAGTGTAACAAGTGTATTTTAGTGTCCTATGGCTTGTCCTATTTATAGGAATGGCCTAAGGATGCTTAAGGACGTTCTAGACAACTTCTAGGGGTTTCTAAGTGCTTAACTAGCCGTTAGGTACAAGTTTGTTGCTTTAACAATGGCTAATTAATTAATTCTGCAGTTGCTGTCAGAGACCATCTCGGTCAAGGAATGGTCGACCGAGACACCTACTCGGTCGAACTTTTGTCGACCGACAGGCTCTCTGGAACAAGTGATTTGCAACGTCTATCTCCAACTGCCAACTACCTTGTTAGTTGTGTCTAACGGCTACTTTGGATCTTTCTCGGTCGAGAAGATTGTCGACCGAGAGTGTCTCGGTCGAGGAGTTTGTCGACCGAGATTGATCCTGTTTCAATGTTTCAATTTAGGCACTAATTATATGTATGAGTGTGCATATGTGATCCTATTTGAAGAGGATGACCTGTCTAAATGTGGTGTTTAGCTAGGGAGAATCTAACGCTTGATTTACATGAAATCTAAGTGCTTGTACATTATATATTTGTACAAGTTTTTACAAGGCGAGTACATTTCATGAAAACATAAACATGTAAACATATGGATTTCCCTAGTTGCTTTGTCATCCACCTTAATCCTGCACACTCAAGTAGCTCGTTAGATCAATAAGAATGAAATGTTTGTCATAATCAAAACAAAGGGATTTATAGATGTCCATTTAGCCAACAATCTCCCCCTTTTTGAAGATGACAAATATTTCCAAAATATAAATGAAAGAAATATAAAACATATGAGTTTCATACCTGAAGATTACCTTTTGTAGCCATTCTTGTTTTGCAAGTAAGTGCTTGGCCTTTTTCATTATGAAACTCAGTTATTATAGTTTTGATCTTTATTTTATTTTGATATTATTTTCTCCCCCTTTGTCATTTCAAAAAGATATCCATGTTGAATATTTGATATTACTTCTCCCCCTGAATTTTATACTATGCTCCCCTTTAGATAGATATCCCAAGGTATAAGTGATTTGCAATAGATGTCAATTTAGCCATAACTTTAACTTTTAGGTATTTGCAAAGATTTTCATCCTTTTTGATTTATTTGTATTTATTACTCCCCTTATTTTGTATGCTCTACAATAGTCTTATAATCCAAATTCAAATGATGCCAAAAAAAATATCCATTATAAAGATAACCAATTTCATTACAAGCATGAAAAGATAGCCAAATCATGTAAAGATAACCCATTTATTACAATTTTGCAAAGATTCCATTACAACTAATACAACTCCAAATCTCACTAGAAAGACTTAAGAATTACATCAACATCAGGGTCTTTCCCAAGAAAAGGCTCAGCTCCATAATACTGGACCAAAGTTTGCCACTCCAGAGCACCTGTCTTGGTTAAGGCATACACTTCCAAGAAGGTAGGAACCCGATCAAATCGGAAATGAGTAGCAATATCTTGTAGTTGCATTGATGAAAACTGGGTATGCGTGAGATCTGTAGATGGTGGAGGTGGAGGTTGATAGTAGTTGTAAGATGGATTATATGTATTGAGCATGCCCTGATTTAAAGAATAAGGATATTCATCTGGTTGGTTTGGAGAAAGGGTTTGCATTCTTTGGTTTAGATAAGTCATGGCATGATGGTTATAATCTAATTGTTTACTAAGATGATATTGTGACCCAGCAACATAGGTTAGAGTGTTTTGGATGGGATCATAGGGTAGGCTGGTAGGAGGAGGTGGAGGTGGAATATCTTGGGTAGATGTCTCTCCTTCTACCCTAGCCCTCTTATGACCGAAATCAATTCCCATTTTTTCTACAGTATTCTTACTTATTTTTTGTGGTCTACGCTCCCATGTATATCCCATATCATCAATTTGGGTCTTAAGAAAATGTTGAGTAATTTGGCATACAAGATCAGCATATGGAGGATTGCCAGAAAACTCAAGCATGTTTTTAAGAATGATGCGGATAAAATTTGTGGGAATACGTTGGATAATAGCATATATTAGACACATATGAAAAATAGGAACTTCAGACTTATTTGCTCTAGGATGTATGTTTGTTGAAACAATAAGGTTTACAATCTTAGCAGCTGGTTTGAGATTGATAGCATAGTATGTGCCTCTATCTTCGTGATAGGTTGTATTGGATTGAAAAATGGTTCTTTTGATGTCACTAAGACTAACGATATGGTTATATTGGGAAAATTGATTAAGTGGGTTTCCAGTGGTAAGGTCAAGGGTGTCTTGATATTCATCTAGGTCAATATTTAGCATGTCAAGAATATCTCCTTCAGTAAATCGAAAGCTATGCCCATTGACCATAGTATAGAAGAAGATGGTTTCTCTTTCAGAATGGGAGATGAGGTTAGCATAGAATTCATTCACTACCTTGATGGAATAGGAAGGGAAAGAAGGGTTGATGAATTCTTTCAACTTTTGCACTTCAAAAAGATCCTCCAAGTCGACGATGTTGAGGAAGTCCATAACTTCAACTGGTCGTCGTGGGAGAGGAGCTTTGGAGGAGAGTCGTAGATAGCGATCACTAGCATCTCCGTCGACGAAGGCAATGTCGTTGATGATCGTCAATGGTGGAGTAGCCTCCCTGTGTTTCCTGCCAGTGACCTTCTTCTTTCCACGAGCAGAGGGTGATGCCATTGCGTTGCTTGAAGGAGAAGAAGCAAGGAAGTCTTGGGGATGAAGATGCTAAAGATTTGCACAAGAATTCACTAGAGAGGGCCTATGGAAACAAGAATATGAAAGTGTGAAGAAGTGACCCGTTTTTGGTCCCTTTTATAGCAATCCAGTGACCCAGTCAGTCGACGATTTGTCGACCGAGCATCCGCAACGGTCATATTCCAGACGCGCCACTCGACCGTCCAACAGTCGACTTGCATCGATCGGCCGTTTAACGGTAACGGTCGGATTGCAACGGTCATATCCCAACGGCTCTTTCTCGGTCGAGCAATTGTCGACCGACACTGTCTCGGTCGAACAATTGTCGACCGGAAGTGTGTCCGATGTTAGGTCTTGTCTAGATTCTGTCGGTTGAGAGAGGTGGGCAGACCGAGAGGTTTTCGGTCGAAGATTTGTCGACTGACAGACTTACTGGGTACAAATTTTTAAGCTGATGATAGACTGAATTTGTAGAGCATATATATAATCTAAGGGAGTAATATTTTGTTTTATTGACAATATTGGGACAATTTTGTGATCATAAATTAATTTTGCTTTTAATCACAATAAAATGACATTCAAATAGTTATTGTGTCAAACTTATTTTAGGTTGAATTTGACTACGACCATAGCGCCCCTTGGTCAAATTTCATTTTAACCACGAGGCAGATTTGCAGATTTTTCAAATTGAACATTATGAAGTATAATATCTGCATAAGATTTGATTAAGTATCAAGTTGAAGCATAATACTTAATATGAAAACATTTGTCCTTTTCTTAAAATATAGGTTTTGCTGTAGTAATATGAATATCAAATTTCACGTCGTTTAGTATCCTCATAAGATTCTTTACTGAAGGCACACTAAATATCTCAAGTCTTTTAAAGATACTAATTGAGAGATTTTATCTTATGTGTTGCTAGCATAACATATTACCAATAAAGCATTTGCTTGCCTATATATATCATCACAGATCCATGCATACAATTATCTATCCAAGCTAATCACAGTACCAAATGGTGAAAGCATATCCATGATGTAATAACAGAACAATAACAGTAAATAATCACATGATTTTAATCACATGATTTCTATATGGATAGACCAGAAAATAAAGAAATCATGTGAATAATGATAGAAATTTTCTTTTCATTAAACTAAGCATAATTTCAGTTTAAACTTAAATCATTTAGGGAATAAACTAATATTAATTTAAGTTTGTAGGGATGATTTCCAAAAAAATATATATCCAATCATTTATCATGAATAGATAGCAATTTTATCAAAGAATTCAGCAATTTTGCAACAGACTGGAAATCAGTGACATGCTCGGTCGATAATTTCTCGACCGACAGTATCTCGGTCGACAGTATCTCGACCGACAATATTCCTGAAACTGTTAATTACTTCCAAATAAAACATAATTATGCAAGTTAAATATTTAGATACTTAAATTTATTTGTTATCCCATTATGTTGAGTTGAGATAGACGTAGAATTATGCAACTAAGGTTCTTGGTCATATCTCAACTTAATTGCGTTTATTTAGTTTGGAGGTTTTGGAACCCAAACTAACTCGACATCTTTTCTCTTGTAAGGACATGAAAAGGAATAATGACCAAGGCGCAAACAATAATGACAGCATATCGAGTCAACCTCATATCATTTTCTTTGGTTGTGTGCAGTGTTGTCATATTGTGATGATGTTCCTTTAGGTACATATATAGATTGATGTGTTTGTGACTTTCTCCAACTAGGTTGTTGATAGGATTTCCCTTTAGGCTTGTAACCTAGTCCTCTTCTCCCAATTTGATGATAGGGATTATCTAAGATTTTATCAAGAATGCCATTACTATTCAAATTACTAACTTTTGGTTGTAACTTGGCAATCTCTTCCATTCTCTTCTTGATATCTAGTTTTGCTTGATCTAGATTAGAAGACAATGAATTTCTTTCTTTGACAATAGAATCATAATCTAGATGGTTGCATAAGATGGGTTGTTTTTGAAGATCATTCACTTGACTTTGCAAATTATTCTTCTCTAAAGAAAGTAGATTACAATTTGCCTCTATAGATTTTATCTGAATATCATGATCTTCAATGATCTTTTTAAGATCTTCGTTTTCAGATGTAATAGCAAGAAGCTTAGCATGTAATTCATCATTTGCTTTATTAGATTTCTTTAATTTCTTCTTGCATTCAACATATTTAATATGTGTTTCTTCATGGCTAGCAACTAGTTCTTTTTTAGATAAATAAAAAAGACTTACCTCTTCTTCTTCTTCCTCGCTAGTTGTAGCAATGAGACAATCTTTGTTCTCATCTTCCTTCTTTGATCTCCATGGGCATCTAGTTGTTGTGTGGCTTGTTCCTAAGCACCAGTTGCAACATGTTGTAGTTTTGTCCAAGCAGCACCTTTTGTTGTGATTGTAATCACCATTACCCTCCATTCTTCAAGACCTGGTTAGGGTTCCTTGAAGCCTCACTCTGATACCAATTGAAAAACACTAGAGGGGGGGGGTGAATAGAGTTTTTAAATTAATTTTAACAATTTGTTGAACTCAAACAACCACAATTAAAATTGGAAGAAGGAGACAGGTGTTTAGAGTGGTTCCAACTTTAGCAAATACTAAAGTTGTCAGTCCACTACCCGGTTGCTTACCCAACTGGGATTTTGAAAGTATTTATTTTATTACCTTCTCAAGGATTTATACAAAATACAATACTTTCCTTTACACCCTTTGAACAGCCTTCACTTGAAGTAGGTGCACCAACTTTGAGGTAGCCTTCTTGAAGTAACTCCAAGCTCCCCCTTGAAGTAGCCTTCCTCTCTAGAAGTAACCTCCCGTTGCACCAACCTTCTGAAGTAGCTCAAAGTCACCTTCTTCACCAAGAAGATCTCCACCCTCTCCAATCAGCAGCCTCAAACCTAGGAGTAGCAAGGAGAGTACAAACGGTAATAGAGAACAAGAAAGGAAAAAGGAAATTACAACTTATCCTTTGTAGCCCAAGGCTTGATTTGCCTAGATCAAGCGTATAGATCTCCTAACCAAGTGTATGGACTTGTGATTGCAGTGGGTAGGAGATACTAGCCTATAGGACATGAATTTTGAGCTAAGGAAGGAAGTAGCCAATTGTCACAATGCTCAAATTGCTCACAAACAGATTGCTCAAAGTATGCTCAAGGATTTCTCAAGTGTAACAAGTGTATTTTAGTGTCCTATGGCTTGTCCTATTTATAGGAATGGCCTAAGGATGCTTAAGGACGTTCTAGACAACTTCTAGGGGTTTCTAAGTGCTTAACTAGCCGTTAGGTACAAGTTTGTTGCTTTAACAATGACTAATTAATTAATTCTGCAGTTGCTGTCAGAGACCATCTCGGTCGAGGAATGGTCGACCGAGACACCTACTCGGTCGAACTTTTGTCGACCGACAGGCTCTCTGGAACAAGTGATTTGCAACGTCTATCTCCAACTGCCAACTACCTTGTTAGTTGTGTCTAACGGCTACTTTGGATCTTTCTCGGTCGAGAAGATTGTCGACCGAGAGTGTCTCGGTCGAGGAGTTTGTCGACCGAGATTGATCCTGTTTCAATGTTTCAATTTAGGCACTAATTATATGTATGAGTGTGCATATGTGATCCTATTTGAAGAGGATGACCTGTCTAAATGTGGTGTTTAGCTAGGGAGAATCTAACGCTTGATTTACATGAAATCTAAGTGCTTGTACATTATATATTTGTACAAGTTTTTACAAGGCGAGTACATTTCATGAAAACATAAACATGTAAACATATGGATTTCCCTATTTGCTTTGTCATCCACCTTAATCCTGCACACTCAAGTAGCTCGTTAGATCAATAAGAATGAAATGTTTGTCATAATCAAAACAAAGGGATTTATAGATGTCCATTTAGCCAACACATCTTAAGCTTGGTACCTTATGGGTCACCTCTCTGGGTGACCTGTAGTCTTCCCTCCAGGGCTTGAACACCTATGAACTTCCCTTCGGGGCTTAGTCCTCTTAAATCTTACATCCATAGATGGTTTGTAGGTTTGGGTAAATCATATATAAATTTACATTGTGATAATCATAGTCACTTTATAGATTGTAGAAAATAAAGTCATCCAAGAAGTTATTTTCACACAATCAATGAAACCTCAGAAATCGCCATGAAACTAAAGCAAGTAATCATAAAATAACCACATACCTAATCTTGAGCAAAAGCATCCAAAATCAACAAGATATCCAAGCAAGCACCTAATGCAAGCAACCCTCAACTCCTGAAACAATTAGAATACCTACTGTCACTATCATATCCCAAACAACTTCCTAATGACATTAAGACACTTTCTAAGGCTTCTACATTTTATTAGGACTCATTAGGGTTTCTTAGATTACTTTATCCAACTCTACCCTTTTAGGTTAACAAACCCTAAAATAGGTTTCTCATTCACAAAAACTTTAATTATTCCAATTATCCCCATTAAGGGTTCTTTATTCTCAAATCAACTTAGGATCATTATATCTCTGTTGCATGCTTATATTTTCGAATTAAAACAATTAAAACTCATGTTTCCCAAAATTAGGGTTTCTAGGCCCATTAATGCATAATCATGTGTTTAAAACCCTAAAACAAGCATGTTATGCATAAAACTTATCTTTTAGGATCCCAATCTTCTTTTTATTAACAACAGGTTATTAACATCTCAAAATAACCAAAAAGAGACATTAAAATCTGATTTTAATCTCAACTTAGGGTTTTATCATAAATTAATACATCAAAAGTGACAACTTTATACACCTTTTGAATAGCAAGCAGATTTAGGCTTCACAGGTATTTTTATTGCAATCTACGTATTTTTCTGATCAACTTTCATATATGATTTGTCCTCATACGATATTCCTATAATTACTTTTGATTTTTAGTAATAAAATCTTTCTTGGCCAATCAAGGATTGACACGTGTAAAACCCGACTCCCTTGAGTTGCGCCAACGGGGCCTGGCATGAGCCAATCGGCTCGTGCCATGTCGGAACCCGAGCCCACGAGGTAGCGTGCCTCGCGCTCAAAGCAAACCACGTTAAAGGACTAAAAAGGACTCACCTTTCAATAGAACGCTCAAGGGTAGACCTAACTTTTCACCATAAGTCGTCGTCTACCTTCAGACTCCTCCTCACACGAACTAGTGGTCAACTAGCTAGTTGACTTTTCTCCCTGCTCCAGCTACGCACAAGCTATGACCACTGGTCCCGTCGTCTTTCTCCCCCAAACTCAACAAGACCTTCAATTGCTCGCTCTTAGGTTTCCACCTCCGGGACAACTCGGTGCTAACTCAGGCGAGAACTGCTCCAGGACAAAGGCGAAGGTCGAGACCAAATCTTGAATTGAGAGCATGACTATATTCATCAGCTTTATCCGATCTCACGAGAGTGATTTGGGTGATTGCTGGTATTATGTATCACCCCCTTTATATAGGGCAGGGTTGGCGAAAGGATCCTAATAGGGGAAACTTTGAAAGAGTCCCAAAAGGTGCCAAATCCTATATCTATCCAGACCAAAATCTTCTCCCAAACTCATCTAGGCAATCTCCAAGCCTACTCAAACTCTCAAACTCATGAAATTGAAGATCCAAGATATCTATTCCTATTCCGCTCTGAGTCCTGACTCGAGTGGGGGCGATGCACGCACGCCGTTGGATTCTAGATCCAAAGGCTCCTACCTCACACACCTATCCTTTACTAATTTGGAAATATATGCAATCATGACATTTAATATATTTAGTTGATTATCCTCTCACTTTCGGATTCTTATAAAATCCATAACTCCTTATTTGTTAATCCTTTTACTTCAAAAATTTAGGGGAAACTTTGTATTAACTTTATCTACATGTTTGTCAAGTTTGAGTCCCAAAATAGAAAGGATGAAGGAATTTTCTTCATATGCAAGTTAACACTTATTAAGGCATATTCTATTCATATTTTCTCTCTCTTTCACTTTTATTTCATTATTTGGATTCCTTTTATCAAAAGCAACTATGTGGATCTGAAATCCAATCCATCATGAGCAAACACTTAACCTTCAAGAGAATTCTACCTAATTCTCAAAATTAACTCATTTTCTTTTATTGTTAGATTTCTTTCCATATCTATTCTCGTTTAATCAGTTTGGACTTATTACTTCAATAAGGCCCACAAAAACATTTATGCAAGGATGATTATTATCAAAGAAATCCATTCAAAGTAATTAAAGCATACAATTTTCATAATCATACATGTTATTGGAGAAATTACTTTTCAACCCATACATATGAAAATTGTGGATATAACATCCTCCCTTCCTTATAAGAATTTTTCCCACAAAATTTGAGCAATCAAGCAAACAAACTAGGATAGGCTTTTTCCATGTCTGTCTTCAACTCCCATTTGGCTTCATCCTCTCCATGGTGCTTCCAAAGAACTTTTACCATCTCTATATTCTTACTCCTGAGCTCTTTCACCTTGGTATCTAGTACCCTCATAGGTGAATCATGGTATGTCAACCTCCCTTGGAGTTCAATAGGTTCAATGCTCAGTACATGGCTCGGGTCCTTCACATAGCGTTTCAGACACATGGAAACCATCATGCATCATACTATACTAAGGGGGTAATGCCAAATGATATGTAGCTTCATCAATCCGTTCCAAAACCTCAAACGGACCCACATATTGGGGACTCAACTTTTCTCTGTTCTTAGCTATAGCTTAGAGTGGTCATATTTAAAAAAAAGCACATGTTCTCCCACCGTGAACTGCAAGTCAGTCTGCTTTGCATCAACATATGACTTCTATCAATCATGGGCTCTCTTCAGCCTCTGCTTGATCAAAGAGACTTTATTTGCATACACCTAGAGCTCGTCTGACCTCAACATGGTCCTCTCATCGACATCATCCCAGTAAAGTAGCGACCAACACAGTCTCCCATATGGATCTTTGTATGGAGGCATCTCAATACTGGATTGGTAGCTGTTGTCGTATGCAAACTCGGCTAAGGGCAAGTACTGCTCCCACGATCCACCCCAATGAAGCACACATGCTCTCAATATATCTTCTAATGTTTGCGTCATTCTGTCTGACTTTCTTTCAGTCTGGGGGTGGTAAGTTGTATTGAACTTTAACCTTGTACCGAGTTCTTCCTATACCTACTTCCACAACTTAAAAGTAAACTTTGGGTCTCGATAAAAAATGATTGAACCTGGTACACCATGCAACCGTACTATCTCCCTGATGTATAGCTCAGCTAGGTCTGATACCTTGGTAGTGGTCTTCAAGGGAAGGAAGTGTGTTGACCTTGGATGGCAATCTACCACAATCTATATCGCATCATTAACCTCTCTGGGTCCTGGGGAGACCCACCACAAAATCCATGGTGATTTGTTCCCATGCACACTCTGGAATCTCAATTGACTGTAATAGTCTGCCAGGTCATTGGTTTCAGCCTTCACCATCTGGCATGTGAGACAATTGACCATAGATGCCGCTATGCCTTTCTTCATTCCTGGCCACCAGAAGTACAGCTGTAGATCATTAAAAATCTTGGTAGTGCCTAGGTGTACCATGTACTTGGAACCATGAGCTTCTTGCAATATATGATCCTTCAAAGTCAAATCCCTAGGAACCTAGATATGATTCTTATATCAGATTCCATAATCTACTCCCACAATAATCTGGGTCTACAACTTCTCTAACAATCCTTTCATTTTACCAAGTTCTGAACTAGCCAATTGAGCATCCACTAACTCGCTCAACAAGTCTGATTTTATCTAAATGTTTGCCAACTGAACTCGATCTTCTAACAGTTGTGGAGCCCACTCTACAACCTCTTCTAGTTTCCTCCACTGACTAGATAAGATAGTTGTACAGTTGAGCTATTTCCAACTAAGAGCTTCAGCTACAACATTAGTTTTCTCAGGGTGATAGGCGATGGTGAAGTCATAATCGTTCATATACTCCATCTACCATCTTTGTCACAAATTTAGATCTCTCCATGTTAAAAGATACTTCAAACTCTTATGGTCGGCGAGGATCTCAAAGGTAGCTCCATACAGGTAGTGGCACTAGATCTTCAGAGCATGAATGATAGAAACCAACTTTAAATCATGCGTCGGGTAGTTCACCTCATTGGGCTTGAGATGTCAGGAGGCATATGCAACAACATGCCTATTCTGTTCCAACACACATCCAAGTCCCATCTTTTATGTGTCAATAAAGATCATAAAGCCCTCATTTCTGGATGGTAGAGTCAACACCAGAGTTGTGGTCAACTTCTCCTTCAGTTCTTTGAAGTGAGCTTCACAAATGCCAGACCACACGAACTTCTCATCCTTCTGGGTAAGCTTGGTGAGCAGAAAAGTAGTCATTGAGAAATCTTTTATGAAGCACCGATAGTATCCGACCAATCCCAAGAAACTACAAATCTCAGAGGGGTTCTTTAGTGCAAGCCACTCTTGGATAGCTGACACTTTGGCTGGATCCACGACGATTGTACCTCCAGAGATGATGTGTCCAAGGAACATGACACGGTCTATCCAAAAGTCACATTTTGAGAATTTCTCATAGAACTTCTTCTTTCTCAAGATATCAAGGACTCTACCCAGGTGCTCATCATGCTGTTCTAGGTCATTAAAATAAACCAAGATGTCATCTATAAACACTATGACAAATGAGTCAAGGAAAGGCTGGAACACACTATTCATGAGATTCATAAACACACTAGGTGTATTAGATAACCTGAAAGGTATAACAACAAACTCATAGTGGCCATAACAGGTTCAAAAAACCATCTTAGGGATGTACTCAATCCTGACTCGCACCTAGTGGTACCCAGACCTCAAATCAATCTTAGAAAAGACTTGAGTAGATTTGAGCTTGTCAAAGAGGTCATCTATATGGGGTAAGAGATACTTGTTCTTAATGGTAGCCTGATTGATCATCCGGTAGTCAATACACATCCTGAGCAACCCATCCTTCTTCTTCAAAAAAAGGATTGGTGCTCCCCATGGTGATGTACTAGGTCTAATGAAACCTTTATCTAGCAGTTATTGTAGTTGTTTCTTCAACTTGAGCAACTCAGCAGCGGCCATCATGTAGGGTGCCTTAGATATAGGGTTTGTCCCAGAGCTAACTCTAACAAAAAGTCCACCTCTCTCTCAGGGGGAATCCTAGGCAGATCATCTGAAAAAACATCAACATGCTCCCTGACTACCTCTATTTCCTCAAGGGGTCGCACCTTAGGATCCGCCCAGTGACTACTGCTAGGAAAGCTTGACAACCTTCAAAGATCTTGTACTCAGCCTTTAAAGCTGACACATACATGCTAGTGGTCGCATCTCTCCTTCCTCGAATAGAAAAGTGTGGATGACCAAGTTTCCTAATAAGGATCTTCTTTTCCCTACAATAAATATGTGCTTTATAGGTGTACATCCAATCCATACCACTGATCACTTTAAAATCATTCATATCAAGGAGGATGAAGTCGGTAGGAAGCTCGTAACTCAGGTACTTAACTGGCAAGATGGGATTTTTCAAAAGAGACATATATATCTGACCACTCGGGGTTGTGACATCCAAAACATAACCAAAATCCTTAATGTCCAAACAAAGCATAGTTTCCAGATTTCTCAAAATGAAAGTATTAGTGGAACTAGAATAAAAAAGAGCTTTTACAATTTATCCCATGACTTCAAGCATGGCTACATAGTTTTCCATAATGTATCAGACTACTACATGATTAAACTAAGCAGAAAAGAAACTATAAGGGTTATTACCCTCTAACAACCGATTAGCATTTGCCTGAGCCTCTTCATTATTGATGGCAAAAACTTGGGCTTGCCTCCGTTCTCTAACAAGTGGACCTCCAACTGGTGCACCAACTCCTGCTGGGGGTGCTGCTTCCAAAGGTTGTTCCGCCACAGGACCTGGACCTCTCAGATGAGGCAAAGGATAGTTGGCAATGAAGTGTCCCTCCTACTGGAAGAAAAATCACACCTTCTTCTCAAAGCGACACTTCCCAGGGTGTGTTCGTCCATAGGTACGAGACTTCTAAAAATAACTCTCACCGCGTGGCTTTCCTTTTCCTCCATGCTTGCCCTTGGTGTTGTTATGCCCTTTTTCTTTCTTGTGATCATTCTTCGGTCCATTAGTTCCTTTAGCATAGACCAGGTACCCCTTAGATGGGTTGGTTGTAGGCATTACTTTCTTCTCCATGCTCAGGGCGGTGTTGTAGGCCTCAATGAAGGTTGTCAGCTTACTCGCCATCACATGAGGCTTGATGACGAGGTGTAGACACTCCATAAAGTGATCCACACACCTCTCCTCCGTCATCATGTACCCGAAACACTCCAACATGTGAAACTTGCGAGTGTAGTTTGTAACAGAGAGGTTGCCTTGAACGAGGAAGGTGAACTCCTTCTCTTTCTTCTTCTTAACTATGGTGGGCATGAACCTGGAAGAGAAGATCATTCTGAAATCCTTCTAGGCCATCAGGTCTTCATTTAGGTCTCAGCCTATGATGTCGTTCTCCCACCATATCTTAGCTGCTCCTTCCTGAAGATGGGTAGCAAACAAGACTTTCTTATTCAGTTGAACCCTAGTGAGCGGGACCCATTCTTGACCGCAAGTAGCCAAGCATCAACCCGGTCAATGACTTCCATTTTGTCCTCTCCCCAAAACTTCTCTATGTTCAGCTTCACAAAGTCTAGGATGGTGGCTCTGAGTCAGGGATGAACTGGTAGAGGCTCTCCATCTTCACCTCTAGCGGTGTCCTTGAGGGACAAAGCACTGATGGCCTTGGTCTGCTTCTTTTGCTACTCAATCTAGAGGGCGTCGGGTGTATGGACCACCATGGTTGGCCTAGGGTTTGTGGCGGTGTCAATTTTGGTCTCATTTTCTCCCATTGATCCCCCTTTTAATCGTCATCCTCATCCATATGCTCAAAAGGAACTAGCTTAGGATCCGATCCTTCCTATGAGGCTTCCTCAGTTTGCTTCCTCTTCCTCGAGGACTCGTCACCAAAGTCTATCCTCCTCTTCTTGGAAGATCCCCTCCTCTTGTAGGGAGGCCTACCCCCAAAAGGGTTCTTCGTAGCCTCACAGGGAATAACTATGGTCTAGATGCGGGCCATGCTGATTCACACAAGTTAAAATCATTTAACCACATATTTATAATCTGGAATATATATATATATATATATATATATATATATATATATATATATATATATATATATATATATATATATATATATATAAAACTGACATCTGTGTCATCTTAATTACATGCATTTTCTATTTGGTGGAGGATTCCCTAATCCTTAACACCCTGAATTCCCAACATAGGAGGGGGGTGGAGAGAGAGAAAACCCTAAGCACTTAAAATTTCTCCAGAGAATAGAGATAAAAAGGGGACGAAATCAGATGATAAGACCTAGAGGTATCTTATTTTGAGTCAAAATTTCCAATTTCAGCCAGGCAATCACATAGAATTTGGGAGTCCTCATAGACCGACTAGCGGGGTGGAGGAAAATCTTACCAGAACCTGAATTGTGATCCTTTTCTAGACACCTCCATCGTTGGAAACTCCTCTCATAACTCCCTTGGTCTCTAAAGAGTTTGTAAAATTTAATCATTATTAGAGATTAAATGGAAAACCATGCTCTGATACCAATTGTAATGACCCCACCGCTCGGTAACCCCCAATTAAGGGGATACCAAGAAGCTTGAGCTGCTATCCCAAAATAGGATCAATGGTTTTGCAAATAATCAGAAATAATTAATAAATTATACCAAAGACTAAGCTTAAAGCAAGATAATTGTTTTACTAGTTCACATACCTTTTCAAAAAAATAGGAACTTTACCTTAATGTAGAGCTCTTATTAACTAAATCCTCCTTTCTTTAATTAACTTTATTCCTCAAATATCACTTTAATGTTTGTCCTTTTTCAAGTATTCCTAAAACACCGACAAACAAAATATCGGTCAGTATCAAAAATATACTGGTATGTGGTGGCAACCGATAACATGCACATATTTCATAACAACCTAATTACATCAAATAATTGTTAACAATCTAAGATTACATTTTCAATATAACTTCCCAACCACTTTTACTCATCCTCTAGGATACCCTCTCTTAGGGTTTAGTCCTTGCAAGGGACTTTAGGCTACCTTCTCCATCCTGAGCTTGGTACCTTATGGGTCACCTCTCTTGGTTCCCTATGGTCTTCCCTCTGGGGCTTGACCACCTATGACCTTCCATCCGGGGCTTGGTCCTCTTAAATATTACATCTAGAGATGGTATGTAGGTTTGGGAAAGTCATATATATATAAATATATATATATATATATATATATATATATATATATATACATATATATATATATATATATATATATATATATACACACACACACACACACACACACATTGTGATAATCATAGTCACTTTATAGATTGTAGAAAATAAAGTCATCCAAGCATTAATTTTCATACAATCAATGAAACCAAAGAAAGTGCCATGAAACTAAAGCAAGTAATC
This sequence comes from Alisma plantago-aquatica, assembly GCA_963693085.1. Classification (NCBI taxonomy): domain Eukaryota; kingdom Viridiplantae; phylum Streptophyta; class Magnoliopsida; order Alismatales; family Alismataceae; genus Alisma; species Alisma plantago-aquatica. The sequence continues at coordinate 94,645,393 of OY856409.1, forward strand.
ATAAAATAACCACATACCTGATCTTGAGAAAAAGAATCCAAAATCAACAAGATATCCAAGCAAGCACCTAATGCAAGCAACCCTCAACTCCTAAAACATATAGAATAACTACTATCACTATAATATCCCAAACAACTTCTAATGACATTAGGACACTTTCTAAGGCTTCTAAGTCTCATTAGGATTCATTAGGGTTTCTTAGATTATCCAACTTTACCCTTTTTAGGTTAACAAACCCTAAAACATGTTTCTCATTCACAAAAACCTTAATTATTTCAATTATCCCCATTAAGGATTCTTTATTCTCAAATCAGGATTAGGATCATTATATCTCTATTGCATGCTTATATTTTCGAATTAAAACCATTAAAGCTCATGTTTCCCAAAATTAGGGTTTCTAGGCCCATTAATGCATAATCATGTGTATAAAACCCTAAAACAAGCATGTTATGCATAAAACTTATCTTTTCAGATCCCAATATTCTTTTTATTAAGAACATGTTATTAACTTCTCAAAATAACCAAAAAGAGACATTAAATCTGATTTTCATCTCAACTTAGGGTTTATCATAAATTAATACATCAAAAATGACAACATTATACACTTTTTGAATAGCAGGTAGATTTCCAGCTTCATTGATATTTTTATTGCAATCTACATATTTTTCTAATCAACTTTCATATATAATTTGTCCTCATGCAGTATTCCTATAACTACTTATGATTTTTAGCAATAAAACCTTTCTTGACGAATTAGGGATTGACACGCATATAACCTGACTCCCTTGAGTTGTGCCAGTGAGGCTAGGGGTGAGCCAATCAGCTAGCATCGTGATGGAACCTAGGCCCGCGACGCAACACTCCTTGCGCTCAAAGCAAACCACGCGAAATGAATAAAAAGGACTCACCTTTCAATAGAATGCTAGTGGGTAGACCCGACTTTTCACCACAGGTCTTCGTCTACCTTCAAACTCCTTCTCGCATGAACCAATGGTAAACTGGTTGGTTGCGTTTGCTCCCTTCTCCACCTATACACAAGCTAGGACCACCGGTCACTTCATCTCATTCCCCCAACTCAACGATCCCTTCAATTGTTTGCTCTCTAGTCTCCACCGTTGGGATGACTCAGTGCTAACTCTGGTGAGAACTACTCTAGGACATAGGTGAAGGTCAAGACCAAATCTCAAATTGAGATCACGAATGTGTTTGTCAGCTTTGTTCGGTCTCATGAGAGTGATTTTTCCGATTGCTGATATGATGTATCACCCCCTTTATATAGGGTAGTTTTGGCAAGAGGATCCCAATCGGGGAAACTCTAAAAGAGTCCCAAAAGGTGCCAAATCCTATATCTATCCGGATTGGAATCTTCTCCCAAACTTGTCTGGGCCATCTCCAAGCCTGCTTAGACTCTCAAACTCACGGAATTGAAGACCCAAGATCTCTGTTCCTATTCCTCTCCATGTCCTGACTTGAGTGGGGCGATGCACGCACACCGTTGGATTCTAGATCCGACAACTCCTATCTCACACACCTTTCCTTAACTGATTTGGAAATATATGCAATCGTGACATTTAATATATTTAGTTGATTATCCTCTCACTTTAGGAATCTTATAAAATCTATAAATCCTTATTTTGTAACCCTTTTACTTCCAAATTTTAGGGGAAACTTTGTATTAATTTTATCTACACGTATGTCAAGGTTGAGTCCTAAACTCAAAAGGATGAAGTACTTTTCTTCATATGCTAGTTAACACTTACTAAGGCATATTCTATTCATATTTTCTCTCTCTTTCACTTTTATCTCTTTATTTGGATTCCTTTTATCAAAAGCAACCATGTGGATCCTAACTCCAATCCATCATGAGAAAACACTTAACCTTCTAGATAATTCTGCCTAATTCCCAGCATTAACTCAATTTCTTTTATTATTAGATTTCTTTCCATATCTATTCTCTTTTAATCATATTGGAATTATTACTTCAATAAGGCCCATGAAAACATTTATGCAAGAAGGATTATTATCAAAGAAATCCATTCAAAGTACTTAAATCATACAATTTTCATAATCATACACTTTATTGAAGAAATTACATTTCAACCCATACATATGAAAATTATATAACATCATTGACTTTCAAATAGTTACATTACATAAATAATAATTATAGTCATTACAGATGTACAGTTGAACTTTTTTTACTAATTTGATGATTTTTTATATCGTATTTTTTATATTTTTGTTTTTCAATCAAATAGTTACTTTTTGGACCAAATTGTTACCTTTCTAACCAAATAGTTACTTCTCAAGATGCACGAGTAACAAAACCTTAGTTACCTACATGGACTAGGATAAGACCATATTCATATGTATGTATATGCATTTGTATATATATATGTATATATATGTGTGTGTGTCTATATATATATAAATATATATATATATATAAATATATATATATATATAATATATATATATATATATATATATATATATATATATATATATATATATATATATATATATGGCCAATCTTTATTGACCGCACGGGTAGCTACCCGCCCACCCTTCCGACCACCTTTTTTCAATTTTTTTTGCAATTGCAGACGACAATTTTGTCAGGCTCCCCAACAAGTTTCATCCAAAAATAATATCATTTGCCCCACCAAAATAAAAAAAACTCGTCCTTATATATATGTTGTATATTTTGTACAAAGTTACTCTTTTATTCGTGTAGTTACTTTCTTATCACCATAGTTACTTTTTTGACAGTGGAGTTACTTTTTTGACTAGGAGAGTTACTTTTTTGGCTGCCGGGTAGCGAAAATCCAGGCTACTCACGCGGGAAATGAATGAACGCCCATATGTATGTATATATATATATATATATATATATATATATATATATATATATATATATATATATATATATATATATATATATATATATATATATATGGGATCATCTTTAATACCCGTACGGGTAGCTACCTGCCCCCTATTTTGGTTACTTTTTTTCAATTTTCTTACTTTCAACATGTACATGGTTACTTTACCTTGCAAACTGTTACTTTTCATGCATATATAGTTCCATTTGCAACAACGGATTTCAAAATGCAATTGCATATATATTTCTTGTGTATTCTGCCCGATTTTACTTTTTTAGTCATATACTTACTTTGTTATCAACATAGTTACTTTTTGGTCCTTCCAGTTACTTTGTTTGCCATATGGATACATTTAGGATTGACGGGTAGCGAAAATCCAGGCTACCCGTGCGGGTATTCAATGAACGTCCTATATATATATATTTATATATATATATATATATATATATATATATATATATATATATATATATATATATATATATATATATATATATATATATATGCATTTGTAACTAAAGTTAGTTACCCATGCGGGTAGCGAATGAATGGCCATATATATAAATATATATTTTTTGGAAATAGGTAAATATATTGCCAAAAGAGAAAGGGTAGCTAAGCTACGCTGTACAACAAACAAAGGTGAGTGTATACAGGGTGTATGTAACTACAAAAAACCCCAGTATAACCTTGTTGTGGGATTTAATCCCCTACTCAAGGTATGGTTGGTCATTACAACGTTAGTGATATCTACTTTTACAAAATGGAAGATGTCCTTTGAAGACACACGACCGTGAACCACCATATTGCGAGCTTTCCAAATATTGAAGCAAATATTCGTGCAGCACAGCCCCGCGAACCTCTCCTCCTCTTTGTTCTTGGCATTCCTCCTAGCCAACTCGAGCGTATCCACCAGGTTTTCGGATATCCACTGCCCCCATCCGTTCTTTAACCAAACCAACTCCCAGACGGAACGAGCCTTAGGGCACATATGAAACAGATGATGGTTGGACTCCGCCTCGGCACAAAACAGACATTTTGGGTTAACCTACAAGCCCCATTTCACGAGTCTGTCCCTCATGATGTGTTTCTCGAGAATTGCCTTATAACAGGCTACACTCCATTTGGGAATATGGCCATTCCCCCACAACATATTGACCCAGGGGGGGCTGTACACTCGCCTCAGTTTGGATCCACAGTTTCTGTTGGCTCACCAGCGCATAGAACCCGTCGCCATCCTCCTCGTAATGATGCCCTACTTCATTCCACACCTTTGCCATGGAACCCCATACTCGTGAGGAGTGATGTTAGACTGCAGGTGTACTGCCGTATCACATTCTCATCCAGCTCGCTCAAATGCCATCTTTGTCAGTTAGGAATCTGTGCATCCTGCGCAGGTTCCCTTCCACAACAATGTCTTCAATATTTTTCAAGTTCAGACCTCCAGCTTTGAAAGATTTAGTCATAGTATCCCAGGCTATGCCCCTTGCCTTGCCACTCCACACAAAATTGGTAATAACCCTGGTGATACTCTCGTAGGTTGGATTAGGGAGAACACACATATCACTCCAGAATCTAACCATGGCCTGTATAACAGACCTAGTCAGCATCATTCTCCCCGCCATAGACATACAGATGCTTGTCTAGCTAGCAACCTTTTGCCTAACTCTGTCAAGGTAGTAGGAAAAGTCACCAGCATGGCCTCTACTCCCTGCAATAGGTACACCCAGATATCTTGTAGGCAATAACCCCATCTCCAGACCCATTGCAGATTTTAACCTACCCCTTCGGGAGTCACATGATTTAGAGAGGTAGATCTGGGACTTGATATCGCTAATATACAGCCCCGTGGATTGCCCAAACTTTAGAAGGATTTTCTTGTATTCTTTCAATCTCTTAGCATGCCCTATAGAGAACACCATAACATCATCAGTGAATATGAGATGTGATCTCACCTTCGTACCTCTAATCTTGAAGGCCCGAATAAGGTTCTCACCTTCATCTTTCTTGATCATCGTAGTAAGTCCCTCCATGACGAGGGTGAAGATGAGAGGGGATAGGGGATCCCCCTGTCTTATCCCATTAGAGGCTCTAAACATTCCCACCAGACCCCCATTAAGGAGGACAGAAAAGGAAGTAGTGGTGACGCACTATTTGATCAAGTCCACCCATCTCCTGTTAAATCCCATAGCTTCCATGATCTTCCACAAAGTATCCCATCTGACATGGTCGTAAGATTTAGTAAGATCAATTTTTATGCACGCTTTCGCATTCGATCGCTTGTTGTTGAAGCCCGTTATGTACTCAGCCGCCAGCAGTGCACAATCCGCTATCCTGCGGCCTTTGATGAACACACATTGTTCTTCGGAAATCATCTTTGGCAGCCACGTCTTCAATCTACCAGCCAATACCTTCGCCCAAATCTTGTAGATAGTGGTACAACAGGCAATAGATCGATAGTTATTGATCGAAGTTGGACACTCTACCTTTGGTATCAATTTAATGAAGGTGTGATTAGCTGCACGGACCATGTCGCCACCCTGCTGCAACCATTTCATGGCTTCCACTATGTCTCCTTTAATGTACTCCCACATAGATTGGTAGAACTTTCTGTTCATACCATTTGGTCCAGGTGCTTTTGTCAGATTAATGGAGAAAACCGCGTGCTTAACCTCCTCCTTTGTCACCTCCTTGCACAAATCATCATTCATTTCCGCTGTCACCCTTGCACTCAGAAAGATGGCCTCTTCAATGCTTCCTTGATGCCCTTTTTGATTGTACATATTTTCAAAGAAAGTGATGGTATGTCAGGCCATCACATCCCTAGTGTCTACAACCTCTCCATCCTCGTTTATGAGTTGGTGTATTGTTTCTCGCATTTCCTTCTTTCGTACTGTTGAGTGGTACATTTTGGTATTCAAATCCCCATCTTTAATCCATTGCAGCCTACTCCTCTGCCACAACATGACCTCCTCAACCTTGAGCAGTCTGTTCAGTTTGGTTTCTGCCAGCAGCCATTGCTTGGCCTTGGCCTCGTCGTTCGGATCTCCTCTGGCCTCCCTAGTAGCTTCTTCATACACCCTTCTTGCAGCTATGGTCGTGTTCTTTAGGTTTACGACTTCTTTGGACCAGACCTTCGAACCTCTCTTGGCGTTATGTGACTTCTTAACCAACACGAATAATGGATTTCCTTCAACCTGTATATCCCAAGCTTCTATAGCCACCTTCTCAAACCCGTCCCACTCACACCACTAGTTGTAGAACCGAAACAACTTGATGATGGGTGGAGCATTAACCAAATCCATATGCATCCAGCTATGGTCACTGAGGGGATCGTCTCCATACCTGATAAAAGAATTTGGCCACACCTTCATCCAGGCTTCATTGATGAGCCCTCTGTCCAAGATGCTAGCTATCCGCCTATGGCCCTCCTGCTTATTCGACCAGGAGGTACCCCCTCTCACAGATGGAAGCTCAACCAGTCCAACATCATCCATAGCATTGTTAAATGCCTCTAGCACTCGATCATGAATCAGCAGGCAGCCATTTTTCTCATGCGATCTTCGGATGTTGTTGAAGTCCCCCCACACGAGCCAGGGGACCTCATCTTGAGCTGTAGCTCTGAAATTCTCCCACAACCTCTTTCTTTCGCTCTCTAGGTTGTCACCTTAGATGCCCGTCGCAATGAAAGCCATGCCTCCATGATTGCAGCAACTGATCGTGATCGCTTCGTCAGTCACATAGATCGGCTCCACATCCCACACGTTTGGATTCCACCCCACTGCAATACGGGCACCATCCCTAAGCTCCAGATTAGAAAGGGACTCCCATCCATTCGGGAACAAGGTGCTAATACGTTCAGAGACTGCTCGCCTTATTCTCATCTCAAAACAGAACAATAGGGTAACCTGTTGGCTGGTCACCACCTTTCGTAGCCTCCTTTGTTTTTCGACTAAGGAGGCCCCTCGCACATTCCATGCGAGGACAGACATGATTAGTCTTATTTGGAGCTACTCCCCTCACCGAAGTCGCTCCTAGTTTTCTTTTTCTTGTTCGTGCTGCGGGTTGCCCTTGGGCTCCTGCTCCTCATTGTGGTGTCGACCACCTCATCTTCCACTGCCTGGTTCTTAAGGGTAGCAAACTTATTAGCCGAGCTTACTCCCCCTAAGCCTCTAGGTCCTCCTACTTCAACTATCGGGTTGGGCGTATGGGTGCCCTGGGCCAACGTTGTTGTTGATCCAACATCCCTGTCCTCCACCACCATAGCAGCTGGTTCAGGCCTTGAGTCGAGCACAGCCACCGCATCCGTCGGTTGGGGCACCGCTCCACATATAGACGCTCCATGAGCAGCCGCAAGCTGTGTAGCCACCCCGCTATCAGTCGCTTCTAGAGCTGCCGCCAGCGGTGTAGCCTTCTGTTCACCGCCTGCAGTTGGTTTCCTTCCTTGAGCCGTAGGCGCCTTCGACTTTCTTCTTCTTGGTCTACCTCTGGGAGCCTCAGGAACAATAGGTGGTGAAGGTTTTGAGGCTTGACGCTCACCCGGGCACTGCCCTGTTTTGTGCCCAAAGACACAACAGAAAGAGCAGCGATCCGGGAGGGCTTCATATGTCACCTTCACCTCCCATTCCTCACCGTTAGGCAGCTCCACCATCACCTCCTTTGGTGGTTCCACAACAGCGGAGATGTCCACGCAGAATCTAGCACAACCCATCATGGTGCCATTAGCTTTGCACCCAATCGCCCTCGGCTCGCCGATAGCATGCGCAATCACTACAATCGCCCGGGGTGTCCACTGCATTCTGACTTCAGGCAGAGACACCTAGACCGGGGCCGAGGTGAACGACGCCCACCTAGTATCCGCCTCCCTGGTCCACTTCCGCACCAACACCAGCTGGTCATCGAAGAACCAGGGCCCCCTGAGCATAGCCTTGTTAAGATCGGCTGCGTTGGAGAAGCGAGCTAGATAAAGCCCTCTGTCTAAGGTGAAAAGCTCTAACTCCTCCTTCGGTCGCCACGACCTGGTCATCCAACCCCGGAGCTGAGATGGGTTACTCTTCTTTTCAAGGATCTGCACTATGGCAGAGTGCCTATGGTAGTCCTCCATTTCCTCCAAGATCGCGTCCGTCATCTTTGTCCAAGTTCGCGAGTCTCCCTCACACCTAAAGGGTGTCTTCAGATCCACCTGGGATGAGCTCTAGATCGCCGAAAGGGGACCAGCCACCGCACGGACCCATGCACCTGGCACTGTGACATCAGTCTCTGGAGCGAACCACCTGCCTTCCACCTGGGGGGGGGGGGGCGCCCGTCCCCAATCTCCATCGCCATTTCCGTCGCCTGCCCTAGCTCTAGAGCGCGTCTTGTATGTTGCTGTTGAAAAAAATATTGGAAAAATTGACCATTAAGGATATATATAAATATATATATATATATATATATATATATATATATATATATATGAATATAATATATATATATATATAGATATACACATATAAATATATATACATATATATCTATATCTATATCTATATATATGTATATATGTATGTATGTATATATATGCATATATATATATATATATATATATATATATATATATATATATATATATATATATATATATATACATGCATCTCTCTGTTGGTTATTCCGTAGTACAAGATATGTTTCTTTGAGTAATTTTTTCGAAGAGAGATGTTCTAAATCCATCTAAGTTTGCTACTCTTAATTCAGTATTTCTAATTCGATTAAATAATCTTCTATCTATCAATACTTCTTGCAATAAGTTTCCCACTTCTTCTTGATATTCTTCGATTATTTCTTATTCAGTCTGATTCTGTGTCTGAGAAATAATAGATTGATCCATCAGATTGTTCATCATCTGTTAATTGAATAAATTCCTAAATGTTTTCTATATTAGAGAGTTCTTCCTTTATTATTTCTTCAAGTTGTTTTTTGGTTAATTTTTCTAGATCCTCTATTTGGGCATTTGTTCGCATAGTGTCCTTTTTCCTGACATATAAATCATTTACATTCATTTAGGTTCTTGACATTTTTATTATAGTTTCTCTTTCTTCTGTAATATTTTTGCTTTGGTTTTGGTTTAAAACCAAATATTTTCTTCTTTTTAAATTTATACTTGATGTTTCTATTATATTTTATTGGTTTACATCCTATTGTTATTGGGTTTGTTAATTGTGAACAACAAAGTTCATGTTTACTACTTTGTTTATTTTTCTGTTTAGTGTAGCTTCAACACACCATTCTTCTAATTTAATTTTTAAAAATTCTATTCTTCCTCCTAATGTATCTGCTCTTTGCCCTATATATTGGGGATACAATTTCAAACCTTTTAAACCCCAAGGATCAAGTATTTTTGTATAAAATAAATTTAGTAGGATTTTGTTCATTACATTTTCTTTATCTGTTCTATCATATATTTTATAGAAATATTCTTGAAGTTAAGATATATATTCATCTATGAGGCACATGTCACAACACTTTAAATTATATAATAAAAATGTAAATATTTCTTTTTCTTTCTCTATATCTCTATTTGTATTCCATGTTTCTCCTAGAAATTCTCTACATAATTCATTCTCATAAATATTTACTACTTGGGCTAAGGTGGTTGTTATTCCTTTTATCGCCTCTTTATCATTATCAGTTAATCACTTCCACCAATATGCTACTATTCCTTGGAAGGTTAAATTACAAAATATTACTGTTGTGTCAATATAATAGCTTTGTGATGTAATCAATAGATATGTGGCTTCTGCCCATCTTGTTATTGCTTCATCAATATTTCTAACACAATTTGGATTTAAATAAATTCCATTTGTACTAATATATTCTTGATCCATATAGTCTACTGGGGTTTCTAGAGTAATACTTTTTGGTCTTCTGTCTGATGCCCAATTAATTCCTTCGTATCTGTTTCTATCTGTGGTTTTCTTCGAAAACTAGGATCAGACCAGTATCTGGATCCTTGTTGTTCTGGTGTCTCATCTCTACTTGATTGTCCACTAGGGTCAATTGTTGGTATAGGCACTGTTACTTAGCTACTAGAAGCCTCTCCATCTATTGGTTTTATATTTATAGTTCAAACTTTTTCTGTTAGTCTAATAATTTCTTGGGTTAAGTTATCTAGTTCTTCTGCATCAGCTTCTAAATATTTGTTTTCTAATTATTTGTTTTCTAATTATTTGATTTCTAATTATTTGATTTTAAAGTCATCTATTTCTTCTATCTAGAGGGGGCATAAACTTATCTCATTTCCACTTGTTTGGAATAGATTTATTTTTGATATACAATCGGTATTTTGCTTTTCATATAAATATTGCATTGTTTTATGTAATTCTATTATCATTTCTTAAACCTTTTGAAAGTTTTTTTTTGAAATATTTTCATGAACTTGTACTTCTAGGTTTTTGTACATATTATTCTATATTTACTTAAAACTCTAAAACTAAAACTTCATCTATATTATTATCTAAGTATTTTAACTTATCTTGTTCATATATAGCTTCATCTTCTATATCTGAGTGCATTTCCTCTTATGATTCTTCATCATTTATAAGATATAGAATTAGGTAATTATTTAGATCGTTTCTTGGCTCTGATACCATTTTATAGAAAACAAAAACGAAATTTATAAATATAGATTTTTTTCTTATTTTGCTTTGAAAACATACTCGAACTGCCCTTATGGGTGTTGTATGCTTTCGCGGTTGTATCATTTTGTCTATATTTATTACTTATTTTATCAAAAAATTTTAGCATTTGCATAGTTGATATGTCTTTTTGATGCATAAGAAACTAGCTTTTAGCAACTAGATAGTAACACTCTAAGTAATATAGAGAGAAAAATGAAGTTTGTATACCTGTGTTGCCCACCTTGCTTCTGCTATTTTTCAGTGTCAGTCGATCTTCTCTTAACAATTTCTAAAATAAGTAATCCTTAGACATTGACATTCCAGATCTCAAACTCCTTATCATTATCCTATATCATGGATGTCCCAACGTCCTTGCTCTTTTATTGCTTAGTCGGACTTTTCTGTACAATGGCCTCCAAGATAATCTAATGGAGAGATAACTCTCGACAGGTGAAGATAGATTGGAATGGGTGGTGTAACAGGTTACGCACGAGTTTTCCTCTTCTATAATAGTACAAGGACTACTATTACTTGCTAAAGCTGGCTTCTTACATGAAGAGAATTAGTGTGCACGACACATTTTATTGAAATGTTTTCGAAATAGAGCTGATGCTCCTTTCTTTATTGAAATAGAACACTTAGGAATACATACACACTTAGGGATCTCTCCAGCTAGGATCGATGCCCATTATAAACACTTTGAGGGTTTATATAGACACCCTCAACTTCATCTTCGACGTTTGAAATGTGCCTACATTTTAGTATTCTTCTTTATATTTCAATCAAACACTTGTCACGTTGATGACGCTTTGCGTTATTGATGCTTTCTGTCATCATGGATGACGTCTTTGATGCATTATTACTCTTATATCGTCATTGTTGACGTCTTGGCAATTGGAGTCTTCTGGCAACTATCCTTTAGTGACTACTACTACTATTACTGTCTCTATCCATTTTGTCTTGGCATGCTTGGCATATTTTTCCTTCATACTTTTTGAGCTGGAAAAATACCTTCTAGCATTTGCAACTTGATTTTATTTTTCCTGTTTCTATTTTCTTTATAAATCTTTCTAGATTTATTTTTGTTGATACATTGGATCTTTTTTTTGTAGAAAGAATGATCATATTGTCTGAAGCTTTATGTAACCAACTTCAATTATCATTAATTAATTTGTCTATCACTTGGCAGAGGACTCTTAGTCCTAGAGCTCTTCTGACTTCAACAATTTCTTTGTCATTTTTTTCTCCTTTGAATTCTTTCTGGAAACTTTCTTCAATTTCTTTAACGTAATATGGAGATGATACTCCAATTTGAATGCGGTTGATTGAATTGAACTTTTTAAATCTCTCCCAGTCTTCAGATGCTGAGAATATTTTAACGTAAATCTCACTAGTGGGTTTCATCAGCGGGCTGTTATTTTTGAATTCTTTGATTTCTTTAATAATTTCTTGGGGAAGTCCTTGAATTTTGTCCAAGATTAGGACTTAGATATATTAAATTTGTGGCTTCGATTCTGAAGCAATCTATGATAATTTTGGGATCTGCTCCTTTATTGAAGTTAATTCTGGGATAAATTCTTGTGTGATTTGAAACACATGTATCTGTTGTTTTGAGATTATAAACAATCTCAAGTAGAGATGTATATTCTATTTTACATTTTGTTGAGAATTCTATGAGACTCAATTGTAGGTCATGTTCCTTCTCAATCTGAGAGACCCTAAATTTAAAAATATTTTCAGGAATCAATTTAATATTGTCCGCTATGTAGCGGGAATCTTTCTCCAAAGAGATAGTATTTTCAACCATGAGGCGGGAATTTTTCTCAGAAGAGATAACATCTTCAGTAATTAAGCTAGTTCTTATAGTTTGAGAACTGCTTCTGGACGTTAGGCTATCATTTTGGTCGGAAAAAAAACTCGTGTTACTATTGTGAAATACCAAAACTTTAGGTACAAAACATAGAACCCCCTAATCCTAAAGAGGATTACCAAAAAAAAAACACCAGAGGACAACTAACAGTCTTGCACAGATGACCCAAACAGAAAGATAAGGACTCAAACCTAGACCAACACACCAGCAAGCAATCATACAAGCCACACAGAAAAACTCACACCCTAATCTGATGAAGAGCTGCTCATACAATAAAGCCCACCCACAAAGAGAACAAATACATCAAAGAGGATGAAGAAAATCTACCGGGCCTGTACTCAGACTTATTGAAGGGGTACCAAGAAGAGAACCATCTTTCATCAACTGCATATGCAACAAAACATTGGCAGCAACAACCTATAAACCCGTTAGACACACACATAGCTTTGAACTCGGTATCAGCTACATCGAATGCCAGGGTGCAAACAACCTGACCCATCCTTCACACAACAATATCTACACCCACAAAAGTAGTGGAAACACGAACTAGGAAGCAGCATCCAACTCTCAATCAGCAGAAACAGAACCTCAGCATCATATGCCTATCAGATCGGGGATAGGAAACAAAAGGATGGAGAGGGCGACAACCATTCATCCACCTCTATGAGGATATATCCCCCTGCTAGGCCAAGACTATTAACCCAGCACCAACCCACACAAAAGTGCAGGATGCACCTGAATGCATCGAGGCATATCATTGAACACCTTGAAGGTGTTCCAATCTAGTTGTAGATGCCACCGGGAGCATGAGGTGCCTGACTGCGATGAGGCATGTCGTCAATTAGCTTGAGGGCGACCAAACCATGGAAGCAAAACCAAGGGACCCTTAAGAGGGATACCCAATCACCGGATTCGAACACCGAGAGGGCATTACATCACGCAGCAGATGGAACCAATAGGGGAGAGTGTAGATCTGCCCCCTATCACCAAAGTTTCGTTGACGAGGACCCTATGGAGGGAACCAGCGTCGCTGACTAGCAGGGGAGCGCCGCTGGCAGGGCAGTAAGGGTACTGACCCAGGCCACCCAGTGAAGGGCTCGACCATCTTCTTGGTCTCCAAGCAAGATGGCAGCGGTGACGCCAGAGCGCGTACGAAGTGGGCTCGGCGAAAAAGCAGCACGACACGAGGACCTGAACGCAGGATGATCGCGAGGCGCAACGGAACCCCCGACACCCCCCGGTACTACCGAGGAGTCTCGGCGTCGAGGTAGCCCCCAGGGGAACGGGCCCAAAGGATCGAACCCATAGTCAGCTAGAAGAGACACATCCAACGTGAAGACAGACGAGCAAGAGGTAGGAGTCATGAAGAAAAGGGCCAGAGACGGGGCATGGTATTTGGCTACTCTCCGGTCGCCGTTTGCGGTTGAGGCAGCGGGTGGCATCGACTCCTCTCCATCTAGTCACCTTTAACTAGATGGGGCTTGCAGGCAAGTGCAAGACGATTTCCCCCCCCCCCCCCCCCAGATCTTCCGACTGCTCCATAACCCCCCTCTCTCCCCTTCTCCACCACAAACACCCCAAAGAGCTCAGTCCCTAACTCCAGAAGAAGCTGCGAAAGCCGTGACTAGGCCAGGGGGAGGAAGCCATCGAGAAGACGCTCCCTCCCCCCAGCGATGGCCACCAGGGAGATCCTAGAGGGAAGGGGGAGCAAAACCTAGAGATAGAAATGTTAGGCTATCATTTTTCTATGAAGAGATAGTATTTTCAGCTGTGAGGCTAGTTTTTGCAGTTTTAAAATTGCTTTCTCTTGCCATTAGGCTAGTATTATCAGTAGTTTTTTGACTACTGATTGCATCAGATATTTGGAGATATATGTCGATTAGACATTTACCTACCACTTTATCCATTCATACTGATTCTGATCCTTTTTGTTGTATTTCACTTCTGAAGCAATTTAGATTTGCAATGATACCTGCAATATCTTTCTTGTATTCTTCTACACTTTTAATAATTTTATCTTGTTTTTGGATTATTTCAATCAAATATATGTAATTGTCTTGCAATGGATTACAACTATGTTGCAATCGAGCTTCAAGTTTTGTAATTTTCTTTTCAACTTGCTCCATTATATTCTCTTGATAGGGAATCTGCAAGTGAGTTAGTCTCGCCTTTAATGACTTCTATATCAAAAACATATTCTACAAAAATATATGCCATCTACTTAACCTCTTATATTCTGGGGTAGATGGTAAGTTGTTTTTCACAAAAGCTTCAACTTGAGTATTATCTACTCGTGCTAAAAATTTCTTAAGTAATAAAAGTAGGAGAATTTTTTAATTTCTTTTTTAAGTGCTAACAATTCTTTTTCATTCGAGTGGTATCTTTTTTCTATTTCTATGAATGTTCCATAAGTATA